>CM055189.1:19729852-19731327 GCA_029224185.1 Karalla daura
CTGCAGCGCTGCGTTGCCGGGGCCCCGTTTGTCACGGACGATCAGCGCGTTTGGCGGCGGGCTCCCGCGGCGCTGCGTCGGTTTGCAGAATACCGTAGCAGTGACGAGAGGCCACGGGCAGGGGGGGGGGCGCCTCGCCTTTTGATCTTTCAGTTTTGTTTTTTTGGCCCTCCCTCCATCCCGATTTCTGACGAGTTCGAGGTTGTTTTTTTATCATTCATTCATGAGCGCCTCCTCAAAGCGGATGCGGACGGGGTCGCTCTGCGGTTAGGGGATGTGCCGGCAGCTCTCCTCTAGGAGACACTTCAGCAGGGGTGGAGGTGGGGAGGTAGACGTGGGGGGAGGTGGGGGAGGGGGGGGGGGGGGGGGGGGGGGGGGGGCGCTAGCCAGCCTGCTCGGGGCTGATCTCCCAGCAGCCCGCCGCCGGGTCGGGACCACGCCACGCGCGCCTCCTTCTAATCTCCCGTCTGCTCCCCACCTCGCCGGCTGCCTCGTGGCTGCGCTGCTGCCGTGTCGATGACTGCAATTACCGAGGGTGGAATTAAGCCGACCGCAGCAATCCGTCTCCTCGCCTCTGACGCACGCACGCACGCACGCACGCACGCACACACACACACGAGCACACGCGGCCACACACGAGTCAGGCTTGGGGGGGTGAAACGGCGTCTGCTCATCTCTCCCATTGTTCAATCCCCCGCTGTCTGCTTTTTATTTCACCCCCCCCCACCCTCTCTCTCGCTCTCTCCAGGAAGCTGCTGGAGGAGGCCCCGCTGATGACCAAGAGCCTGAGAGAGGCGCAGATGAAGGAGGAAGATGGAGCGGTATCCCAAAGTGAGTGGGGCGAGCGGAGCGGCTCTCAAGGTAGCAAATGCCTCGAATAACTGGCTGCGACTCTGTCTCCAGGTGGTCCTGAGGGTCCAGTTCCCAGACAGACACGTTCTGCAAGGCTTCTTCAGGCCCCTGGAGACAGGTGCGTGCGTGCGCGGGCGTGCGTGTGCGTGTGTGTCACAGGCGCGGTGCGGAGGGTGTTCATTTCGCCCGGCCCGCCACAGGTATGGCTGCAATGTTAAAGCCGCTCACCACATTTATGAGCGCGGCCACACCAGAGTGACAGGGGCGGCGAGAACCAGACAGGTCTGTAATTCCGGGGATTAGATCCGCCTCAGCCTCAGCCTCAGCCTCAGCCTCAGCCTCAGCCTCAGCCTCAGCCTGGCAGCGAACACACGGCAGGGAGGGAGGGGGGGGGATTTCCGAGTGCGGCTCTCACTGATGCGGCCTCTGTGTGTCTGTGCCCCGTCCAGTTGGCGCGCTGAGGCACTTTGTGAGGAGCCACCTGGAGGATCCCCGGCTCGCCTTCTACCTGTGTAAGTGTCATTCCATCTTCCCTGCCGCCCGGCCGGCCCGGTCCGCCTGTCTTTGCTCTGCTCAGGCCGCACGCCTCCGCCAAGAAGGGGGGGGGGGCGGACTGACAAAAC
>CM055189.1:19731427-19766427 GCA_029224185.1 Karalla daura
ATGTTCCCGGATCACCACCAAATGTAATTATCTGTGCATTGCCCTAACACTACATTGTCTGAAAATTGCTTCCAAATCATGCAGTAGGCTACTTTCCCTGCATTACCAGCACAGACAAAAACATTAACATCACATGATGGTCTTCCGTGGATAAAATAAAATCTTTCGTGGATAGGCACATATAAAAACGAATTTATTGAACTCATGTGTGCGTGCATGCGCTACGCCTGGTGTGACTCTGGATCCCCTCTCCTTACAGATCCGGGTGTGTTTAACCGGTGGATCCACTCATTATTGTCGGTTACGGTTAGGGACTCAGGATTCGCCGGATCCGCACGGATCCGGGTTAGTGTCGGTTAGCGGATCAGGACTCAGGATTCGCCGGATCCGCACGGATCCGGGTTAGTGTCGGTTAGCGGATCAGGACTCAGGATTCGCCGGATCCGCACGGATCCGGGTTAGTGTCGGTTAGCGGATCAGGACTCAGGATTCGACGATCCGCACGGGATCCGGGTTAGTGTTAGTTAAACCGTCCCTCCGCTGCCACAGTAGCTCAGACGCCTGCTCTGCGTACACCTGCCCCACTGGGAACACCTGTCCCGATCAGGGCCCCAGAGTTGTCATTATTTCAGCCCAGGTGGCTGTTGTGTTCAGGGATACAATAGTGTGCAACAGTGAATGAGGGAATTAAGCCAACGAGCCGGTTCAGAATGACTTTTTAACGTCTCGAGCCGACTCGTTTTTTTTTTTTTTTTAGGAAAGCGAGCGTTGTAAAAAGCCCTCCCTCTCAGACCCACTGCCCGCGACCCAACGACGCTCTGGCAACATGTGAGGGGCAGAGCGGGGAAACGCGAATGCTTCCCTCACACATAACTCTCTCAGTCTCTGTCGTGGAGGTGTGGGTGGCTGGTTCACCGTCCACCACATCGTTAGCGCCGCTTCTGAGCTCCCTCTCCCGCGTCGCCCGTGCGTTTCCTCGCCCGGCCGACACCTTTGATTGTCTGCTCTCTGCCAGCAGTGGCAGACTCTGTCCCAGTCTGTCTGTCTGTCTATCCCAGTCTGTCTGTCTGTCCCAGTCTGTCTGTCTGTCGGTGTGTCTGCTCGTCTGCCTCTGTCTCTGCCTCCGTAATTGCACGCTTGGTAATATCTGCCTGCCACTGGTCCATTATAGCCATTAAACCATTCACCGGAGAGGAGCGTTGTGCTGCAGGGGTGAAAGTGTTTTCGCTAACCATTTGATTGGAGCTCATTTTGTGGTCTGCTTCAAAAGAACCACGGTCGCTGGTTCAGTTCCCCCAGCAATGAATCATCATCAGAAACAAACTCGACTCTGGCTTGGATGTGGCGGCGGGCGCTCGATTTTTTTTTTCATTTCTTTCTTTTTTTTTTTTTTTTAGCGCCGAGCCGGAGGCAGTTTTCTTTCGATTTTTCCATGTTTTGCAGAAATTGACTCGTGCGCCAAACATTTTTAATGGCTTCTGTTCACTTTTCTCCTCTCTCTCTCTCTCTCTCTCGCCCTCCTCACAGACCGGCTTGTTTCCTGGTGCCCTGGTGTACTTTGGCTCCGATGTGAAGACAGGTCCTTGTCCTCTTTTTGCCTTTTTCATATGCCGGCTTCGAACTCGCACCCACGGAGTGTAACATCAAACGACAGCAAACATAGTTCACACACTCTCTCAGTCTCCCTCTCTCTCTGCTTTCCACAGACTTTTACTTAAAGAATGAACTGCTTGAATCCTCCGTCTCCGCCATACAAGCAAACGAGTCCATTGCAAGGTATGTTGACACGTGTGTGTGCGTGCGTGCGCGTGTATTTAGATGTGTGTCTGGCCTTGCCTGCATCTGGGTGTGTATATGCACTTGTATCCCGCGGCAACCAGCCTATTTTCCTGTCACAAAGCTGTCATCATTGGAATCCCTTTGAGGTTGTGCCTAAACAGCAGGTGCCCCCATGCGCCCTCATTTCCTCCACACATGCACACACATAAACATACCCACACACCCACACACACACTAGCATTCACACACATGCGTGCACTAACCATTTTCCAGGCCTTCTAAAGATAGAGCCCGTTTCCCAAAAGTGACCCTCATCTGTTGTCCTTTTGTTTCCTTAACAAGGTCGTCTCTCCTCTCCTCAGCTCTGGGTCTCGCTCTCGCTCTGATGTTTGACTTTTGGCACAGACCCACGCAGCGCTTGATTCCAATAGATCAGAGTGCGATTCCTCGAGAAAACCACAGACTCATTTGTCCGGCATCACCAGTTCCTTTCTTTCTCCTTTTAAATCGCCCGCCGCAGCTGCCTGCTCCACAGCCCGGCGGCCCGGTCCGACTCCGGAGCTTTCCAGGAGCCGCCGCCTCCCGCCGCCGCGCAGGCCGAGGCCAGCGCCGACACGCAGGACCAGCGAGCCCCGTCCGCAGACGCTCAGGCTGCTGCTAAGCCCTCCAGGACGGAGCCGGGCAAGGTGCCCAAGTGGCTCAAGCTTCCAGGTGAGGACGGGACAGGGCGCAGGGGGACCACACGCTGACACGTCTCTTGTCCTCATGAGGTCTGGGCCGCGGGCCCCAGTGTGACCCCGGTTCACTCCGGTCTGCCCCGGCTTCACTCTGCAACACGTCTGTGTTGAACATCCTTGTCTGGATGTCCCGGGAGGCTGCAGACAGGACGTTGTAGAGGATTAGGGACCGCCTCAGTGCAACATCCTCAGAGTGAAGCAAACGTGCTTAAAGTCAGATCAGAGCTTCTACTGTCGCATCTAATATCGATTAACATCTTTGAATCATTTAGCAGATGCGTTTATCCGAGTTACTGCAGAAAAAAACGCACATAGTGTAGCAATAAACACCGCCTGAGTTAAGAAGAGATAAAGCAGTAGGAGGAGCACTGTTTCACATCTGCGCTGAACCGGCAGCTCATAGTGATCACTGCCCCCTCAGGTTGCCTTATCGGTTCAATGAATCCCGTCCCCGAGCAAGCAAGTGAAATGGCACAAACGAGCTTGAGACAGTAGTTCAGACGATAGGCCTGTGGAGGCACCGGACGGGGTGCGCGTCTCTGTGCGGCTCGGCCCGGTTGTTTACTCCACACGCGGAGAGTACGCAACATGCGAGTCAGAGTAAACGGGCCGACACGGACCACACCGAACGCATCAGGCGGAGGGCATCTCCACACACCCTGGACGCGGAGACAGGTCCTCCACTCGTCCAGTGCGTCCTCTTCACAGATCACTCCGAGAGAGAGAGCACTGAGTGGTAAACACACACACACACACACACACAGATACACACACACACAGATACAAGCCCCCAGACCGCAGTCGATAGGAAGCGGCCCCTACTTCGGAAAGAGCAGGAACTCCTCATGACTCACAAGATAAGGATGCGTGTTGGGATGAAGCAATTAGCCGAGGCCAGTCACCACCTCCGGCCCGGGACGCCACTACAGACAGAGTGGGAGCGAGGAGCTGCCGCCGGGCCACATCACACAGCCGGGGCCCGGGCCCCTGCGGTCAGTCCGGCCTCAGCTCCCCTCCAGCGCTCTGTTGTGGTGTCTCCAGCGGTCGCCGCATTGATGTTTTTGTTTCAAATAAGGCAGCGTTTTTTGTTTTTTTTGTTTGTTTTCTCTCTCTCTCTCTCTCTCTCTCTCTCTCTCTCTCTCTCCCTCTCTCTCTCTTGTTTGTGTTTTTGTGCGAGTTTTATTTCTGGCTGATCTCTGTGTGTGTCCATGTGCGTCTTTTTAAGGACGTTGTGGCTGCTTTCTCTTTCATGAGGAAAGTTAAAAGAAAAAGGCCGAGGGGAGGGGGGAGGGCAAGGGGGGGCTGAATCGGGAGTTATAGACTCCATGTGTGGAATGCTACAGTACTGAGGACACACACACACACACACACACACACACACACACACACACACACTCTCCCCATCCAAGATGGCTTGTCCATCAGTGAAGATGTTCAGAGGGAGAACCTGCTCTAATGGACATCACATGGTGGAGTGTTGTGATGCGTCCTGCAGGAATGTGCTCCGTCTGGTCACCTGGCACACCAAGAAAGCTCTCCTCCTTTCAGAATCAAACTTACTCCTGCTTCGGTCCCGCGTCATGACAGTCGGCTGCGTGTGGAGGCCATGTCGACTGGAGCCCCCCCCCCCCCCCCCCCCCCCCCCACACACACACACGCATCACATATTAAGGTCACCTTCATCTGGGGGATCCAGACAATGTCGAGTCCGTTTCCCCAAAATGCTAACCGGTCCTTTGAGGATAGTTCAGATTGCTGTGCATCTGTATATCTGACAGGGCTGTTAATTCGCCTCCTGTTCCCTCTGCAGGGAAAAAGTAAATCCGCTGCGAGTCGACGGGCGGACCAGGCGGGACGGGGACGTCTGCGGAGCGGCCGGTAGAAGCGAGTAGAGCACTTAAACCTTTGCTGCGTGTTGGTAAAGACTCGGCTCTGTGGGCGCAGCTCCACAAGGTGTTGCAGTCGAGACGAGATGACTACCGGTTCAATGAGGAAAGGCAAAGCAAGAAGATGGACTGCCGGGAGGATGTTTTTACGACCAGAGTGCTGGTTTTTGTTCAGCTGGTGAGAGTTGTGGTGCCAAGCCAATAAAGATTGTTGTACTAAAAAAATGCGTCTCGGGGTTTCCTTGTGGAGGAGCATCCGGCCCCCACACACAATAACTGCATTTAATGGAGATAGATTGGATGGCAGGTGCGGCCGGACGTTTTGGCACAAGTGTATTATCGCGTTGAGAGACGTCATCGAGTGAAATGGAAATCGGTTTTGGTCCCAGGGTTGCATTTAATGATAAAATACTGAAACACCCGCGCTGACAAAAACCAAACCAAAACCACTTGTTGATTGTTCTGTCCTTAGTTTGTGAATATCACTTTTCATAAACCACAATATCTGTGTCATCGGCTACATCCACACCTGCTCACACCCTGACTGGATCCCTGCTGAAACAAATAAACACCACGACATCTTTCAGCTAATGGAAATAACAGTTCACCCTGTGGTTCTGCTGCTCATGATGTATTAAATCCTATTGTTGCATCTCATCGCAGATTAATATGGATTAAGAGCATGAATAAACATGACAGGTTGAGTAGTTCTCAGGACAAAGGACTGATTAGGTTTGTAGGTGGTGGGTTCTTAGATGAGTGAATATAGAAAGCAACATTTGTCTTTATACATGCTTCTTGGTTCCTTCTGGATGAAGACCATGCTCTAATCTCAGGTTCAGGGTATTTTATGCTCACAGGTAAGAGTGTTTTGCAGTAAGGTAAGCCTCCTAAAACTTGACTAGTTCGGGCTCCGTAAAGAAAGAAATGCCCTTTGTGAGACAAAACAACTTGTATAAACCCCTTAAACCACGGCAAAGTACAAGTGAAGAACCATAAATAATGGTGCCAATAAATACAGTAATAGTAACCCCCTAGCAGCCCAATATCAGTGTGCAAATATGATGTTCACTGCAATGAGGGTAACCGGGGAAAAAGCAGTCCAAAAAAGTCCAAAGCTTCCATTTTCAAAAGTCAGTTCACCCCCTCTCATACCTTCACTGTTTGTAACGACTCTGCTGTTACAGAAACACTTTATCTCCAGATCAGTGAGGAAGAATAACCTGAGCTTGACTCAGTTGGACCGACCTGTTTGTCATCTGTGTGTGTGTGTTTCTTTTTTGAGCTTGCAGCTCAGCATTTTCCTCTGACTCCTCCCCGAAGCCCAGCTTTGTCCTGACACACGCAGCCCCCGAGGCTGTCCACAGGTGATGGTAAACAACCCCCCCCCCCCACTCCCCCATGTTGTCACTATCACACACGCCCACCACCGACTCCTCCATCCTGGGCCTGACTCACTCCTTCATCTGCAGGAGGAACTTCAAAAAGGGGCCAGACACAGAGGGGAGCAGGACCCTGTGTGGACTGTGGGAGGATGAGAGGAGGGAGGAGTGCATTCCATCACACACACACACACACACACACACACACACACACACACACACACACACACACACACACACACACACACACACACACACACACACACACACACAAGCTCTCCCTCTTGCAAATTAATCACTTCCAACTGGACCCGGAGTCTTTGATGCCAAATGAAGCGATGGGCACACAGAGTAGAGAGAGGATGTTTCTGGAGTGTATGATGGTTATGCATCAATTGAGAAAAAAAGGTTTATTCTGGTTTAAACTGCCCCATTCTGCACTTCTATCCATGACAAGACAAGAAGAGAAGAACTTTATACATGTATATAAAGTTGGAGAGGCTGTGACTGAGATGAGAGGCTGTGGTGCCAGCAGTTGTGGTCCATTCTAGTTGTCTGCTCTGATAGCGCCCTCTGCTGGCAGCCCAGTGGCTACAACAAGTGTTTAACCATTTCAACGAATGTCAAATATACAAAATATGTTAAATAATCCGGAATTACAGAGGCGTACTTGATTTGGGGATTGCACACTTCCACACACACACACACACACACAAACATAAATAGAAACATTTACTGTACTTTTTTTTATAAATATAGATGTTTATTCTTGCTCTTAAAATGTAATCCACTACAAATTACAACATGCATGCCCCAGAATGTAATATATAACGTATTCTATCCAGTAACCGACAGTAACCCACAAACATGCAAAATAGCTAAATACCATAATTTCAACAATATAACTGTATTCTTCAGACCATCTATTTAACTAGTGGCTACATTAGAATACGGTCACTCATATTTTTTAGATGAAATAAGATCACATGTCTGTCAACAGATATGCATATATTTCCATATTTCTCCTTTATCTCTTCATACCTCATGTTTCACTATTATTCTCATTCGGTCATGTATTTCGAGATTAGAGTGTGCATAGGTTAAGTGTGTTTTAGGTAAAGTGGACCCAGTATGATGGCAGCAGCTATCAGTGTGTCCACCACCTGTACCGGCCTGTCAGAGAGTGAGCTGTGAATGAGCAGTACAACTGCAGGAGCTGCACTGTACTCAGCACATTAGAGTTATGTGATGGAGCAATGACAGAGACAGTTTTGATCGAGTCAGACTGGAAACAAATCTGTCTTCCTGCTGGAAACCAAACTGATTGAGACAATACAGAGGCTGACCCACTGAATCAGCCTGGAAACACAGCCTGGATGCTGCTGCTGCTGCTGCTGCTGCTGTTTGCAGGTTGCACCTGTGGATCAGCGAGTCTGAGCCGTGGCTGCTGAGCAGCGAGACGCACAGGCAGCATCCTGCCTGCAGGAGACAACAGAGAGCTGAGGAGCGCTGGCTCACCCCGAGACGGCTGAGGTTACATCCACGACTGGAGCCCTGCCGCTGTAACGTCACTCACACGTATGTGAAGTGGAAGACCTGGAAGTGGTGTGTGAGTCATAGGTAGGACGGTCAAAACATACAGAGCACATAACATGCTGTTATCCTCCCAGAGCACGCACTCCTGGTGCACGTCCAGATCAGAGGAAGAAGTGCAGATCAGACTGTGCTTACACATTCATTGCAGTATGGTATGGTTGACGTCAACAAAGGCCTGACATGACTCAGCCCCACGTCTCAGCATCCGATTGTCCACATCCGTTCCTGGTTCTTAGACTGTAAAGGTGCCCCCGTCATCTCACTCTCTGCTCTGGGGTTTTCTGGGATGAGCTGCACTTACAGCTGTATATGGACCTTTAAAGCAGGACCAATCAATATGTCTATTACATCAGGAGTGGAGCGAGGGACTTTGTGAAATGAAATGTGATTTGCAGACCTTAAAACCTCTTAAAGCTCCTCTGCTGCCGTTGATTAAACCCCTAAAAAAAGTCACCTCTGCTCATTAAAGTTCCATATTTAGAGCTTTCCCCTCTACTTTCCTCTTCATTTAGATAATCCCAACCACATCTCCTCCTCAAGCCAGAGTTGTTGCTGTGAGTGCGTCCCTTTACTGAAGCAGGCCCTCCGCTATGTGACACGCTGTTGATTAACATTCACATGTCGTCATCAACACCTCCACACCGCGGTAAACGTCCTGTCAGCATTGGACATGAGTCAGCGTGTAACAAGCTGCCTAATATTATCTAGCACACTGTAGATGTTTCTGGGCACAGTAACAAGACAAGACGCAATGAAAGAGAAACATGCTGCTCCGTCCTCGTTGTATCCCCAGTATAAATGGAGAGATGCCATATGTCTAAAATCTTCAAAAGTCACCCTTTTTTTGCTCTTTTTTATAGCATTTTTTTTCCTCCTTTGTTAATATGAAGGGAGGACACTCACTCAGCTGCATGTTTAATAATCACCCAATTCATCAGAAAGAGCCTCCATTGTCCAAGGACATTAGTTGTGATCCTCAAATGATGTATTCAAGCAAAACATTCAAACACAACGATGGTTTAAAGAAGCAATAAATGAATATAAACATGCTTAAAGTTAATTCAGCACACATTAGCAGCATTATTCATTCTTTTGTCTCTTTCTTGTGCTGATTGTGCTGGTCTCTGACTTCACTGCAGTCTATGATCTTCCACTGGTCTCAGGTTATTCTCAGTTTGTCATTATTTAACTTTTACACTATAACACTATTGTGCCTTGCACCTCTTCGATGTGCTTTTGCACATTAGAACTCATCATTTCTCCCTTTGAGCAAACACAGATAACATCTTCCTCACTGTTTGAAAACAGTGAACTCTAACCCGCAAAACAGGATTAATCCGCTCCACCTGTCTTCTCCTCCAACACCCCTCATGTAGCGCCACCTGCCAGACAGACAGGAACGGTTCCCTTGGCATGTGACCTATGGAATTCCAGGGGAATGAATGTGTGTCTCCCAGCGTGGTTTAGCTGAACCGGAGCTTCAAGTCTGGAACGCTCCGGCAGGCACCGACTGCTCATTTCACTAATGAGCAAAATCAGTTCAATTAAAATGTTTATTTTTCTGAACACAAAACTATAAGACTGCGAACTATAAGTGATTGATTTTGTCAACAGAATGCGAAAGACGTTGCATCACAACATGACACTGGTGAGAGTAATTAGTGAGAAAATTAGCAAGACTTTTGAGTGATGTTGATGTATTGATCTCATCCATTTCAAACATTTTCATAATCAGCTGAGAGGCTGGATCATCGTCTATAGTGAAGTTTGTATAGAATTATCTACAATAGAGCAATATTAGATTCTACACTCGTGTACACACGTTTACACACACACATGCAAACATGTGATAATGAAGTGAGAAATGGCATAAATAAATAGCTATGCAAGTGTAAACCCTGCAACCCTTCAGTTCTTTATCATTAAAGAATGTGAATGAGTCCTGTGTCTTACTTGAAATAATTCAGCCTACCTTTCATTTCCCTTATCTGAGCTTAGCTGAGCATTTAGCACACGCTACTTGGTATCAGGTCATAGATGCCACTGATTAGGTTTTATTCAAGCAACTGCTTTGATATGGTTGATATCTTTGAAACACACACTATTCAAAAAAATTCAGTTTAGATAAAAAAAAAACATATCAAAGCGCATATTTTCAAGTGCTCATCATCATTTCCTCGCTCTTCCACACTAAATCACTAAGTGTTTCCTGACCATCAAAGTTCAGGCCTGATCTGTGCACGTGTTGACATGCTGAGGTCAGTCGTCTCGCCTCCATGCCACCGTGTCTGTAAAAGTGTCTGCGTGCCCCGACTCCACGCCCAACCACATGTACACATCCCTCCGACACCCGTGTGCCGAGGGCCCAACCCTAAATAACTCTGTGAGTGACTGCTCTGAGTGACCGATAGCACCCCCGTCCCTGCGGCACAGCCTGGGACGACCAGAGGAGTGAAAGGAGAGCGAAGGAGAAAGTGTGAGAGGACGAGTGTGTGTGTGTGTGTGTGAGAGACGGAGTAGGTGAGAGTTGGCGTTTGAGGAAAAAGCCGCCGGTGACTTTGACCCCTGTGGTCACGTGGATTCACGCCTCGAGCCTGTCCAGCAGCGGATAACAAAGCCGGCACGTCTGGACGATCGGTCCGAGAAGATTCGCCCGGATGGTCCCGAGCGTGGAGCGTCCCAGCTGCAGGGTCGGACTGGACCGGGTCTTGCTCTGGATCTGAGGCACAGGACTGATAACTGCTGGACTGACATCATGGACTTATGAGGTCTACAGGTTCTCGTATCATAGGATATCAGAACATAACTATAGTCAGGGTGGACGTTCTAGCCATTGTTCCTGCTCTCCAGGATATTCGTGACTGATGTGTCACTGTGACCTCTCAGATTGGTGTGTGTGTGTGTGTGTGTGTGTGTGTGTGTACGTGTCAGACGGGCCGGCTCAGGTTCTTCCAGAAAATCCCAGGGACGGATTTTCCCATCATACGTTATGTCTATGAAATGCTCTGATTCATCAACACAGAAATAGAGTTCTAGAAAGTCCTGACCCGGTCTGTGAGTGCAGCACAAAGAGGGGAGGGCGACCCTGCAGGGACAGCGGGGGAGAAGACTGCACCCAAGACCGGGAGCCCACCCAGAGACCCAACAGCCTCCGAGCATCCCGACACGTGCTGGCTGGAGCCAGAGCAGCACAGGGGGCTTCAGGAGAAACATGAGGTGACGACACACAGGGGTCAAGCTGAAGCCTTGCTCCTTCTTCGCAGGAGTCGCACTCGGCGACATTTTTCTCTTTTCTGTTGAAAGACAAGAGATGAGAGAGACTCCTGGATCTGGGCCCCTGTTGTTCCCCTGCTGTTGGAAATAGCCCAATCTGCCGGAACATTCACGGGTCGCTCTTGTTTCTCTGACTCTTGAAGATCTCTAGGTAGAGCATCCATCTCCTGCAGAGTCATGGACTCACAGGGGGGTCCGTACCTGAACACCAGGGCCCTCTGGTCGCCCCTGGGTGCTGCCCGGCTCTGCCAGCTGGCCATGGGCTGTGCCATCATCGCCATGGTGACCCACAGCGCCGGCTTCAGCGGCTCGCAGGGCGTGTTCTGCATGGCGGCCTGGTGCTTCTGCTTCGCCATGACGGTGCTGGTGTTCTTCCTGGACGCCACTCGTCTGTACAGCTGTCTGCCCGTGTCCTGGGACAACCTGACAGTCACCTGTGCCGCCTTCGCAACCCTCCTGTGAGTCACGTGTCGATGTTCAGTCAAAGCTCATTCAAGTTTGAAGCCCGAGGTCTGGACCCGCACCTTTATCAAAACAAAACATCACCATCACAAAAGACAGCTTAGTGTAACTATGTACTGCATTCTTCAGGGATGAGAGTGCAGTGAAGTGCAGAGTTTACTAGACTAGAAGTCTAGGGAGAAGAAAGAATAAGAGCTGTTTGAGTTCGGAGAGCTGATGCTCTGGGTAGAGCTTCTCGGAGGTGGAGAGGGATTCCCCCAGCTCTGGTGGTGTTTGGTCGCTCATATCATCCCTCAACATGTTCATTAGCACACACAGAAATCTGAGTGCTGAGATCGGAGGTCGACACTTCATCTCGACTCTGGTGAACTGAGTGGGGCATGTGGCAGCTATAAAGCTAGAAAAAAAATTCTAGGATTTCTTTAGTCTTAGATAAAGAGTGCTGCGAAACAGATAAAACTTGTGTCCTCTCCTCCCAGTTTCCCATCCATCAAAAATAAGGTTAATAATTTAGAGAGGGAAAAAAATCATTGCTAAAATGCTAAGTTTAACAGACCAATGCCCTGTGATCCGTGACACTGTTTTGATTATGATTATGCCACCTTAAATCTATGTATCTCTATCTTAAATGTGTCTCCTCTGTCTCCTGCAGACACGTCACAGCTTCTGTGATCTACCCGCTCTTCTTCGTCCGCGCCGAGTGCCCCTACGCCGGCTGCGAGGTACGAAACTTCCGCATCGCCGTCACCATCTGCTCCATCCTGGGCGCCGTGGCCTACGGGGCCGAGGTGGCCCTGTGCCGGGCCAGGCCGGGCCAGGCCGTGGTGGGCTACATGGCCACCGTCTCCGGCCTCCTCAAAGTCATCCAGGGCTTCGTGGCCTGCATCATCTTCGGCGCCCTGGCCAACAGGAGCGAGTTCTCCCGTCATGCGGCTACCATCTACTGCGCGGCGGTCTACGCCTTCTGCTTCACGCTGACCGTGGTGCTGGTGGTGAGGACGGTGTGCGGCTGCACCAAGGCCGTGCGCTGCATGTCGTTCGACCGCTGCGTGGTGGTGTGCACCCTGCTGGAGGTGCTGCTCTACCTCAGCGCCTCGGTGGTGTGGCCCGTCTTCTGCTTCGACGCCAAGTACGGCTCGCCCTGGAGGCCCTCGTCCTGCCCCCAGGGGAGGTGTCCCTGGGACAGCAAGGTCGTGGTGGCCGTCTTCTCCTTCGTCAACTTCGGATTGTACTTGGCCGACCTGGTCTACTCCCAGAGGATCCGATTTGTGTCTCCGCACGTGTCCACCAACTCCCGCATCTAGTGCCATTTGAAGGGGAACTGAAATGGTTGGATGGAGTACTTATCCTTGTTCTCTGGTGTCAACATAGAAGCTTTGGAACACTAGGTTCACCAGAAAAGCCTGAGATGATGTTTTAAAAGCCATATCATCATATTTTTGGTTTAGGAAGTATGTTTCTGCACAGCGCTGTTTCATGCTAATCCAGCAGCTACACGTAGGCCTTACGCTGAGTGACTACTTGCCTGCTGCTCACCTTAATGTTCATGCGACTTTCTGCTCCCTCCTGGACAAGAGAGTTTTGCAACTTTTTCCCCAAACGAAGTTCTCACTGGACTGATACAGCTATGGAGAACGTACACATCCTGCTCGCCTCACATGTTTAAGCAGCATCAGAGGAGGAATCAGATACTGAGGAAGAGCAAGGTGCGAGTAGACTGACATTTCACGTGCTTTCATTCTGTTGTATCTGAACAGAGGCGGACACAAATGCTGAAGAACTTTGGTCATCATTGAACAAAACCAAAGTAAATGTGGTTTTACGCTCAAGCTGCCCTTTCTGTTCCACCTGTGTAAGAGTTGTCCATTTGTTTGGTATTTGAAGCCCTGGGAAGAATACTGTGATTGGAGATAGACATGAGTCAGCCAAGCATGGGACATTGTTGAGGTGGGGCATGTGATCTGCTGTTAAGGCATCCGGACACCCCCCCCCCCACCCCCCCAAACCGAGACAGGAATTTCACCACTACGACCCCTCTACCACACCCCAGTGTGGTGACACTCCATCTCTTTAACTCGCCCCTGCTGCCCTCTGAGGGATTTTGGCCCAACAGGCAGCCAGCCTCACCCATGAAGCCCAGGCCCGTTGGTATGTCCTGCCAAATCCCCGTAAACCAAGACACCTAAACCCCACCCACACACAGAAACGCACGCATACTCGCGCACATGCATAGATTCCATAGGTCGCGGCTCATAGTCCAGCTGGAATAATACATAAAATCTTGAAAATAAATAGTAAACCTGGCATTGGCATCCGTGGCATCACTGTCATCTGCAAACCCTACACCGATCGCCGAGCACCACCCCGGCTGCCAAAAATAAACTGGAGCTGCGCTGCATTTGTGCTGAAGCCGTGAGACAGCAGTTATAAGCGACTTTTAAACCTCTCTGCGAAATGCCTCCTCCTCTGATGGGAAGAAAATCGAAAGTAAAGTGTGTCACCCAGCCGTGCCGCTGCTGTGACCCTGCCACGTCTGCAAACACACAGCATTGCACAATTTCAACACGGTCAGTGTGACTGGGCAGAGGTTGGACACTGCCACAGACGGGTCATCAAAAAGTGGTCATCTTCTGCTTCAGATCGATCACACTGCACAGTTGTCTTTTGCAAGGTGAGACAGTGTGGGACTTCTCCTTTTCTTGCCGGTGCCAGCAGATCGGCAGCACCAACAGTCCATTCTTCCATTATAAAATCATTTACGCGTTAATCTGACGTAACCTTTACATGGAAATGTGGATTAGGGCATATTTTTTCACTACTGACTGAACGGTTAAATCCTATTAATGACTGGATTCTTATGCTGTTGTTCAGCTACAGAAAAGGAACTTAAAGTTGTGTAAAGAGTGTATAAGCAAGACATCATAGACATAAAGGAGGAGCATAAAGGAGGAGAGATTTAGGGCTCCCTGGCTGCCATCCTCCCAGACAGCACTGGTATCTTCTTTTTTACATGAGGATAAAAAGGAAGAAGATGTCTGACTGCCGCAGTTTAGCTTTACAAGTGCCTCTCTTGATATAAATTTCCCCCTCTGTGTAGATTTCCTCTCCCATTCTCCCCAACACATCATAGCAGTCGCCCCCACCCCACCCCACCCTCCCCCTCCTCCTCTCCATCCTTCTCTCCTCTCTGCTTGGGTCACCTCACTGAATCTCATCTCTCTAATCCAGGATCAATGTATTCCCCCGTCACATCTGTGAGTGCTATGGATGTATTATATTAAGTCCTCGAGAAACCACTGTGCCACATACATAAAATAAAACTGTCTTGGTGCCGAGCAGAAAATCCGGCACCAGTTGGCTGCTCTTGTTTACAAATCTGTCTAAGACCACAGACAGCGTCACTGCCTGTCTCAGAGATTTGCCATTTCAGACAACGTGCCAATTTTTGCGAATCTGCACGACAGAGAGAGCAGATGAACAATGGGTTTAAAGTGGAATTATGTAAAGTGGTGGTGATTATTGCTGCAATAAATAATTGTGTTGATGAAATTACAGTTTATTTCCGACTCTGGCCGTGTTTGTCCCTTTTTCATCCTCCGATAAATCCTACGGAACTGCGCGTAACAGCAGGACCTCGGGATGCTGCGCTCTTGCACTCTCCTCCTGACTAATATCTCCAAAATGCGTAACATCAGAGGAATACGTGGTAGCCCATGGAAAGCTCCTGCTGAAAGTGACGGACAGTGCTGCCGCGGAGCAATCTGTGCCTCCATTAAGCCTCGTGCGCCCCCTGCTCCTCTGCAGAGCCCCATTTAGCAGCTGTTCCATGTTGGGCACTCGTTTTACTTCTAACTCCCCGCGGGCCTCCGTCTTAAACATAGCTATGTTCCCACACACACACACACACACACACAGTCATGGCCCATGGTGTGTGATCTGCTCTGACGGTGATGGGCTGCGACAGGTGTCCATCATAAGTGTCCCTTCCTGATTGTGCAGCCGCGGGGACGTGGCGGGACAGGGGACTGCTGGCTGGCTGTCATGACTAATCTCTGATGGCGCATGCTGCTGATGTCAGCTTCCCCCCGTAGCTCTTGGCTCTTGTTTGGCCAAATGTTGTGCAGAACATTGTTGAGGGCTAAATCTCCGGTCCCAGTGGATTTGAGCCCATGCCAGATGCCCTGGCTTTGCATCCTGTAGGAAGCCACTGTACACAAAAGAGGACTGGGGCTCAGTGCACGCACGCATGCACCACTCGCTGTGATCACGATCGGCATTCGGACGAGGTTTCACTTTTTAACGATTTCAGAGGCGGACAAAATTACAGGAATCCATGTAGCGAGCAAGTGGTTCAACCAGCCGTTCACCATCTCACCTGCTTTAAACCCTCTAGTATCATGAGGTCTGCTTGAGCCTATCTCCAGGGCACAATTTATAGTCTCCCATCAGTGATATCTGTGGGATGGAGCTTGATACCTGGAGGAAACCCACACAGACACACTAAGAACATGCAAATTTGCTCACACTCTTTTATAGCATTTATATTGCTTGCTAACTCACGATTTGGACATCATTTATAATATTATGGACTTTTGTTTCTTTACTGCAGGCAATACTGCAGTTGCACCGATGCTACCATTTGATTGTGTAGGCGATAAATGAAGTCAGTGTACTGCTATTTATGCGGGCTTCCTTATTTACCAGAACTACAACAAAAGTAGGAACCTGTTAGTCACACGACATGGCTGAGAGAGTTGGTGCAGAATTGAGGGAGAGAGGAAAGAGGGAGAAGCTCAGATTCATACTCTGTGGTTCCTCTCAAAGAAATTTCTCAAAGCCTTTGAGAAATTAAAGCAATAGTCTTTGGATTAGTCTAGGATTTGACTTCTCTGTTGCACTGAACTGTCATTTATTGGTGTGACACTTCATTAAATTGTGAGTTTTCTCTGTTTGTGCGTAAGTGAGACTATGGTCAGCCATAAACCTACATCAATTTGTAGGAAAAACTTTTCTCCCCCAGGTTTGTTCTCTCAGTGGAAGCATGGCCCTCACCTTGGTCCTCTCCACAATGGGGTCAAAGTAAGCAGCAACCAGCCGGGCACCAGTGAACCAACACACGGGAGCCTGAGCAACAAATGCTCTCCCCACAACAGTTTATCCTCCTCCACCTCCTTGAAAGATGAATCGGCGTATGCCATTCCGCGCAGCGTCTCCTCGTATTCTTTTGGTACTTTTTATTCCGAGTTGTCTGTGCGATTTTGTGATGCGCTGTGGGAAATCCTTTATTAGTTTTGGTCTTTTGCATAAATTTGATAGCTGACATTACACTGCCAGCCTACACTTCTCCACTGTCATTTCTTTTCAATTCATTTGTATTCGTTCTTGTCTCGGACTCATTCTTGTCACTCATTCTCGTCTCAGACTGCAGCGGGGAGACGAACGCTCACTCGGGAAAGATTTTCCTCTGTCTGCGATATTAAATATGCACGTCTCTCCCTCCAACAAATCTGCCGCTGTCTCTCTCCCTCTTGTTCTAATGTTGTCGAGCACACACTCCACACACACACACACACACACACACACACACACACGCACACACACACCTTTTTGTATTGCGCTTCTTCTGAACACTCATTCCCATTCCTAAGCCTCTCAACCCGGCTTAACCTTAAAACCAAGTCTGGACCTTCGAGCAAATAAAAGGCAAAGATTTCCTCACTCTCCAAAGAGATCCTGGTGCCCGAGGACTAAATCTCATTTTTGTTGTCACGAAAATACTTCAACAAGTACCCACACACACGGTCAAATTTGCATGCACACCTCTGGGCCTTAATCACCGCAAGCAACCAATTGTTGCGAACCCACATCTGCTTGTTGCTGTGTGTCGAGAAGAGGAGGAAAAAAAGAAAAGGACTCATGCGCTGTGGTATTTTTAATAAATCTCTTCGGGTTTTGTCAAAAAAAGAAAGAGCGAATGAGTGTTGTCACGCCTCAGCACACATGCCGGGTCTGAGTGATAGATAGTACAGAGGCAGGCAGTGGTAAATTGACTTTGTGTGTGTGCGTGTGTGCGTGTGTGTGTGTGTGCGGTGTGCGAGAGGCAGAGTCGCAGGAATGCGACGATGAAATTTTCGGCTTGTTTGAGATTAGGTTCAGAGAACAGTTTTGCGGGTAATTATGCCAAAAACTGTTGCGGCAAAGGGGGAAGGAGACGCTTTGCTGTATCCCCTCCTTCATCTGTCGTTATTATGCACTTTGCAACAAGCAGAATGAAATAAATCACCATATTGGTCCCTCTCTTCTTTCTCTTTAATTCTGAGAATTAGCACACATGGCAGACAAGATAATTATCCGTTACCTCAAAGCTTCTTCTTCTGATGATGTTTGACAAATCATGAGTAAAAAAAAAACCACCATGAAACTACCGTCAAGCCTCCTACTAAATACGCTAAAGTCAAATCTGTGCTGTTTGGGGACTTGAGGTTTTTCTGACATGATCCAATTTATTTTGTATAGCTACACACAAATAAACAAATAACGAAGGACAGATCTTAAAGATCTCATATTAGAAGCGATTCCCCAGTGGTTCTCATAAAACTGCATGACAAGAGACAGATATTTTTTTAAATCAACAATTAGACAATTAGACATTGTCATGTTATGTAAGGTCATTTCTCAGAACCACAAGAGACACAAATACAAATATTTCCTGTTTCAGTATCTGTAGAACTCAGTGTCTGCATGGGTTTTCTCTGGATGCTGCAGTTTCCTCCCACAGCCCAAGAACATGGATATTTAGGTTGAACTGAGCCAAAGTGTATGTGTCTTATGTGTGTGTGTGTGTGTTTGTATGTGAGAGAGAGAGAGAGAGAGAGAGAGAGAGAGAGAGAGAGAGAGAGAGAGAGAGAGAGAACGCTGTCTATGGACTGGAGACCTGTCCTGCCCAGCAGAGCACAACACTGTTAAAGAACAAAGTGGCAAAGATGATGGATGGACGAAGTAGTGACAAAAATGGCTGTTTCAAGGTGTTCTGGGCGTACACCTGCGAGTCACCGACCAAACTGACATCGCTCTGCACTGCCTGTTGAAGGAGGTGAGCGCACTAACAGCTGGTGCTGTTGGAGCACCATGCATTCTGCTTTATATATAGCCAGCAGCATACGCAATCCCCCGGTCTGCATTCCTGTCCAGCAGCAGTGTGAGAAAATAAATGGGACGAGGTCCCTCAAAGGAGACATACAGTGCCTCTTGTGAAGTGTAAATTTAGTCTGGTATGGCGTGGTATGGCATGAGAAACAGTGGGAGGAAGTGGCAGGCAGATGGACAAGAGGGTCAGCGCTATTAAAATATGCAGAGGAGTGATTTTAGCATCAGACTGACAGTTACAGGCCAAGTTCGTTGCTAATTTTCAGAATATGCATTTGGTAGAAGTACCAAGGGATCCGCAGCCAAACTGTATTTGAATGCCGTGGCTCATTAGCCTACGTGCCATGTGATTCTGCTTTATTTTAGATTCTGTCAAACCTAAGGGGAGAGCAGGAAGCTCTGGTCCACTGTCTCCTGTTAAGATAACAATCCTTCATTCAAATTCCGGTCCCTTCAGATATCACAAGCCACTTCTTGTAGCCTCGAGTGCTTTTCTGAGTCATCTCCAAATCACATTTGCATTCAAAATAATGAATGCTGAACATGTGCCCAAAAGCAGCCTGGTGGAAAAAAATTTCCTTTTGGCGTGTGAAGAGGTGACATGTTGTCACCTGTAATACATCATGAAAAGAAGGCAGCGATTTGTGCTGTATCACAAAATCTGTACTCGAATATATACACCTATAGAAAACTCACATCTAAACAGGTTATTTCGCAATGTTATTATATTATGCACTATTAGCTGAGTCAACTGACAGAAAATTAATTAGCAAACTTATAATCGCTTGAGCCATTCAAGCAGAAACGTCAGATATTCTCAAATTTTGACCAGATCAGTCATGCGATCATCAGCGTCTCTCTCTCCCCGGAGAAAACACTATCATCCGGTTTAGTTGGGTTTTTAGTACGAATATGCAAACAAAAATGATGCTACGACTGCAGATCCGTGTGCAAGTGCTTCCAGGCTGCAGAGGAAGAAAATTACAGGCCTATTTTACTACTCCAGTTGAAACCTCTGGGATATACACTCAGAGGGTGTCACAGGGTGTAGCACAAACTATAATTAGTAGGTTTAATTGAACATTATGTAAATTTAAGTGGAGAGTCTGCATATATGGAGTCTTAAATGCAAATATATCTACATGTGAGTCTACAGGAGGCCACTGCAGACTGCTGAACTCTGGCATTTAGGTTGCAACGTGGTCCGAGAGGGTTGCAGCCCCAGACAGAGCCCGTAGTGCTATGAATCAGATGATGCAAGCATCAGACAGAGTCGTGCACAGCTTACTCGGGCAAAGAAGAGAGGTGTTTTTGTTTCCTGGCAACACAGGAAAAGCAGGGGTTTGTCTCTAGAATGAGAATCGAACGTTAACTTTAGTTTTCCCTGAGACAACTGCTCAAAGTTAAGCAAATGCCAGTGTAGGGAGTGTTATTTTTAAAATGTACATCACTACAGATTACAAAATATCTCCCTAAAACGTAGTTTGCAACGTATTGCTTTAGATTACCCAAAGCAAGTAATATATTTGAAATATTACAATTTTTTTAACAGAAACAAACAATAATCCAGAAGGTCATTTACCATATATTTAAACTGTCACAGTTCTGAAAAAGTTACTCATATTTTGTGTTCAAAATACAACACAAGTTTCTGTTCAGACAACTGTGATACCGCAGCACAAAGGTCATGAACTGCAGGTACCCAAGAGGCTGACAAAGGGTTGCAGCATATGAAGCAGTGCATCAGGTACATTTTGATCCAGATTGTAAACACAGATTGTGAAACCACTGCGGGTGTCGAGATGAACCCTGAGCAACCCTAGTCCAACGTGTAGTGCTTGGGAGGGGAAAAAAACCCATCAAATTTGACACACACACACACACACACACTGTGCCCTCAAAGATAAGAACCGTTCACACCAGTCTGCTCCGACAACCCATCTGTTGGCAGCTGCACCTTCCTGATCTGCTATTCTTTGTAGTGTATGACAGGAAAATGACTGAAGTCTGACAGAAGATTAAATGTCAACTTTGGCTCTGGAGATTGTCATTTGATATTTTGAACACCAACCAGAACAATTAACCCATTGCATAGCAATACCTCTGTATAGTATACTACAAACTATACTACTCTAAACTACACTATATACTAGTATACTACGCCATACTATACTATACTGCCCTATTCTACATTTGTGTAGTACTGCTATTAGTAGTAGTTCTATTCTATGACATATTAGATTATACCATACTTCTCTACACACTACACTATACCATAGTCTACTTCATTACACTGTACTTTACTACACTTTACTATTCTACACAATACTATGCTGTACCACGGTGCACTGTATTTGCACTATACCCTTGTATACTACACTGTATATTATACTATATTACACTATACTATACGTTATATCTATATATCACTATTAATATTTAACGCTCTCTATCCACACAGTAAGGCTCCATTCTGCGTCCAAGTTTAGCGGGGTCCACTAGCTGTGGACATTAAAAACATAACCTACTTTCCCTCTCTCGGTCTTTATATTTGACCTATATTTTCTTCGCAGTGAGGACTGATGCAACTGGGCGTGGCGGAGAGTGGGAACCCGCCCAAATTCAACATCCCAGTCTGTGATTGGCGGAGCGTTGACGTATCTCTCTCCTGATTGGTCCGCGCCGCCTGTCCATCATCCATATGGACCACATTGGGGGCTGAGTAAAAAAGGAAGCCACGTTGACACGAAGTGGTGTTTTAAGATTTTTTTTCCTGCCGCAGGGAAATAACGGTCTCGGCGTCGACTTCAGCTGTCAAGATAGAAATCTGAGGAGAAACTTCCAGCAAGGTAACTGTCTAACTGTGGCCTCCTCTTGCTGTTTCCCATTCATTTTAGGATGTGAATCTTAGCTAGCGGGGCAGCTAACAGCTAATAATGCTAAAGCATTCATCAATATCAGGAGGATAAAATCAGGACGTGTAAGCAAATATAAGACTTTTATTCTTAAGTAGAAGAGGGAAAAATGTGATATACAAAAGGTACATGGTTCTGAACGACAGCATAACCTGAGCCACTCTGGAAATCAAAGCTTTTAAGTTTTATTAAGAGATGCTACATTATAAGGATTTGATCCTTCTGGTGTGAGTTCAAGATGAAGTGCAAATGTGCTTTATGCTCTTGTATATAAATCGCCTCAGTGTTAAATCAGCCAAGGGTGCTGCCAGGGTGTCAGAGGAGTTGTTTGATCACCAGAAAAGACTGTCTGTGGACCAGCTCCAGGACCTTTTCTCAAGGTTACATCATCACCAAAGCCTGTCTCTGTGCTCTCCAATTTGAGAGAAGCTTTCCCAAAACGATCGCGCTGACAACAAAGCTTTGACGGGCAGATTGAACGTTGAGCCTGACGCTTTTAAAGGTGCTTTATTAACATGCTGCCCACTGTCTTCGCAGGTCAGGGAGGCCACATCAGCACACAGGATGAGCGTCGGGTTCATTGGAGCGGGCCAGCTGGCTCACGCGCTGGTGAAGGGGTTCACAGCTGCAGGTGAGGAGGAGACTTGCACTGGGCAGCCTTGGACGCCATCCACAGTGGCCAGTGTTGAATCATACACATCCGATTATACGACTAACTGCATCTCTGCCTTAAAGGGCACGCGGACCGAAATGGCTCTTTTACCTTTGCTTTGTCGAAGATCAGGCCTCATCGTGTCCTCATCGAAATGTGTATACGACGATAGACACACAGCGAAATGTGAATGTGACATTTTCTGGCTCAACCATTTCGGTCCATAGCTGTATCACGGAGTGGCAGGCAAAACAGCCAGCCAGTCTAAAGCCTACGTGTGGTTTTCACATGAAATGGGTTCTGAGGCATTGCTTCATAGCTTCTATGTTGGCACCAGAAAACAATCATGTTGAACCATTCCAGGTCCCCTTTAATACAGTCTGTGATGTTGCTCGATAAGAGCCTCTGCATGTAACCCGTCTGTTAGTATAGATGGGTCAAATTCCATGTCACGGTGTCTGTGTACAGTGGCAATAAACCTGAAAATAGCCTGTTCTCCATTCCAGTGTTGTTTAAGCGATGCATGAATCACATCTGTGCTCCAGGTCCTCTGATGTGTGTCAGTGGCTTAACCTACACAACTGTCTCTGTATCTTATCAAGCTAGACGATATACGAGTTATCCCCATAGGAGCCGGTTAGGCCTTATCTTTAGCTTCCCGTGCACGCTCACACCTCTCTCTGCATGTTCTCCTGCCTCTCTCCGCAGGCGTGATTGCCACGCACAGGATCACAGCCAGCTCCCCGGACACAGACCTGCCCACGGTGTCGGGGCTGAGGGTGAGAAGATGACTTTGTGGCTTTGTTGTGTGATGGGAAGTGAGATGGAAACATCTGTGTGTGTGTGTGTGAGAGTGAGTGTGAGCGAGACTGCTCTACCCCAGTCGAGCGTGCTGTGTGCACGTTCCCGTTAGAGCACCTGTTTGCCTCCTTCCCTGTTGCTTCAGTTCCTCCTAACTTGCTTTTCGCCCTGCAGAAAATGGGGGTGAACCTGACCACGAGCAACAAGGAGGCCGTCAGCAAGAGCGACGTGCTCTTCCTGGCGGTGAAGCCCCACATCATCCCCTTTGTCCTGGACGAGATCGGGCCAGACATCGAGGACCGGCACCTCATAGTGTCCTGTGCAGCAGGGGTCACCATCAACTCCATAGAGAAGGTCCTCCTCCGTCACCATCTCCCTCGTGCTCTCTGATTGGACAGTCTGCTTGTTGTTTCGCATAGCATTCATTGGATCTAACTCTCAACGTCCCTCTTCCCACCCCGGTGCTTCCACAGAAGCTGCTCCAGTACCGCCCCGCTCCTAAAGTCATGAGGTGTATGACCAACACCCCGGTGGTGGTCAGAGAGGGAGCCACGGTGTACGCCACAGGCACGCACGCCGAGGTAAAGCGGAGGAGTGAATGCGCGTGTGGGGGGGTGCTTTTCTCTGGCTAATTCCCCCCCCCCCCGGCAGCGTGACAAAGGTTTGGCCCCTCCTCTCTCAGGTGGAGGACGGGAAGCTGCTGGAGCAGCTGATGGCCAGCGTGGGTTTCTGCACCGAGGTGGAGGAGGACCTCATCGACGCCGTCACCGGGCTCAGCGGCAGCGGGCCCGCCTATGTGAGTGGCTCAGAGATGTGGGTGTGACCCAGCATCCTGAGGTGGACGAGACCCGGGCCTGCTGCGGTTCGGGTCATCCGGTTGTCTGTCGACGGCCGTCCATTCAGGTTTCATAGCAGTCGCCTCGCAACTTCTGTGTCAGCCGGTGAGCGAAAGCCTGTTTTAATCACATGATCCGGCAACAGGTGTTTCATATTGAACAATTTCTGATTCATAAAATGAAGGAAATGACCTAATTCTGCATGGAAGCGACCTCATGAGTGTCAAAGTCAAAAACAATTGATTTGACACGATGTAGAGTAGGTTGTGTGAGTTTTATCTGTTTTTAAATAACAGAAAGTTAGACATGTATGGAGACAAACCCTCGAGTATGTGATGTCATAAGCAAGCAGAAAGACTTTCACTAAACGTAGTCAAAGGCTTGTGTGTTGAACACATGGTGAGTTCCATTTAGCGCGATTATTGGGGTAGATTGTGTTTAGATTGTGTTATATATATATATATATATATATATATATATCTCGTGTAATATAGTTCCACATCTCTGGCGCTCCATAAAACGGTCACAGCGAAGGCCCTGCTTGCTGGAGCGAGGTGTGTCCTGGGGAAATGGGGGCTGATTATGTCCGCTGTGAAGAGGCAGCCAGGTGCCTTGTCATGAGGCGGCTGCCGGTGCCCAGGGGGCCGCCAGGCTGGCCGGGGGCTGGAGCAAAGCAAGTTCGACTGCACCGCCGCCGCGTCGACTCGAACTTCCGCTAAATCTCGCCGTCGTGTCACGCAGTGTTTGAGCGCTCGAGATCCGCCTGAAGCGTAAACGTGAATCTGTGTGTGTTTCAACAGGCGTTCACCGCCCTGGATGCTCTGGCAGACGGAGGAGTGAAGATGGGTCTGCCCAGGAGGCTGGCAGTCCGCCTCGGAGCTCAGGCTCTGTTGGTCAGTCATCACTCTCTCTCTCTCTCTCTCTCTCTCTGTGTGTGTGTGTGTGTTTGTGTGTTTGTGTGTTTGTGTGTTTGTGTGTGTGTGTGTGTGTGTGTGTGTGTGTGTGTGTGTGTGTGTGTGTGTGTGTGTGTGTGTGTGTGTGTGTGTGTGTGTGTTAGTTACTCAGCCCGCTCTCTATATTAAGTCTCCTTGAGCCACTGGTCCTCTGCAGATTTGGAGGCAGAAAACAGCAGATTTGACTCACTCACTCTTGTTTGCACATCTAATATTACCACTGTCTCCTAACTGCCGACTTAGATTCACAGACACAAGGCAAAGACGCCTGGAAAACACAGATAATGAAATTATCCATAATGCTGTTGAATCTTTTGAATCTTCTGAAAACCTTAAAAATTTTAAGCTTTTTTTTTTTATTTTACAAAATGCAGGGTCAATTAAAGTGAATTGTAATTAAATTTCAGATGGAAATTTGCATCGCTTCTGTTTGCAACCCGAGCATCATCAGCTTGCATGTGGCCGGGTCTCGTCTTAAAGGGCGCGTCGTGGCATCACAGTTTGTCGGGGGGGAATAAGCGGAATTGATTGACTTGGAGTGATTTTCCTGATCGCGGAGTCGGTCTGCCTCGCCGTCTCCGGCTCCGTGCTGCGTTCTTACGGCCAGCGCTGAGCCGCTCTCTCTGTCTGCAGGAGCGTTTCAGACGCTGTCTAACAGCAGCCAGTAAATGCCCCGAGTCTGACCGCCTCCGCCCCTGTAACGCTCAGCGAAGGCTGAGTCGCGCAGTCACGCTATCCACGCCGCCCCCCCCCCCCCATTTGCACACAAGTGTCCGCTCCTCCGATCAGATTTCATTTCCAGGAGCAGCTTAATCTTTATTTGAGATTCATTTCCACTCTAATGCATGTGCGCACCACCCACCGGCATGGTAATGATGATGATGATGGGGAGGGGGGGGGGGGGGGGGGGGGGGGGGTCTCTGCTGCCTGGGGCCTGGCGCGCCCCGGCATTAGCCGTCCAGATCGAGGTGTTCCCGGCGTACGCGCTCCTCAGGCACGGTGTCGTGTTCCCTCCTCAGGGAGCGGCCAAGATGCTGCTGGACTCGGAGCAGCACCCCGGCCAGCTGAAGGACAACGTGTGCTCGCCGGGGGGCGCCACCATCCACGCCCTGCACGTGCTGGAGAGCGGCGGCTTCCGCAGCCTCCTCATCAACGCCGTGGAGGCTTCGTGCATCAGGACACGGTGAGGCGCGCCCCCGATCGGCCTGGCTCCTCACACCCCACCACACACACACACACACACGCACACACAGATGTCTGACACGAGGCTTTCTCTGGCAGGGAGCTGCAGTACCTGGCGGACCAGGAGCGCATCTCCCCCGCAGCCATCAAGAAAACCACACTGGACAAGGTGCTGCAGCAACCCGGGGTGGCAGTCAGCGGAGTGGCTAACGGCAACGGCAGAGCCGGGCTCAGCCTGTTCAACACTCGCAACCCGGGCATCAAGAAGCACTGAGCACGCACACACACGCACACACGTACATACGTACTCGCATCGGAGGTGTAAAGGTTCACTATGCAGGATTTCCCAGACAGAAGATCATGTTCACACAGAAGAGTAATCCCTCTCCGCCATCACTCCCGCCCGTGTCCGCACACGCTCTGCCTTCGGCGCTTTCTCCGTCTCCTTTGCTGTGTCCGCAGCGTTTCTGGGTTAGGTTGGAACCGTTGTAATAAGAAGCTGCGACCCAGTGTCAGATGGGGAGCGGCTCGCAAGAGGAGGCTACGAAGCTGCTGGACGGAGGTGTCTCCATTTTACCAAGTCTGACACCACGGTGTGCTCCGGGTCGCTCCAACAGCCTCTGAAGATTCCTGCATAGTATACCTTTCCAAGTGTTGCAGCTTATACAAACGGGGACATACTTACGCCATCTACAGCTGTTTAGCCAAACAACGTCGCAGTAAGGACTCGGGACTGCTCTGACATCACATCCAAATGGGCAGGAATGCCAAGTAATTTATTCGTACTCGAGTTGCACGCGGACCTGGGGTCGCCCCGCGCGCACAGGTGCATCCCGGGTGCGTCGCTCACACTTACAGCCTTATGTCGGGATGCCGATTTACTGTCTACACATGCATATACACGCACACACATACACACACACGCACACACAGAAGAGCAAAAGTGCATTTACAAGCTGTTGTCTGTCTGCGTCGGGGGCTCTGGACTATTCCGGGGCTGTTAAACGGTAATGACCCAGTGGGCCATCATGGGATGGTGCTACACACCAGGCAGCAGATGGCTGCTGGGATACCATCAAGCTCTTAATGTACTGTACGCCTTTTAATGTCTCGACCCCCCCCCCCCCCCCCCCCCCCCCCCCCCCCCCCCCCCCAAAAAAAAATGAAGCGGCAGCGTCAATCTCCGCGTAGCCGTCTCTCTGTTTTGGTTTTAGGAAAACTGAATATCGAACAAAAAAAAAACGATGCCACAGCGTTATCATGTGTTTGTTTTGATGGTCGGACGTCAACGTGATGGATGGAAATGCCCTCCATGCCGCGTCGTCCTCGGCTTCCTCGGAACATATCCAGCACAACGTCATTTCTCACGCAAATGTCATTCCAAGCTCTACAGCCACTCTGTGAACACTTTCTTCAAGTCCCCCCCGTTTCTCTGTTTTTGTTCTGTTGTTTTAGTATTTTTCTGTTTTAAACCCCAAACCGTGATCCGCACGAAGGCTGGTCTTGAGAGGCGCTTCCATCTACACAACCAGACACTTGAGTGTCAGAGTTTTCAAGAGACCACGATGTAAGATGCTTACATCGTCTTTTAATCCGTCCTCGTTTTGTACTATTATTCTGTACGTTTTTTTTATCTCTGTGTCAGAAGATGTGTCTAGTTTGGCCTGTCAGCCGGTGAGACGGTTTCCCACCTGAAGAGACGATATTAAAGAAGCCGATCAATCCAAACGTGTCTCCTCCCTGGCTGCTTTGTCCCTCTGGCTCTCGCTCGCAAGCACTCTGCAGGTTGCCCGGCTGCTTCATGCCGGTGCTCTCATAGCCATGTGTTTGCCTCGCCGTTGGTTTTTGCGTTACCGCCAGGTCCCTGAGGTCACGGGAGTCGCTCCTGCTCCACCGCTGAGTGTTCTGGAACAACCCTGGCCTGCAGATGGCGCCCAATGATAACGTGGCCCCGGAGGACGCCGAGGATCGAATTACGGCCCCGCTGCCAGGTGGAGAGCGACTTTGCGTCGGCCCTGGATTAACATCAAGTGTAACTACACCAGCTTACTTGTTAAATGGCATTAGCTGTGGCGCTACGGTTACATGTGTCGCTCACTCCCCGGCCAGAGCTCTCCCCCGAGGCTTTACGCCACCTCCCCCGGTATGTCCCCGGCTCCTTTCCAATCCCTTTTCCCAAGATTTCTGCGTGTGCGGCGCGATCAACAAAGGTCACGTTATTTACAAAGGGTAAATATTTCCCCCTCGGCACGGAGGAGCGTCGTGATCGGCCGTGCTCAGAGGCAATCCACTTCAATTTTAGGAACTACCGGGACAAACGACCACGATGGCGGGACCGTGGGAGTCGTGAGATGATGGATGCCAAGGAGAAGTTCTTGTCTGAAACCCCATCCAGTCATTGGCCCATTCCCCGACACACTCTGCATGTTTTTGTAAGGAAAGTGTGAGTTTTTTGTGAGAAGCCGTAAAGTAGACAGATAAGGAACCATGCCGGCTTGCCTATTTTATAATCCTCTAGTATTTTACCAGTGTAGAATCATCACGAATATCTTGCTGCCGGACCGGTGTAAATGAGAAGACGTATAACAGAGCCTCAAGTACTTCGACGTTGTGTGCTTTCTTGTCGAGCAACTGTCGCGGGCTGGGGAACTGAACATCAGCCGTCCCCGGATTAGTGCGATGGTGGAGGAGAGCGGTGCGGCTCCGGCTGGGGCTGTTACGAGATTGCAGTAGCTACAGCAGACTCAGAGTCTGTGAAGCACTTACCAGACATGTGGGCCCGTTTCCTGCGCTCCAGACGGCCGCATTTTGGATTAGCAGATGTCACTTTGTGTTAGAATGAGATAGGCCTGTAGGTCTATTCAGGCCTTACACAGGTGCATAATAGCCGAGTAAAACTGTTGGTAAGAAAAGTGATGGCTCGTGAAGAGCCGTGTCCTCATTATAATTGAAGAATTCATAGCTGTTCCAGGATTAGTTTATTTTCCTTAAACTAATACACACACCAGTGTCCCTTGATTAAATTGCGAGCCTGCATGCTCTCGGCGCACTCGGGCTGTTTATTTGTGCGTGCGATGGTTTTTCCTCCGCTGCCGGAGTGTCCTGGTAATCCTCCTTTTATTCCAAAAGGTTATTCTCCGCTTGCTCCTGCCTCTGTCCGTTAAGATTAGCCATTCCCAGAGAGACTTCCATTTGCCTCTCATTATTAGACTTCTGTTACCTTCCGTCGCTCCGGCAGCTTTGAGCACCTCTCCTCCACCGAAGGTGAAGAAAATGTGCTCTGTGTCAATCATCTTGACACCGGCAGAAGGTCTAAGATGGCAGTTCAATGGCAGATAATCCTGAGTGGAAAGTTTGGACTGTGGGCATGTGTGCGAGAGTGAGAAAGAGAATGTGTTTGTGTGTGTGTGTGTGTGTGTGTGTGTGTGTGTGTGTGTGTGTGTGTGTGTGTGTGCATGCTCCAGCCAGCATGGGATTTCTATCCACAGGTAGGCCAGATGCTACCTGTCATCTCCATTCAATCAAGGTAATCACTGACCTTTGCAGGAACATGGTTGTTTGCATATCGTATCGAGGCCAGAAGGAGAGCCAGAAACCAAGCTAAGTGAATAGATGAGGGACTCTCCACTGTCTTCTCTCCTCCATCACAGCCTATAAACATCCACCCAACCTCTTTGATACGAGAAAAAAAAAGACTGAGAAAAACGAGAAGAGCGGGACAAAGGTGTTTGTGTTTGGAGCTCAGTCTACCATGCACTCTTCATTTCAGCGGTCATGTGAAAACCGTCATGCAAAGAGGAAACTGTTAACTGACGCAAAACCATCCATGAATCTGCAGCATGGGCACAGCATGGGCATCCCTTCGCTCAGACTTGTAGGGGAGTGCCGCAGGGATTCACTCTCAGTCCACTGGTGCTGATCTGGATCTCACATGGAGACAGAGTGAACACGCTCTCCGTGAAGAGGCGGAAAATTCAGTCAGCTCTTCTACTGATATGGAAGAAGAGATGGTGACACGGTGTATTGGTTGTTAGCAATGTTGCCTCACAGCAAGAAGGTACAAATCATGGTTGGCCTTTGTGTGGAGTTTGCATGTTCCCCTATATGATTGTGTGGATACTCTGCTGTTTCCTCACACAGTCCAAAAACATCCATGTTCAGGTGTGAGTGTGACCTAGTGTCAGTGTATGTCTGCCTCTATCCTGTGTGTGCTGGGATAGGCTCCCGTCACACAGTTCAGGCTCAAAGCATGGAGATGGTGGATGGATGGATTATCCTTTTACCAAGAAAGTAGTGAAATCACATTGTACAATTCAAATCACAATTCAAGGCTCTACAATGGAAATGGCTGATTCAGCAGTTCTTATTATTGTTTCATTTCTTCAGTGTTACAGGTATGGCAAGGACTAACTTGTGACTTCAATTGCTACTATGTACTGTTATGGAGCTTCTCGGTGATCCTCTGTGTCAATAAAGTGGATATACAAGGTAGGGATTTCTAAAGTTGCAACTGGACATGTGAAAACAATGAAATGTAGTGCAGCATAAATGAATGTAAAAAAATCATTCAGGTCAGTACTGGTACTAGTGAGTAAACCTCACCACTCAAAGACTGAGCAGGCTTCAAAATAAAGATAGAAATTCAGATAAAAATAGAGTAAAATCTCAGCCAATTTAAGGTATGTTCCAAGGATCGCCCTTCATCAACCTGGTAGCGATTTGCTGATGGGCACCAAAGTAGATATCAGATGCTGAATACGTGATACTGGCTTTCTTTTCATGTACTCAGAGCCATTATGGCTTGAGTGCTTTCTTGCCTTGTATTGAAAGTCATTAGTTTCCCACAAGTGGAAATGGTGTATTGATACATCAGTCCTAATAGCGTTGTTTGTAAATTGCAGGCAATGGTTTGTAGAGGTTTATCATACTGTTTGATTCCTTCAATCTCTCAGAGAGTACTGGGGCTCAAAAAAGAAATCAGAAGTGTTTGGTTTTCCTCACTTGTAAGGTTAAAAACTGAGTCTTTCAAGAATTTACAAGAACTCCAGTTACCATGAATGTACAACTCCTTGAATAACAATGGTCTTATTTCAGAAATATAACGTCACACTCAGAATTCAAATCCATTCACATGCACGGAGGCTGAAACCTAGATAAACATGGCTGTAACTGTGCAACAGATGTATTGATCCCTGAGGTAACCATCCTTATCTAGGTGAATGAAATAAGTAAACAGTGACAAAGCAGAGGATGTTTTGTGAAATTTCCTTGTGACAGTGAGATGTTTCTCTCTGAAGCCTTCCTCTGCATTCTCATGTCTGTCTTATCGGCGGTGTACATGTCAGGTGTGTGTGTGTGTGTGGGGGGGGGGGGGGGGGGGGGGGGGGGTGAGACATTTGTTTGCAGTAGTTGAGCTGCAAAAAGTCAGCTCTGGAAGAAAACGCAGATAAAACAGTGCAGTCTGTAGGAATTTCACAACCGCGACGTTAATCAATGAGAATGACATTTTATATATTTTTTTATTCCCTCAATCTGCGCTATTGTTGGAGCCAATCAGTGGCGGAGCTGTTGGCTCTAAGTTTAGACATGTGCGTGTAGGAGGGGCCGCCTGTTGTCACACAGTAGTAGTGTCTCATGTCTCTTTAAATGTGGGTTGCGTTGATCCTTCATGAATGAAACCATGTGATCCAAACATCATTTGACGTCTGGCGACTCCGACCACAGACTAAAACAAGCGAGGAAGGAGTGGATATATATCCAGAGAGCCGCGAGAAGGTGTGAGGAGGAGGAGGGGGTAAAAAAAAAAAAAAAGAAAAAGAAAAAGGAAAAACACATTTCTCCAGCTGTCTCCATTTCAACAACCCGCGGCCAAACCCCCCCCAAACCGTGAGAGGGTGCGTCGGGCGAAAGACGCCGGTTCGACTTCTGGTGAGTCAGCTCCCATCGACATCCGAACTGAAAATCCCTTTAAAGAAAGTGCTGAATGTAGGGCTGCTGTTTTGCTGAGTCTGCACGGCCACTGCCGCCGCTGCCACGCCGCTACAGCGCGCCTGTCCCGGCTACACCGGCCGGAGACGCCGCAGCTGTTTAAAGGGCACCGCTCGCTAGTGCTGAATCATCACGGTCCGGTTCGGCGGAGACCAGGAACCGCGGCCGTGCCGCCTCCCGGTCCGCTCGAGCGGCCACGCCGCGCTGCGATTTCATAATAACAGAGACAAAGGGGGAGTAGGCTCCGCCGAGGCGCGCGGCTGTCAAGCCTCAACAACAAGGAGCCATGTGTCGGAATTGAGAGGCGCAGGAGTTGGACAGCCGCTCGCTGTCGCTGCCGCGGCCGGGGATTCCCTTGTGTTGTGACGACTCATTAAAGAAAAAAGAAAGAAAAGAAAAGCGCGATATTTAGACACCGGCGGGAGTGGAGCGAGGCAGAGAGGGGAGCGCAAACCTAGACCCAGCAACTTAGGAAGCGGAGAGGAGGAGTAGAGAGGAGGGGGGGGCGACGGTAACAATACGCAACCTCAGCAGGGTTTGTAGCTCCCCCCGGCTGTGCTCCTGCCGCCCCGGGTGCTGAGGCGGCGGACGCGGCGGCGGCGGTGGACCTCTCCGGTGCCTCCTCTCAGGTAAGCACACGGCCAGGCAGATGTTGTGTGTGTGTGTGTGGTGTGTGTGTGTCTGTGCGTGTGGCCAGGCGTGCTGCTGAAGGTGCCTCGCTGACTCTTGGAAACACTCTGTCCAACAAAATCCAGACAGAAGGGTAGTAATAATGGGAAGAGGGAGGCAGTTACCGGCCGTTGGTAACTGTCAGACTGCTAACAGTAGCGGCTTCTAGCCGCGAGTGAGCGGGAGCGCAGCGGCGACTCCGCCGGTGTTGACATTTGCTTTGTGTCTTCCGACAGGCCCTCACCCCGGGGTGTTTGAGTGACTGGGTGAACATGTCTTTTTTTGTTGTTGTTGTTCGGGACTCAGCGCGATTAGCCGCCGCACGGGACTCGCGCAGCTGGTTTAAAGCACCGCTCCCCTCCTCCCCAGCGCGTCTCCCCGGCCGGCTGCCGGGGGCTCGCGGCGGAGATGCTGATTCATCACAACCCGTCCGCTCGAGCCGAGCCGAGCCGAGCCGAGCCGAGCCGAGCCGAGCCGAGCCGAGGAGCGGAGCGGAGCCGAGCGGAGGCACGAGGGGGAGGGAGCCATGGCAACATGGCACCGGCGGCGGGCGCGAGGGCGGACAAAGGTCTGGAGCGAGGGAGGGGAGAGGAGAGGAGAGGAGAGGAATCACCGGGCCCCGGTTCAAGTAGTGGACGTCGGTTGTGTGATGACTTCACAGAGAGAGACGTGTGTTTGGTATGTCAGCGGAGCTAAATTTAGTCCTATTTATCTAGATGTGTGTTTGTGTGTGTGTGTATATTTAGTGGGGTCTGGTTATTCATCAGCCTCTAACACACCTCCGGGGAGTGTATTCCAAGGCAAATGACGTGCACGCAGACGTGATATCTCGCTGTTAATCACTCGGTTGCACAAACTGAATTTTCCAATCGTCGGAGCGGAGACTCTCGCTGCCCTTGACACCTGGCTGTGACCTCTGTGTCCAAATCAACAGCACAAACCACCCATTTCTTACATTTACTTGCTGTGCCTTGTGGATATTCTGCCCTAGCAGACTGCATAAAGTGTATTTCTTTTCGTGATAGTGGTGTTGCAACAAGGAAAACTATTCATTGTCTTCCCTTCTTACCCATTGTTGCTAACATCTGCAGGTGCCCTATCTTTAGTTCGCACCCGGACAGATCCCTAGTCCACCACATCAGTCAGTCTCACACTCAGACCTAGGGACAGTTAGTAACCCCCCCCTAAACAACAACAAAAAAAAAACAGCACTAACCGCTGAGGCATCTCATGTTTAAATATTGTACAAATAGACAGAAACAAATTGAAAGGAAGACATGAGCAGTAATTGCTCTTGAACCCAGGAGATGATCTGTAATGCTTTGCATTAGGATATTCTCTGATTGATCTCTGGTAGATGGGCCATTATAATGGCAACCTGTGAGCAACTCTTAAACATTGAGGAGGAGGAGGAGGAAGAAGGGAAGCTCTGTGGGCTCAAGAAAAACAGAAACTTCACCCCCTAATGACTCCATATCAGCAGCTTTAGTTGGAGTCAGCACTCTGCGGAGTGTATCAAAAGTATGTAGTAAGCAAGTTGGCAAGTACTGTAATAGAGGGTCATAATGATGAAACAGTTGTATCAGTATTAGAGAGGAGAGCAGCCCCCAACCCTCCACACTGTCTCTCTCTCTCTCTCTCTCTCTCTCTCACACACATACACACACACACACACACATTTTTTTCCATTTCCTTTTCTTATTGCGCACACACACACACACACAACCAAGGGGCTAAACTTTTTCTACTCGGTATCAGTATTTAATCAGTGCTTGAAGTGCATTTCTCTGTCAAGTACTCTCTCCCATCCCTTCCTTCCCCTGGTGTTCACAGTAATTGAACGCTGACCAATGCTTATGTGTGCAACTTTGCTGATGGTGGCGGTGCGGCAAAGGCAAGGCAAGGCGTGCGGAGCAAAGGGAGGGATGGAGATGGGGAGGAGGGGGGGGGGGATGAAGGAAGAGGGAGGAAGAATGAGAGATGGGATTTGCGGAGAGATTGAGAACAAGGACCTTTTTGTCTTCAAGGCATTCCCCTGAAAATGCTGAGGCGAAGCAAATGCGCTCCCGCTTGACAGATGGCGTTTTCACTTGTTACTTACCACAGCTAGTTTCTCTGCCTTGTCCTGAGTGTGTGTGTGTGTGCGCGCGCACGTGTGTGTGTCAGAGAGAGAGAGAAAGACAGAGTGAGCACGAGATATGAAGCACCTATGAGATGATAAGACCTCGATGCTCCGGGGCTCTGAATGTGTATGTGTCTAAGCATCCTTCAGGGTGTTGTAGGGATCTGCTGGAACAGCTCACCCAAGGTAAAGGAAGCGATCGCTACTAGGTTGCTCTCACACACACACACACACACACACACACACACATACACACACATCATTCACTCTCCAGTGACAATTTAGAGTCTCCAGTGGACACAAACATGCTTGGCTTTGGACTATGGGAGAAGAAACGCAGACACAAGCACAACGTGCAAACTCCGAACAGGAAGACGGTTCCTTGGTGCAACCTGGGATTCAGACCGCGCAACGACCTCTGAGCCGCCGCGTCGCCAGTGTCTAGGCGAAGGAGCAAGCGCGTTATGTCTCTCGTTGAAGACGGACGTTGAAGCAACGGGAAGTGCTTGTACCGTATCAGTTGGCCGCCGTTACGACACGCTGCGCTCGTCCGTTGATTCTTCTGCTCTCAGTATCCGAGCCGGAGCTTTTCTGCAGGGGAAAAGGAGTGTGTAGCTGAGA
>CM055189.1:19771427-19820769 GCA_029224185.1 Karalla daura
TCTGTCTATCTCCATAAGCCTGGTGATCGCTGTGTTCAGCCTCTGCCACACTGTAACTCGTTTTCATCCTCTCTCACCACCTGATTTGTCAATAAGACAGGTGTGTGTGTGTCTGTGTGTGTGTGTGTGTGTGTGTGTGTCTGTGTGTGTGTGTGTGTGTGTGTGTGTGTGTGTGTGTGTGTGTGTGTGTCTGTGTGTGAGAGCAAGAGGGAGAGAGGTGGTCAGCAGTAGTTTCACTGCACTGGATCAGCTTCAGAACTTTTCTAATTGGAGGTTTTAGTCGTGGTCGTTGCTGAGTTCAGGGTTTTTTTTCTCCACCACAATCCCCCTCCATCCATTCCTCCCTCTCTCCTCCTCTCCCTCTCCCTCTCTCACCCTCTCCCCCCTGTACCCAACAGCTAAGCTCTTACAAATGTGTTGAGGATGCATTTTCACCCAAACGCTTTCCCACCCCCCCCCCCGCCCCCCCTCTCTCCTCCGTCCTGTTCCTCCTCAGCGGCGTTCCTCCCTCCATCCCCACCTCTGCCCCACCCCCCTCCCCCTGCTCCCGACTCACTTGCCTTCCCCTCTCTCTTTTCTCTCTCTCTTCTTTCTCCCTTGTCATTTGCACCCCCCACCTCGTCCTCTCTCCGTACTCAGCATTTTTCTCGGCTGTGGGTGTGATGTCTCCGCTGTAACGCTAATCAGCTCTGGAGACGTCAGCATTCTTCCAGTCCTCCCTCTCCACCCCCCACCTCCCAACACCCCCCCCCCCACCTCTTTTTTTCTCCTACCTAGTCTAGTCTTCACCTTGCTATCCCCCTAAATCCTCACCCTCTCTTTTTCTCTTATCTTTTCTTCTCTTCAAAGCACTTTCAACCTCCTCTTCTTCTCCCATCCCTGTCCCCCCATGTCCTGTCCTCTCTCTCTCTCTCTGTTTGTTTGTGTGTGTGTGTGTGTGTGTGCGTGTGTGTGTGTTGTCTCTGCGCTGTAAGCAGCTCTGCTCTTGAGTCGTCAGCGTTCTTCTGGTTGCTCCATAAAAAATACAGCCTGCCACAGCAAAAAAAAAGCTGTCTGTTGTAGCAACAGTGACTGTGGCATTGACCACACCACCACGACCACCCCACAAGCACTATGGGAAGGACACCCCAGGCATGTGTGCATGTGTGTGCGTGTGTGTGTGTGTGTGTGTGTGTGTGTGTGGGGGGGGGGGGGGGGTTGAAGGGGGGTATGTGTGGGTTGGTGCATATAGCCAAGATGAATGGTGGTCCCTTTGCTCAGCAGATGATCTTTAACCCGGATGACTTACACATGGTCCACACACACACACACACACACACACACACACACACACACACACACACACAGCCGCTTATAGCAGTTGAATGCTTTGCTATAGGTCAGCTTTGTTGTGTCTGACCTTGGTAAAAACTTCACTTGCTGCACTGCTTTCCGAGTCAAACAGCGATACTATCACCTCTGGTGATGGAGTCACTGTTAGTCGGTTTTGCCGTATTGTTGGTTGATGGAGTGGACTCTGTTTTCTACAGGGTCTCTGGTTTCCTCCCATAGTCCAGACGCATGCATGTTTATGTCGACTGGAGATGCTCACTTGCCCACAGGTCTGAGTGTGAGAGTGACTGGAGTGTGTGTGTGTGTGCGTGATGGACTGGAGACCTGTCCAGGGTGTGCAGTATTCCCTGCCAGCTGAGAACAGCTCCAATACATCCCAGTGACACTGTGAAGGTATGAAGGTAGTCACCTGGCTGATCCAGTCATAATTAAAACAAAGGACTCTGAAAGCATATTGAATATTGGAGTCGCCTCTCAACAGATTCCCAGTTCAACTCAACATAGACAAAGGACATGAAAAGAAAAAGTCTCATCTCTCATCTCATCTCTCTACACAGTTGGGTTGAGTTTGAGCCCAATAGTGCAAAACCAAAGAAGAAAAGCGTACAATAAGAATACAAAAATAGCCTTAAATATATATAGGAACATTTAAGATATGCATAATACCAACATCTACTGTAACATACATTTCTGTACATCACTATTATCAACAAAATACATATGTGTACTGTTTTATATGTTACTACATTTAAATCAAAAGGAGGTGCAAATACAGACTGCAGTCACAATATATGGCTCTAAGAATGAATATCAGAATGTAGCGCAGTTTTTAGGGGCTGGTGTGAATGGTGGGATTAAGGACTGGTGTGTGTGCATGTGTGTGTGTTTGTGTTTGTGTGTGTGTGTGTGTGTGTGTGTGTTGGGGCCTGAGTCCAAAAACACAACTGTGTAGGTTGACTGGAGGCTCCAGCAGACCCCCACCATACAGTGAGGGCACAAAGCGGGTGAGATGATGGATGAATGCTCCTCCAGGAGCTACCCGGGCACCTCCTGCGTACCTGCTCTAATCCTGTTTGTTTGCCGCTTTTATCTGAACACTGTAACTAACGTCTCCCTCTCATCTTAATTACGCGTCGTCGAGTGTGGAATAAAACCTCTGAACCGTGCACCGACAGCGCGCTTGGTTCCTCTGCGTGTACCGGGCGAGATAGATAAACACCCCGGCACGTCTGTATGCCCGCAGCAGCTTCCTGTTTTACATGTGTGTTTTATTGTGCCCCCTCTGGCATGGCACCAGGGGAATGTGTACCAGCGTGTGTGTGTGTGTGTGTGTGTGCGCTTTTTGTTTGTATGTAGATAATGTTTGGGGGGAGGGGGCTTTGTGCTTTTGGGCACATGGGAAATAAACCAGTGCCTGGCAGAGAAACAGCCCTTTTATTTTGCCCCCTCCTTCCCTTCCCCCCTTCCCTCTATCAGCATCCCCGCTCCCCCGGCAGCCAACCCCAGTCTCTTCTTGTCTTTGATCCATCTATTGTGCGGTGATGCTTCTCCAGCTGTGGGAGGCTGCATCCCAACCAGGAGCGAGAGGAGGAAGGCGTTCATTCGCCCAGAAGACTCGCAGTTAGGCGTCTCTCCATCGCCGGCATGGTCCTCGAACCTCTTCCCACCTTTCGTCTCCATCCCAGTTGAATCTCTGCGCCCCGTGCATTAGACGTGCATCGTCTGCATGCACGACGACCTCTTGTATGGAGCGCGTGTCTTCCTTTGATCGGCGGCTATTTATAACTGCAGGTTTTTTTGGCACACCAACACCCGGGCGCCCTCACAGATAGACAGACGCTCAAGCAGAGCAGGTGCACTCACTGCTGGCACGTTCCGAGCGCGGCCCTCAGACAGAAAGGCGCACAAAAGAAACAAGGACGGGACGTCTGACTGGAGGAATAAAACTAACTTCCAAAAGACTGAAAAGCACAGGCACACCACAGGCTTCTGATTCAGCAGTTTCAGCCTCTTTTGGGCATCCAGTCACGTGCACACGTGCTCTTTCGTCATCTCCGTTAGACTTTGCTGCGATTTTCTGGGCACCCATAAGGTTAAATGAAAGGAGAGAGTGATGTAAAGACTAGAGAGGAGATGGGTGGGTGGGTGTGGGGGGGGTGAAAAGTGACAGAGGAGAGCAGAAATTTGCACAGCAGCAGGGGAGAAAGGGAGGGAGGGAGGGTGAGATCAGGAATCTGCTGAGTCATCATGACTGGTCTCATGATGATCGCTCAGCAGCGGCAACAATAGCCGCACTTTATCAAACACACACACACATGCACACGCACGCACACACACACACACACACACACACACACACACACACACAGGCGAGGTCTGGGAGATGAGAGCCAGAGCCACACAAAGCGTCTCATTGAGATTGCGTAGAGATGATGCTCGGTGGAGCCGTGCGCTCTAAGCTCTGATCTCATCCCATCCTTCCGTGTCTTGTCTCCGCTCTTCTTCCACAGGCGGTTTGATTTGCTTCTCTAATATTGTGCGTTTATGTCCCTGCGCCCGCCCCCCACCCCACCCCCCTCAAGTCTCTGGGCCGTAGTAACACGTAAGCGCGTGTGCGCGTGATTTGGGGCTCTAACAGTTGGTTTTCCCCTGGAGTCCTTCCCACAAATTTTACCACTTCCTCTTCTTCTCGCTCATTTCGTGCCGATTGGCTTGACGCCAGCCAATAGGCGCTCAACAGCGCAAAGGTAGTGGGCAAAGTCGGTGTAACCACCAGGAAACAGGAAGTCAGGGAAATTCTGAGAAGCTTGATTGTCACTTTCACCCATTACATTGTGTGACACATACACACACACACACACACACACGTGTGTAAAGCAGTCCAGCATGCTCTCGCAGAGGAGCTCCAGCAGTAGGGTTCAGCTCGCCGTTCCCCCGCTGGTCCAGGTGGGCAGACAGGGTACAGACGGCCAGCTTTACTGCTCTGACTTCATGAAGTAAACCTCACCTCCATCTTTCTGTCACCTCCCGACAGGTCCGTTCAGAAGAGCGAGGCTCCTGTGGCATGACGACGACTAACAAAGGAAATAAAGCCTTGAAGGTGAGCGAGCCGGCGCCGTTCGCTCTGAAAATCTCAGCGAGGTCGCGCCAGGTCCCACCCCTGCCTCACCCCTCCCTCCCCTTCCTCTCCTCCCCCAGGTGAAGCGAGAGCCGGGGGAGAATGGCACCAGCCTCACGGACGAGGAGCTGGTGACCATGTCGGTGCGGGAGCTGAACCAGCACCTCCGCGGCCTCTCCAAAGAGGAGATCCTGCAGCTGAAGCAGCGGCGGCGCACGCTGAAGAACCGCGGCTACGCCGCCAGCTGCCGGGTGAAGCGCGTCACCCAGAAGGAGGAGCTGGAGAAGCAGAAGGCGCAGCTGCAGCAGGAGGTGGACAAACTGGCCAACGAGAACGCCTCCATGCGCGTGGAGCTGGACGCCCTGAGGTCTAAGTACGAGGCGCTGCAGACGTTCGCCAGGACCGTGGCCCGGAGCCCCACCGTGGGGGTGGGGGTGAGGGCCGGGGGGGGGGGGCGGAGGGGGCGGGGTGCCGTCCTCGGTCATCGGGCCGCTCATCCCGGGCAAGGTGGCCACGGCGACCAGCGTGATCACAATAGTCAAGTCAAAAACAGATGCAAGGTCTTGAGGGAGGGAGAGGCAGACAAGGGTGGAGCTCAGCTGCAGCAGAGTCGTTCTCCTTCTCCTCCTTCTTCCTCCTCGTCTCCTCTTCCCCTTCTCCTCTTCTCTCCTCCACCTGCACTGACTGCAAACACCCCCCCCCCCCCCCCCCCTCAGATCAGTGCAGCTGCAGGAAAGGACGGAGGCGGAGGGAGACGTCGAGACTGTAACCATGCAAGCGCTCGGTCAGCGGACGATCATTTAGCACAGGACGAGCACGCAGCGAGCCTGCAGTCTCCGACTACCTGGAAGACTCAGAGAGTTGGGGATGATTGTGTTTATTCCAGGCCCCAGAGAAAGAAACACGAAAAGAAACAACTACAATGCCCAAAACATCTTGAAAATGCGATTTCTCCCTCTCTCTCCCTCTCTCCCTCTCTCTCTCTCTCTTTTTATTTTGTATTTTTACGTCCGTCAAGAGTCAAGAGTGGTGTTCGGTTCCCTGCCGGTCGATCTCTAGACAGCTGTGATAACCCTGTCGCACACGTCGGAACACTAAATTTGCCCGAGCCAACGAGAACAATGTTGCAATCGCTTTCTAATTGAACGAATGGCACTGATGTGAAAAATCGAACGCAAAGAATAAAAACTGAATTCTGAAAGAAAAAGGAAGGATATTCTTCCCGAAGGCCTAAAACAAATAAGACGCCGTGTTTCTGAAAGATCAGAGCAGGTTTCGCGGCGAGCTGCTGACAAGCTCCACGTTGCTCCACCCGGCCAACAACTCTCCTTTTCCGGGGGAAAAAAAGTATTCTAGAAAAATATATATTACACGATGGTGGTAATTGTATTTCTCCTGTTTTGTACTGTGTCGTCATTCACATGAGGTCCAAAGTGTATTCTCTCTGTGTGTCGGTCGTCCTATATCAGGAATTCTGTGAAATTCTGTGCTCGTTTTTGGTATCGATATATTGAGTTAGCTGTATTTTTTCTACAGTTTCTCTCTCTCTCTCTCTCTCTCTCTCTGTCTGTCTGTCTGTCCTTCCATATTTAAACTGGTCTCCAGTGATTACACACGCAGTATTCCTGAGATCTAACAGAAAGAAATGGCAATTGACAGTTAAAAAAAAACAAAAGCACCCTATAGATGAAAGGAGATGGAGAGTCGTCCACCTCATCTCTGGTTGTAAGGTTTTTCAGGGAAAACGAGTGAGATAGCAGTCGTCTTTTCATCTGTCCGAATCCCACTCAAAGATGTACATTTGAGGAAAAATTGGAAGGGCAAGTGCCTTGGTCTCCCGATGAAGTGCGTCGAGAAGAAGCGGAGAGGACACGAGTAGCTGAGGAGATTCGGAGCAGGTGTTTGCCGGGTCCTGTGCTCGATGGTTCACTCTGACCGGTCAGGAATCAGGTGGTGGCAGCATTTAAACTCTCGCCGTGCGTCCTTGTGTGAGCTGTGCAGTAGCCGTCAGGAGTCATGATACCAATGAACACCCATTTCTGTGACTTGGTAGTTCCCTGGCTTCAGAGAAAAGCAAAAACGCAAAGAGGCCACAGTCATCTCGATTTTTCTTGTAGCTCCCTGGAGATGTTTCGCCTCCGCCCAGGAGGTTCCTTCGCCTCTGACCGGTGGGTGGGGGGAGGAGCCTCCTGGATGAGGGGGAAACGTCTTTGTTGACACGCAGGTCCAGTCCGGCAGGACTCTTCAAGCTCCTCCTCGACCTGGTTTTGCGAACGTAGAATTGGGATTGGTCACCGGGTGGTGGTCCACCCGCCAGCTTCAAGTTTTAAAGTGGTTTACATTGCATTCCTCTCCTTTTTTAACCATAGAACTCACTGTGCACGCGTAAGACGTGATTCCAGATTGCTTTCCTCTGAACTTCCAGTCACGCAAATGAGATGTCATGTCACACCAGTTTTACCATACAAGTAGTCTTCTGTGGTGTTCTATATTCAAAGAATCTTTGTCTATGTACGGTAGAGTCTGGAATTTTATAAAGACAATTATCTTTGCATTGTTTGTAACGACCTGTAAAAAAAGGTATAACGAAGTCTGTTTGATATACAGTATCTCTCTATTTTGCAATTGTACCAAAAGTGGCTTAACTACTGAATAGCTTTGTTCTTTTTATTTCACTTTTTTTTTTTTGTTTGTTTCCTCTAGTGACTAGGCACGTGTGTGTGTGTGTGTGCGTGTACCCGTGAACTAGCGTGTGGTGTGCTGTGTAGGTATGTGACGAGGTAACTATAACGTTCACTATTTCATGGCTACGACTTTGATCCCTGTTTGATTTCAGGCCCGAGCGGGTGATGACACCGTTGGTAACCGCGCCTCTTCTCTCTAATCATAAAGATCTTTGTCCCCCCCCCGCCCCCCGCCCCCTCCCCCGCCCCCAGCCCGTCACTCAGCCCCAGCGCTGCAGACGCACTCTCTGCACCGTGAAGCGCTGCTCGCCTCACGTCTGCTCGGCAGACCCCGTCCTCCTTTCTGAGCGGCCTCTTTTGTTGCTCGGGCCTGCGGTCGGCGCCGAGCTCCGAGCTTGTTCCTGCAGATAAAGTGACAGATAAGACATGGTGTTTTGGTTAACCTCACGACAATGCGCGCATTCGGGTCATCTGGCGAGCCGACAGAGATATGAAACTCACAGGGGGGCAGACGTGGCCTCGCTTCACCCCGACTCCTTCGACGAGTTACTTTTGTAACGTGTGATAACGGTGTTTGTTTTTTCTGTTTGTTTTTTTTTTGCTGTGGACGTTTTATATTGTTATGTATATATAATGTTGTTCCTGTTTTTTGTTTTGTTTTTTGTTTTTTGGAAACTGTTCTGTAAAGTGTCAGGGAAGTGATGCAAAATTTGTGTGTTTTTGGTGTTTTATGAAGTGACAAATAATGTATTCTGCTATTTAATGCTTTGTCTGTCCAAGAGTTAGGTTTACTTAAAAAGTACCCTCGCCTCAAACTGTTTCTTAAAGGAAGGAATAATCTGACAGAAATTCACCTCATTCGTGCAGCCTGTAACCTGAACCGCTACTTTTCCACTGTGAAGAAACGGGGGGGGGGGCGGGGGGCTTGCTGGTCTACTGCTGTGCAGTTACTTAGATAAGCGAGGCATTTCCTCATCCACGTCGTGCAGAACGAACCCGGCACAGGTTAACAATGAGCAGCAGGCGTCGGACGCCTTTTGAGCCTTTAAAAACATTATTTATGCGTCATCCTCCATGCTGATAACCGTTTGCGCGTGCAGTCAGCCGTAAAATCGGAGAGCTACAAATGTCAAACGAAATTGTCTGACACATTATCACATGACACGACGGTGTTCAGCCACAAGCAAATATTAGGTGTAATACCCAGCGAACTTGGCCCCGTTCTCTCTCTCTTTAAAGATAACCTGTTCTATATTGTGACAATGCCCTTATTCGATTTCCTACTTGGTTTTCACTTTTCTCTCTGCCACCCTGTTGCTTCCTGCCTGTCTTAACATTCACCCCGTGTCTGCGCGTGTGTGCGTGGTCACGCCGCTTTCTGCTCAAATTCGATCGCGTCGAAGCAAAATAAGAAACCCTTCGGTGCTTGTCCAACTGCTCGTGCCGCGTGCATGTGCGTGCGTGCGCGCTGCGGCTCAACGGTCCTGTGTGCGCGCGTGTCCACCCAGTCTGCGGAGCGGCTCGTAGACGATGCACACTGTGCAATTGTGCGGCAGAATCTGGCCTCCCGCCACACAGGAGCAGTGATGCTATTGTAGCCGTCGCGTCAGGCCGCCTGACTCATACCCGCAGGTACGCCGGCCCTCGTTTGTCACGCCGAGCGTAGGATTGGGTGCAAATCCAGGTGTGAAAATCACACTGAAAAAGCCTCACTCCGCACTGGGAGTCCACAGAGATGAGACTGGAATATACAAGGCCTCACCTGACGTGAGATTCGGCCAAACCGGTCCGAGCCCCACTTGATTAAAAAACAGGAACATTTGCATACACCCAAATTCCAGCGTACTTGGTAAATGAGGACCATTGTGACGCTGTTAAATATCTCTGAAGCAAAGTCTTGGTTCAACAGTTGTCTGTGAACACGTGAATTTCATCCATTTCCCAGCTGAGGAAGCGCAGTGTCAAATATTTTGTAGCTGTGGCAGGACTGAGGACTGATTGATTCTGTCTTCCAGACCTGAGGATTTTGTGGGAGTAGCAGGATCGGGGTGTTAGATCTCCGGGCAGCTGATGGGGAAACAGTTTCGTTCCAATTTTCACCCGGCACCGGCTGACGGCATCGACCTAGGATACGAACAGTTTCGAGCTCGTAAAGACACGCTGACCTTCTTTTCCCCGTCTGCGCCGGGGTCACGGCCTCGTTTATGAAAAGAAATTTCATCACAGGCTGCCGCTTCCAAACCACATCTATAAATATTTTACAGAGGCAGAAAGGAGCGGCAGAGAGAGAGAGAGAGAGACGCAGCAGATAAAACTCCTGTCATGTCCCACTGCACTCACTCCAACCCTCTTCACAAAGCCAGTTAACTCGGGCCGGCTTCTTCAAAACATCCGATTCTTCTAGAAGATGCAAATCATTAACTCCTTATCTTGCCGCTCGGCCAATCGGCCCATGTAGTCATCCAGTTGTTTTTCTCCCGTCTAGCGAATCACGCCACCCAGCCTCTAAAAGCCCTTTCACCCACCTCCAATGCCGATCGATGCGAGTAAATGAACCAAGGATTGCTTTGATCGTTTGTTGGTGTTTTCATCAATAATAATGTTTGCTCTGCCTCCTACGTTGCCCCCTTCCCTCCTTCCTTCGTCCTGCTGCTCTCTCTGTTGCCTGCACCCTTATCAGTCTCACCCGGTGATAGGATACCTCAGCTATCACACCACGCTTGCTTTTAGTCATGGGATTTTGGTTGTCGCCCTCTCTGACTTTTGTTGCCCTCTCTGCCAAATCGCACGTAAATTTTGTGTTCCTTAAAGTATATAATGGTCAGTTTAAAGCTATAGAAAAGTAGTGAGTTTGTGTGAATATGGCGTAGCCTATTCAGAAAAGCCCTTGTAATAGAAGATTCTGTGTTTTGTAATATTTCTGTATGGGGTGTAATAAATTATTCTATGACAGTACTTTCTATGGGAAAATACCTAAAAATGTGACAGTCTTTGTAAGTATTTATCTTCAACTAAATTATTGTACTTTTTTTTTTTGCAATTTGTAGATACGTAAGTGATGATGACAAGGTATTGGTAATCATGAAATTAACTGTTTCATCATCGGTCTGATGCATCTTTTAATTTATTGATGTATATACTGTATGTTTGTTGATAAACAGCTTACTTTATTTTGTATATGACCAATAAACATGTTTTGAAATGGAGTCCCTTGTTTGTGTATTGTATAGGAATCGTAGTTTTCATATAAAGAAGATGAAAAGTGAAGATACTAGAAAGAGTGCAGTAATATAATGTAGTCTTTTAGGTTAAACTGGCCCACAGTTTTTAGAAAATATCTTATGCAACACGTAAATAGACTGAGGCTGAGGCACTGTCTCCTATCAGAAAACATGTATAATATGTTATATATGTTAGTTATATTAGCTTTGTAACACAGAATCTGCACTCATACAAAAATATTTTATTCATAAATAAACATAATGAATAATACTAAAAATGAAAAATAGTAAATTACACAAGAGTATTTCTGTATATATACACCTTTTATCTGTAATACAATAATTTGAGCCACAATTCACAACTAATTCATAATAAATTATGATTTATGATTTAGTCTACTTTTTTTTGCAATGGATCAATAAATAATCAGATATCGAAAAAAGCAACACCGAATATCAATGTATGAGAGTCAATCGCAAAATAAAAGTTTGAAGTTTGTTACAGTTGCTCTTTCAAAGATTGAAATGACACAAAATAGAAAAGGTTGTAAGAAAACATCAGCACCTCTTTCGCCAGACACGTGCGGATACAGTACACAATAGAGTACTACTGCAGTGTTGGACCGTAGATGTACTGTCTATACCACATTCCTGGATTTCCCTGAGGTAACCTCCCCAGGCGACCAATTACGTTTTTGTTATCTTAATATCACGACAGGAAGTCGTGAACGTGCATTATTAAAATCACATTTAACCCCCAACGTGATGCTAATTGCGTGTGATGCTGACAGAGCGGGGCAGAGGGCAGGGCTGTGCTGGTTTCATGACTCGGAGAGCTCAGTCCTTTGTCCAGGCCAGTCCAGTCAGGACTGTGGGGGGCAGTGTCGAGTCACCGACCGCTCTATCCACCGGCTCAGCTCCGGATTCTGACAACACACGGACTGGATTAGCTCCACATGTTTGACGTCACACCAAGCATAATCGTCTATTCCACACATATGAAGCCGAGTTTATCTTGTGTAAATATAAATTAGATATAATGTGTTGTAAATATTAGTCGTGTCTGACACTTTAAATGCTTGTTTTCTTTCCTTTCTCCACCAGTTGGTTCAGTGTGGAGGACGTGAATCCAGTGCGGGCTTTCGTATGTACCCAACTGTCACCGGCCGTTGCTGCGGGAAGATAGGCGGGTAAAAATGTAAACACTGGTCCTTCTGAGGCAGCTTTGGTCTGCACAATTGGCTAGCCATCACTTTGTGGCTGTTTTATCCAACATATCTTACAGCGAGGAGCTGCTGTCCTTGCCTTTACTCCCGTGTCTTATGATAGAAGCTGTTAAGTTCAGCTACAAGTAGCGAATCGAGCCCGGCAGCTAACCTGTTAGCTCCGGCGGTTAGCTCTGCCTAGCTCTCCAAACAGAGGAGAAGGTTCACACATCCAGGTTGCTTAGTCCTCAGAATACCTTCGCTACCGATCACACCCTGATGCAGTTGGATGGAGGACTACGACACGTTTGTGCAGCATCGCCTGTCCCACCTGAAGAGCAGCGATGGGGAGGAGGAAGACGACAAAGCAAGACCTGCATCCTCTCTCATCCGCTTCTATGGGAGGTCCATCCTGCCTCCCCTGGTAGGAACACTGTCACTAATGTCTCTACTAATGAGGTGCATTGTGTGTTTCACATCGATGGAAACTTATTTGACTCACCCGGGATGTTTAATTAAGTAAATCCCGGTATAATACAATTTAGAGATGTATAAAATGAAATATCCATAAGGAGTGGCAAATTATCAGAAAAGAATGCATGGAAGAGGAGGAGGAGGAATATCGTGTAACAGTATGACAGCTCTACATTCATCAGACTAGTCCGTTGTTGAGCTACTGTCCTACACCACCCACACAGGGTAACAACAGTAATACAAATACTAAACAGTTGCTGTCCAACATGGCTGACGTCCGATGCGTGTTTGCTGGTGATAATAGCTCTCGGGAAAGGAGAGGGAGGAGATGCAGCGACACAGAGATGCTGCACAGAAGGCTGCGGAACACAGAAGATCAAGGGGCGAAGCCAGGCTGGCTTACGTCCAAGCTATGCTACAGAGCGTCCAGGTAACACAAGTGCCGTATTGTCAGCCGCTTTACTCGACGTGCTCCTGCATCGTCTGATCTGCGTGCATTGACGTGTTTTGTTCCTCTTGTTTTCACGATGCGCAGCTGAGGAAGACACCGACGCTAGAGGAGCTGCTTCAAGAGTCGGAGTTTAACGTAGGGTCTCCATTCGGCTGTGATGGATCAGCGACTCAGGGCTTTTACTTCTCGCCTCCACCTGAACACAAAGCGACAGCCGAGATCTCTCCTCCGCCCTTAACATCAACTACCTACAGTGCCTGTTTTGCGTCTGACAAACATCACGACCAGCCAAATTCCCTCATTGGCGTGAGCCATCAGTCGGTATCCTCAGGTTATGTGACCTACGAGAATGTCCCGCACGGCAGCGGCGGCGCCGTCTTTGGGAGGTTTGGTGAGAGCCATGGTGTGGGTTTCTCAGAGGGAGCCAGTGAAACATGTGCCTTTTTCCTCCACAACGCCTCTGACACCATCGCCAAGATGCCAGACATTATCAGCTACCCTCCCATAGACGGAGAAGAGTTGGAGAGGAGCGGACTGGAGTCATCTCTCAGTAATGACGGCATAGTGGATGTTTCAGACCCAGACCTGTGTGACCAACGGCCAGAAGAAGAGAGATCCAAAAATGATCAGGTGGACAGCACAGAGGGTGAAGATAGCCTCGAACAGAACCGACCGGACAGCACCGAATGTCCAGTCTCTTCCTCAGAAATCAATGGTCCTGAGTCACCACAGACTGTGGACTCCCATCACATTCAGCAGATCGCCTCAGAAGCAGAACCAGCACACAGCTTTGTCGATGAACCATCTGAGCGCCCTTCCCGCATGAGCCTCCAGGCTTTGCTGAAGAAATCTCAGGAGTACCGGCGGCGCCAGAGGATGCTCAGGAGCCAAGCCAAAAACACTAAAACCCAGCCAAGAGCAAAGAAAGAGGAGCAGAGCCTCTCCGATAAGGAGAATGACGAGTTCTCACACAAGGCCATGGGGACTGAAGACGGAAAGAAAGCCAAAGAAAGGAGAGACACTTTGTACCCGACAGTGGAAATGTTTCCAAAGAAATCCAGGGAAGATGAGAGGATGATTGAAGATGAGTTTTTAGAGAGAAACTTCAAATCACAGAACGTAGGCTCTGTGACGGGAGATGAAAATGAAACGAGTGCGAAAGAAGACATCGCAAATAACAAGCTGAACCTTTCGCAGGATCTGGTGATGCGCCAGGCCAGGGTGACAGAAACTTCGCCTGCAAAGAAAACGCATTACCTGGCCTCAGCTTTTCACAGATCTGCAAGGAAATATCACACCATTCCAGCCCCGAAACTCTGCAGGAGTCCTGTTCACTGCAAACCGCCTGATCTGACCGAGGCCTCGGAGAGGACAGTCTTGGTCGACACTGGTTTGACTGAGGAGGCAAGTCCGTCCACTGTGCATCTGACAGTTGAAGGTGACGTCACGGTCAGAAGTTCACAGCACGTAGATCGGCTGGTGTCCGACCTGCCTGGTCTGGAAGTACGGATCTCTGACCCGGGAAGTCACAGCCAAACGGAGAGCAACACGGTTAACGGGGAACGCACGCGGCCTCATCAGAGCAGCTGGGAGGACACGCCGAGGGATGACGACCGCTGCAGCGATGCAGATCGACACCTACGAAGGGACCCGGGCCCGGCCGACGCTCCTCCTCTCGGTGAGGCGGTGAACTTGAGTGAACTCCGGCTGGTCAAAGAGAGAGCGAAGGACAGAGAGGGCCAGGCAAGGAGTCGTGGCGTCTGTGGGAAACCTCTAGCGAAGTGTCTCCTGTCTGTGGCGCAGCGGCTCCGAGTCCCGGACGTCTTCAGGATTGTCCGGTCGCAAGCCGCGGCCGCGCCCGACGCCTCGGTGCTCTCGGACGCCAGCAACCGCCCGGCGGAGAGGAGGGACCAGGACCTCTCCCGCCTGCCCTCTCTCAACCGGTCGTACGACGTGGACTCGCCGTCCGGCCTGTGGCTCCTCGACGGCTCGGGCTCGGGCTCGGGCTGGGACGGCCGCGGCGTTCAGGAGAAGGAGCTCACCCCGGAGAGTGGGGGCGAGGGCCAGGCGGGGGCGTCCAGGGTCAAACGCAGGCTCCTCATGCATGCGACGGAGGAGAGGCCGGCAGTCGGAGCCAGCTCCAGCACTCCCAGAGGTAAGGCGGCCCGGGAAGGGTTCAGGGAGGTCCGATGGGAGCCAGGCCCAACAGAGAGCGCGCGTGTTGAAAGAGCTGGTCGTCGGGGAAAGCATTTTGTTTTTAACCATACGCCATGACTGTGCCGCCCTAAGCCGCAGGAGGGACGAGCGAAGGCCCGGACGCTCCAGACGACAGGCAGGAGCAGCTGAAACAGGCCCACGCCGCTCAGGTCCGAGCGCTGCAGGAGGAGCACCAGAGGCAACAGCAGGAGCTGCTGCAGGTGAGCCAGCGCAGGCAGACTGACCAGAAACCAGAAACTCTCCATCCCTCCGGACGTATGAACTGCTGTTACGGTGGCCATGACTCGTCCTAGCGAGCCTCCGGCCAAAGTCACCTGTGAACGAGATCGAGATGAAGATCTGTTTTTTTTTGTGTTTATGGACTTACCGTCCAATTCACGAACCACACTGACCCTCGGCGTTCCGCAGAAACAAGAAGCAGACCTTTGAGAGGCTCTGGCTCTGTTCCATACGCACACACACACGCACACGCGATGTCCCCATACCTGTTAGCCGGGGCTTCTGGAGACCTGGGTCGTGGGCAGACTACAGACATCTGCTCATTACAAGAGACCTTCAGACTCTCCCCAGTAAAAAACCACACACACACACACACACACACACACACACACACACACACACACACACACACACACACACACACACACACACACACACACACACACACACACAGGGATTCTACCATAAATGTTTCATTACGTCCCTAAGAGGCGAGCTGGCATGGCCGCCCGTTTTCAGGGCGCGCGCGCGCGCGCGCGTGTGTGTATATGCGTGTGTGTGTGTGCGCGCGCGTGCACAAGACTTCAAGGACGCCTGCTGTTCTCTGGCAACCAGTTCCCCGTTCCTTCAGCTCGTGTCTGTGTTTGTTCTTGGCCGGTGTCCTTGCCCTATTAATCACGGTCTCTGTTTAATTTATGTATCCTTAACAACAATATAATTAACATAAGCTGTTTAATAGAAAGACTTCTCTTCGACTCCCCTCCGTCCCTCCGTCACGTGCGATGTGACGAGAGAGCGGGCGGGCGGGCGGGCGGGCGGGCGAGGGAGCGCGGGCTGGCTGGATTCTGGTGGAAGGAGGAGGGGAGGCGAGGGAATTGACACAGAAAAGGAAGGGATAATTTGTTTAATTCATGAGCGTCTGTGGTTAAGTGCCAGATCGTCCCACCGAGTGCCACCGCTAATGGTCCCTTCTCCTGCTCTCTCTTCTCCTCCTCTTCCTCTAATCCTTCTCCTGTTTGTCTCCTACCTCCTCCAATGTGTTTTTTCTTTTTCTTTTTTCACTCTGGCTGTATTCATTTTCTCTGTCTCGTCTGTCTCATCATTCCCGTCTCCTCCTCCTCCTCCTCCTCCTTTGCTCCCTCTCTTCATCTCATCCCTCTTCCCTCTGCACCCCATCTCTCCCTCCTGTCTCTTCCTCTCTACCCTCAATTAATTTCTTCCTCCTGCCTCATTTGCTGTCCTTTCCAATTCAATATTTTCCAACCTTGCCCGCTCCCAAATGCGCACATCCGTGCCTGCACACGCACACTTATCCCTTCGCTCCACCTTTCTATCTCCTTCTCCCCTCTCTCTCTCTCTCTCTCTCTCTCCCCCTCTCTCTCCCCCTCTCCCTCTCTCTCTCAGGAGCTGGCGATGCGTTACCATCTCCTCCAGAGCGTGTCCTTCCCTTGCTCCATGTCAGGCTCACGTCCTGGGGACACATTGACCTTTCCTACCCTCTCTCAGGTATTAGCATCACATTTGTTCACTATGATGTCAGTGATGCGAGACGCTCGTCCCGCTTCAAGATATTTCCGCATCACCAGTTCTCTGACACGCTCAGGTGAAACAGATACGTCCCTGTTGATGTCTTCATCCACGCCCCCAACCCCCCAAGCCCCCAGTGTCTCTTATTGCTCCGTAATATGTATTCAAGTAGAGCAGCTCAGCCACAGCTGGACTGTAGCCGCTACAACAAACACCTCCCATTAATGCAACAGCTTTGGAATCAACAAGTGAGTGACAGCACATCAGTTGCTTATTATTCCCCTTATTATTCCCGATTTATAATTACGAGCTGTGAGTCCACTTGCGTTGATGTGCTAAACAGATGCCATCCAGAAGACCTTGAGAGTCTGTGTGGGAAATTAATTGGTTGTCATTGATGGAATTAGCATTCTCCTCTCTCTTCCCCTCTGGCCCTCATTATTCACCCCCTCTCATCACTCCTTCCCACCCCCCTCCCTCCCCATCAGCCCACCAGCACAGTACCAGAGCGCTACCGCCCCCTGCTGGCGGCGGCCACCAGAGGCTTCCTGACTCGCAGGCTGCTGAGGACCGAGAGGGTGGCGCAGCTGGTGCGCACCATCACGGTGAGTGGAGACAACGGCGGCACATCTGTCTTCATCAGGACTTTGATTTCGAGCCCTGTTAGTGCTCAAGCTATGTGTGTGTGTGCGTGCGTGTGTGTGCGCGTGCGTGTGTGAACGTGTAGGACACGCGGCAGCTACTGCAGGTCCTCCAGCAGCAGAGCCCAGGCAGAGCGGAGCTCTTAAACAGACAGGACCTTTTGCTGCAGGAGAGAGTCACTCTGCAGGTATCAAAGCGAACACGCGCCGCAAACATCTGTTAACCTCGCCGCTCCGCTTCCTCCCAGCCGCCAGCCGAGCAATTATTCCCTTCATTAGCAGTTACCACAACAGATTCCCTGATTACGCTCGTTCATCCAGGCCACCGTCTGCTCTGTAATCGTTCTCCCCCCCCCCCCCCCCCCCCCCCTCCAGCTGCGCGCCGCACGCTACGAGGTCAGCGACATATTCTTCAGCCTGTCAATCTCAGAGAGGATGCAGCTGATCAGCTGGGACCGAGAGCTGGCCCGCGAGAGGGAGCTCAGACATCAGGTAACCTTTCCAAACAGGAATCCCGGTCATTTGGGAATTACGGGACTGTACATTTGCATATCACAACAGTGACAGGGCACAGTTACAGCTGATCTGTTCTCTTCACTGTGCCTCAACGCCTAGTCTCCTGTTGACCCTTATGCATGTTTTTGGACTTTGGGAGGAAACCCAAACCTCCTCTGATTTTGGTTCAGATATGTAAGACTGGATGTGCTGAATCCCTCCAGTTACTGCCAAAGTCCATATAAAGCATCTCAGGATTCCCACACGTCCTGAGAAAACCTGGAAAATGATTGACCAATTTTCCAGTCATGGAAAACACATGGAACATGAGAAAAAAGGTCAAATGTCCTGGAAATTCTGAAGTGATCCAGGACAATTATTTATCCTTCCCCTGCCCTTCAAGCGCATGCAAACTGGTTAAAAGTTATGCACACGCATGTCTGTTGTCACCTTATCTTCTAGGCAACATATGGCACAAAGCTTCTCGTCAGCCCCTCCCAAGCCCCCCGAGTCACGTAATCAATCAAAACAGCCAATCTACGTATAAAGCCTGCGTGTGGTCGTGCATCCCGATCTTGGGAAAAACATAGACATAGTAGGGCTTCTGAAATGGTATAAAATGCACAAAAAATTGCAAGCATTCAGACAAAACATAAGAGAAATGAGAGAATGTAAGATAAACAAACCACCGAATACAAAAAACAAACACCCGTAAACATATTTATACACTAAAGTCTCCCGTGCACGGTCAATGCATTCGCCTCGTGTTTCTACACATACGAACGGCGCCTCGCCCACAAACAAACATAAAAAAATAGCCCGAGGCATTCCTGATGCAACCGCTGTCCCATAGCTTCTACTGTAACACCCGCGAACAAGGGTAAACGCTCCACTCATCCGTTCTAGGTCGCAATTAAATATTGATTCTGTGCTGTTTTCCATAAAACCGTGTCAAACATGTTCAAAGTGTTGTCATTTATCAAGTGGATGGTGTAGAGACTAATGTGAGGTCGACTGGCTGTCTGTGTGTTTGTGTGTGTGTGTGTGTGTGTAGAGTGGGCCCGCAGGCCAACCCAGAAGAAAGAGCTCTCTGTCGGCGGCGACACAGAAATCCCTGGAGAGGAAGAGAGGAGTGATGTGAGTATCTGCAGGGCTGTAGGGTGTAGATGCGAGCGTTCGGTGTTGTGTGTACGTTTGGACGCTGCTCGCCGGGCAGGATGAGGGAATCCCAGCGGCGCCTCAGATCTGATGACGATGCTGTATCACAGTTGGTCGCTGCGCATTATTAAAAGCCGCTCATAAAAGCCGCGTCCTCCCCATCCCCGGTCACAGTGCGGCATGGAGGCAGCCTGTCCAACCGCGGCACTGGTCGGGGATTGTTTTTTTTGTTGTTGTATCTTTCCTGGAATGTTGCGCGCGCACCTTTCTGTTGCCGGCGTCTTGAAGGTGTCCGCTCCTCCCTGCAGGATCCAGAAAAAAGCAGCAGGAAGGCTCAGGGGAGCGAAGGTGACCGGACACGGCTCCAGGTCCTCTGGCGAGCAGCCGCAGCACATCAAGCGGGGACAGTTGAGAGCGAATCCTCAGAGGGTCCCCACGAGCACTTACTCCTCCAGACCCCGGTGACACCTTCCTAATTGGCCCCAGTGAGGACTCCTAATAAGACCTCTAGCGAGTACATGAATATTGCATTACAGTTGAGAGTTTCCAAACCCAAACTTGGCACGACGTGCTGCCTGTTGCTAATGAATACGTCGTTGGATTTCACATCTAGAGGTGCTGGGGAATGTTTTCCACCGTGCAACCAGGGCGACACTTTTAATCAAAGAAGTTTCACCATGAGTGGATGAAACATCTCCTCAGCTGCTCTGTCAGCAACACTCCGCTTCCCGCGTTCATTGTACTAATGTAGCAGATCTTAGAGGGAAAACTGGCCGAGGTCCTTTAACTAAACCTTAAAATCGCAACAGTGCAAAGGAAAGGAAGATGCTGCCTGTATGAGTCACAGCCGACGGTGACAAAAAGCTCTGACAGGAACGACTTGGCTGTGATGAATAACACTAATGATGTGGCCATTTTTAGGAAGCCAGTAACCACCTCAGCACCAGCACCACTGTAGATCTTGGTGGTGAGGTGATTAACACAGGAAAGTGGCAAAGATGTATGGAGCATGTTTGGTTTATAAAGAACGTATCATTTGACCTCCTCGTTCCTTTTAAATATCTCAAAGAGAAGTACTTGTTGAGGAGAGCTCTTTGAAAAAGGCAACCTCTTCTAATCGGTGTTGCTTTCACTTCGGAGGAGACGAGGAACCTTGTAGTTGGACATGCCTGGAGGCACTGAGCACAAAATCCAGGGCCTTGGAAGTGAAAGACCCAGCAAGAATGCAGCCATAATTAAAGTTACCAATTTCAGCTGTGCTCAGGCCTCTGCGTTAAGCTCTAAGAACCAAGTATTTTGTTGTACTCGTTTTAGAATTTTCCCTTATCTTTTCTTAAGCTTTGTAAACCCTCCTCAGTTCACTTAAAACATGTGCCTAATTCAATGTGACAAAAACACACTGTTGCCAGATGTAAAGTACAGTATTGTACATATTAGTATTTCCGGACACTGTGCTTTACAGTTCCACGTATTGTTACTGTGCCGCTACTTGAAGAGTGTGTCTCTCGTGGGTTTTGCCTTAAACATTTTCTATTGGAATCACATGTCAGCCGAAACATGTCAATCTTTGCGATTCTGACTTTGGACCTGTTTTATACCCTGTTTATTTATTTGCATTTGTCAATAAAAGTTTCTAAAAAAAAATATCCCATTGCCTCAACACAGATCTGTTGCCCTTTCTTGCTCATCTGGCAACCTCAAATAGGCTTTACACTCAAGAACTAGTAGCACATTACCAGGAACTTCACCAAACTGCTGCTTTTCAGCCATGTGCCTTTGTTTACTAGAGTACATGAACAGGGTTGTGTAAATGCAAATTGGTTTGGACGTGGGAAACGGTGATGGTTGACTCCTCTGAGCTCCCTACCCAAATTTTAAGGTTGGCCTCAGCCGCCTCATGGAAAAAAAACGTAAAAATTTTATTTGGGATCACATACATTCGGTTATTACCAACAGCTTATGACAGTAGGTGAGAGTTGCCACATAGAGCCCTGTGGCGGCAATTTTGTTTAGTCCTATCAGAAGTCTAAAGACTGAGATTTTGTCCGTTAAGAGACTCTGCTGCTGTTTGGTTGAAACAAAACTCTGCATGCGTTGTGGCCTAGTGTGGACTCCTGGCGTAGACAGACGGGTAAGCTGAGAGCTACACCTCGTAGCTTATCTGTTTTTAATCACATTTTCCATGCCAATATCTGCAATTTACGGAAGCGTAAAGCCAAGTGTCCTCCGGGCGGCAGGCGGCGCTGCCCAGCCCCCCGCTCTTTGTTTACAGCAGCAGCTTCCGGCCCGGCTGTCGGTGTATGGTTGCACCGAGCAGTGCTTTGACTAGTTACCCACAGCCGAGGCCATTTAACAAGGATGGCAGAGGAGGCGGACTCGGGGCTCTCCTCGCGGGCGGAGAGGAAAGCTTTGGAGAAGGCCAAGATACTGCAGCGAGAGAGCGAGAGGAAGATCTTCAGACTGGTAGGAGAGGAGAGGAGCGGGGCAGCGTATGCAGAGCTAGCTCCGGGCTAGCAGGCTAGGTGTGTGTGGGCTGCGGAAGCTGGTTCCGATCGTGTGTGCGCTGTCCTCCGGTTTGCTGCAGGTGGGTCGCCTCCTGAAGAAGCCCGAGGGTGAGCGGTCTGAGGAGGAGGCTGCAGTGCTGCTGCTGCACAGAGACACCGTGGAGGAGCTGTGCAGGAGGCAGCTCCGCAGGACTGTGCTCAAGAGGAAGCAGGAGGAGGTGAGCTGCTGCTGATCCTGCTGCTGCTGCTGCTGCTGGCCAGCCTATCTGGTTCTGTGAGATTCCGCGAGAGTAGAAAAACGAGGAGGTGCAGGCAAAGGCAAGAAATGAAACCTACACCTGTACAGTGGCCAGGTGCTGTGCCCCAGGTTGCTCGTAAAGTACGTGCAGTATCGGATTCAAATTATGAGCAATTTCTTTATCTTTTCTTTCCCTCGCTTCTTGCACTGTTTCCTCACATTTGTTGCTGGTTATGTTAAGGTACTAAGATTTCGTACTCTGTCAAATGCAGACAGGGATGCATTTTCAAATGCACCTGATCATGTATGTACGTCCCTTCTAGTTTCATTGTTCAACAGATAGGTGAGCTGGTAATCACCAAACATCTCACACCCCCTGTTCTGTCGTCAGGTGTTTGATGGTACCGATGAGCTGAAGAGCAAAGTCAGACAACTCGCTGCGGCGGTCAAACAAGCGAAACATCTGGTGGTTTACACCGGAGCTGGCATCAGCACGGTAAGCCCGACCCTGCGCCGTCCGTTCCGGCGGTGGGCGCCGTTGTATTTGTCAGCGGCGTGATGATGCGTTTCCTTCCAGGCAGCTTCCATCCCAGACTACAGGGGCCCCAACGGGGTCTGGACGCAGCTGCAGAAAGGACGCGCAGTCAGGTAGAGAGATGCGCGGCCTTTCACTTCTTGCAGCGCGTGTCATACCGACTCTGTTCTTTTGGGGCAAATGAAAATCTGAATGCGTTCACGTCTCTCCAAACAGTTCCTCTGACTTGAGTAAAGCCGAGCCAACACTCACGCACATGTGCATCAGGACGCTGCATAAAGAGAACCTGGCAAGTTACACTGGGATAATCTATAAATAAATTAAACCAGCTGATAATCCACTGGTATTTACATGTTCTTTGTGTGTACGCGCAGGTAAAGCACGTGGTTTCTCAAAACTGTGACGGGCTTCACTTGCGTAGCGACCTACCCAGACATGCCCTGTCTGAGCTTCACGGAAACATGTTCATCGAGGTGAGTCACACACTTCCTCGTTCTTTCATTTTTTCCACCCCGCTGTCTCACTCTTCCTTCTAGTCTCTGAGAATTAAAAAAAAAAGCAACCACCTGGAAAGTCCAGTTATATGCAATATATTATCGAGAGCGTGGGCACATGCACACCAGCAGGCAGACGAATCGCAGGCCACCTGGCAATGTCCCCTTGTTTATCTATTCTATATCCAGTCATTAAAGATCATAGTCAAAGGTAGGGTGGTGGAGGAAAGATGAATGGTTTCATGCCTAAGCAGAGGGGAATCTCACATCACTGTATCTTACACCACCAAAGAAAACTGTTCCTTATAAGAAACCGGGTTTCCCTGAAATGCTCGGCTTTCCCCTGCCTCCAGGTGTGCACGTCCTGCTCCCCGGTCAGGGAGTACGTGCGTCTGTTCGACGTGACGGAGCGAACCTCGCTGCACCGGCACGCCACGGGCCGCAGGTGCAGCCACTGCGTCGGCGAGCTCAGGGACACCATCGTGCACTTCGGGGAGCGTGGGACTCTGGAGCAGCCTCTCAACTGGAAAGGAGCCAAGGAGGCTGCCAACATGGCCGACGTTATCCTCTGCTTGGGCTCCAGTCTGAAGGTGGGTTTTGCGACGCGCTGCGTTGTATGTGAATGCAAAAGAGAGCGTGCAGTTGAAAATCTGTGTGAACTGGTTCACATCCGCAGGATATGTTTGATGGCTCATTCACTGGTACACTCCCCTCTCTCCTCTAGGTGCTAAAGAAATATGCTTGTCTGTGGTGCATGAACAGACCAGCAAGCAAAAGGCCCAAACTCTTCATTGTTAATCTCCAGGTACATTTCATTTCTCTTTTTTTTTTTTGATCAAATGGAGTCCTGGTAGCTTGGCGACTGACAACGCGTATGTGATCTCATCGTAGTGGACGCCAAAAGACGACGTGGCCGAGCTGAAGATTCATGGGAAGTGTGACGACGTCATGCGTCTCCTGATGGAGGAGCTGAACGTCCAGATCCCAGCGTATGACAGGTAGGGACCGTACACGTGGCGTGACATGTGGGGTCTCGGACTGGGAAACGTACCCGGACACAGAACGTTTTGACTCCCAAGTCAGTTGTCCCTCATGCTGTGTGTCCGATCAGGGCGAAGGACCCCATCTTCAGTCTAGCCACACCGTTACTGCCAGAGGAGGTGGACAGTCGAACACGTGGGATCCTGGCCCCCCCTGATGGGCAAGAGGACCGTGCAGCTCACTGTGGGGAGCAGGCAGAAGAAGGCGCGGCTGTGCATGGGGGCTGGTTTGGACGAGGCTATGGCAAAGGACGGAGGAAGAAAAAGGCAGCGTGATCAGACTTTTATTGACCCACCTGGACTTTGAATTCTGAGGTGCTATTCTGCATTGGTATCGTGTGGTCGGCCGCTGAGCAGTTTCCATTTGTAAGTTGCACTTTACACCATGCTCATATTATTTTGTACACTTTAGGGTTTTTAGTAACAGGCTTTGGTATCTTGAGGCAGCTATGCCCACTGTGTCAGTACACGCATCAGCCCAGTCCACAAGGGCTGCAAATTTGAAATATGATTGATAAAACCAGTCAGATATGAGTTCCAGAAACTCACACGCAGACATTCCCTGTTTCCGCTTTGACACAACTTAAAAGTCGACACCTTTAAATGAGACTTTATGGATCGTGGCATGGTGTGATATAAAGGCAAAAGGCCTCTCGGCGGTTTTGAAATAGTATTGTCACTTTGTGTGCTGCCCTCTCTAACCTCTAACCCTGGTCAGCCCTGGAAACCCTCCACACTCCGTTTGCCTCGATGTGTGAAGCCTACAGGTCTTCAGCCTTCAGCGTGTGTCCACCAAGTTGGCGATCGGGGCAGTTCAGCAACTAATTTAATGTGCAGTGTGCCACTGGGTTTGAGCACTAACACAACACGGAACCTGTAAATACCGAAGTACTGGTTTAAGTTACTGCATAGTGAAGTGGTCTCTTTCCATGGAACTTAAGTTGATGTTTACAAGTGGCAAATGCCAGAGGAGCAGCAGCAGCAACACACCAACGCCCACTCCTCAATGTCTTTGCTTCTACAGCTTTTACTGACAAGACTTTTTAAAAGATTCAGGAGGTCTGACATTTTTTACGTCTTGTTTTGAGTAAGACATATTTTTGTAGTGTTTTTTCAGAGCATAAAACTTGCATTTTTGAATGTACCTATTTTAGTTTCTTGTTTGTTCTTAAAGGTATTTCGGGTTACTTAAATTATTGGCTGAACTCAAGAGTTGACCCATTCTCTGCTGTCACTTATCCTCAGGTTTATAGACTACGTAGTACAGTTACTACTTAACCCTGGTTTACTGAAGTTGTTAACTTTGCATACATTTGCATATTTATCTCTATGCAGACTTTGCTGTTGTCAGTGCTTCCGTATGGCTTATGGTTTTTGATTTACTACAGAAATGTTGATTTGCTATTCATTTGTGTCATGTTACCCTGATATTATTTTTACTCAAATGATTGGAAACAACCAAACTCTATTGGTTAGTCTCAGGAAGATGCAGTATTACAAGTATTCTCGCCCTGTACCGGACAGTGTCATAACATTTATAAAACCAGACTAACCATAATAAGCTAATGTTCCGCATTCCTAAAACTCAAACCAGTGCTCAACTGGATGTGAAGGCCTCTTGGCTTTTATTAAAAGGTGCAGTTTTTATGAGACAATAAAGTTTTCCTGATTTTGAGTTGGGTCTCGATTTTTTTTTTTTTTTTTATGTTTGTATTATACTGCTTGTCCAGTGACATACTTAAAAAGCTGCTTTACTGAAATGTATACCACATGACTTTACAAAAATGAGAGGTCAAAAGGGGAACTACTTGTTGACCAATACTATACAGTTACATTTAAGACTACATAATTCCCTTAAAGTGATTCTGTTTTTGTATTCCTCTAGAAACAAGCTGCACTCTGTCTCAGTTACAGCACAGGCTTGGCTCTGACTTTTACAAGAGCCTATAAAAGCCTATAAATATTTTGAGTCCTCGACTGACAGACCTGTGCCAGTCTTAAAGGTTACTGAAACATGGGCAGGACTTAATTACCTCAGGTGATGTTTTTTTGTAGCATGCAGATTGTTACGCCCATGGGAGTGGCAGACTATAACACACCTATGATCCTTTTACTATCTGCCTCCTCCAGCCCAGATCCTCTTTCATACAGACCATGTCCTTAGATTCAACTCACTCATTTAGAAGACTTGTCTGGAAAAGATATTACATATAGAGAGAAGAGATATTGTATACTATATCTAACGTATATATTTTTGTACCGTATGTGCAATTTAAGTAGTTTATATTTCATCTCAGGAGATTTGAGTTTTTTATAATGATAATACAACGCTGATAGATAATAGCTGCCGATGAAGTTTATACATAATACAATACATAATTGAAAAACAATATAGTAGAAAGATGTAAAATGTAGAAACTAAACAGAGGTATGTACAGAAGCTCTCAGACATTTACGGAAAGGAGAGAAAGTATGCGCTCCCTGCTATCGGCTTGTTTATAGGCTGCGCCGGGTCACGTGACACGCAGGATTATGCAATCCCTACGTCAGTGCGTAAGGATCCTTTCGATGTGACGTAGCCCCGGAGGCGTTGGCCGGTGTCACTGCCCAGCAAAACCTGACACGGAGCTTCGGAGTCCTACTTTAAAGCCGCTTTCAACTGGCCGGACGATTTTTTTAACCTCTCGTTTTTAATTTGTGTGTTTTATACCGCTCAGCGATTTACTTGAATCTGTCGAAATGATCAAAAACGGACACCACGCCGACAGCAGCGAGCAGCGGGATGAAGCCGGCTGCACTAAGCCGGGTGCCTCCGCCTGCAGCCCGGAGAAAAGGAAACGCGTTGTCCGGCTGTGGTGCGACGGCTGGTGAGTCTGTCTGCCACTGACACACAGTTGGTGCAAGTCGACTAAACTACCCCCCTCTGTCTTTTTACCTGCGCTTGGCTTTACGGGATACAGGAAGCGGGAGTGGGATAGCATGCTAATGCTAACCAGCTACCTGCTGGAACAGTTATTGACATGGCAACAGGAGGTTAAACCTCGTTCCCGTACCCGCATGACCTATCTGCTGTCTTCGACGCAACTATCGCCATCTGTCCTGCCCAGTGCACCTTAAAAGATCATAAACTATTGTTTGTAATCCGTTCCAAGAGTTGAAAGCGCCAAGTATTATCGTTGATGTGTAATCAAAATGATAAGCCCTGGTTCTACTACACAGGTATATACAGTTATCATCGGTGTTTATAGCATGGGTTAGGCTCATAGTCCTCTCAGTTCAACCTCCTAACCTCATAGTAAGCCTGTGGCAACATTAGGTATTGTGCAATGTGTAGGAGACTAGCAACAGGCACACCTCTCTGTATAATAAATGAATGGACAACCTCTCCACCATAAACGGCATAATATGTATGTTAAGATAAAATGAGAGTAAATCTGTCTGGAGACATTGTCAAGGCGTGCAGCTTCTCGTGTGAACCAGGGCATGTAAATGCTGTCACGTGTGGGAAAACCCATCCGTCCAGCAGCTTTGTGCCTTACCAGTGTCACAGGGGCTCTGCTGAAGCCTTTACCCAGTGTACACAAAACACAGTCAGGTTACTAGTCCGACACGGGACTCACACACCCTTCACACTCACACCCAGGGTCAATTTAAAGTGTCCAGTGGACCTAAAGGTTCCTGGAGAACTCCCAAAGGAAGGTCCGAGCAGGATTTGCACTGTCTTGCTGTGAGGCAACAGTGCAAACCACTTATTCACAGTGTGCCCCTTCATGTGGGGCACACTCCTCCTAATACATGTTAGTTTGCCTGAGGTAATGTCTTGGCAGTGGGGTAATGCCGGTACTTGATCTCCAGCTTACCCACAGACAGCTATCTCCCCTGTCTGATCCTCAGAGAGCCACATCTCTTTATTGTCGATATAACTCCGCTGTTACACCGATGTAATGTGAGGGAAAAAACCTACAATGCCCGCACCTACAAAACTGAAAGTGCAACTCCTGGAAAACTGGAAAATTGATGACCAGTCTTCCAGTCACGGAAAGCACATTCAAAATGAAAGGAAAACTACACCCTACAAACTGTTTTTGCTGCTTTTCACAGTCTGTCAATTCGTCTGAATTTCCCAGCAAGTAAAAGATTACTTCATGTATAATATATAGTGTATATATATATATATAGTACATTTTTTACATCAGACTTGTGGAGGTGAGGGACAAATAAAGATAAAGGCGATCTGGGTAAATGTACAAAATGTATGGTACGATTGTGGACAATGGAACGGCTCCAGAGCGTTGGAGGGATGTATTGACTTTACAAGTGAAAATGTCCTGGGAAATCTCTGGAACATGATTTCAAGGAAAGACCGGGAACCCTGTCCCTCCCTGGACGTGCTGGCTGCAGAGAGGTGCTGATAGCTGTTCTGACCGGCCCATCTCATGTGGTGGATATAAATAACCAGCATAGTGCACTATGATGCAAACGCAGGGGTCCTTTCCTGGTGGGAGGTGGTGGGGGGTGGGCGGGGGGCAGTGTCTAACTTAACCCTCGTACACATTTCACACATTCACCCTCTCATACATTTCAGGTTACACCTACCCTGGTGTTTCTGGTCTGAACCGTGGCTGTTTCAGATGGTTCTCGATCTGTAAGGATGCACGTGGTTATCTGTTATCGTGTTTTCTCTTTCATCAAATTCTTCTCTATTTTAGGACGTTGTTAACCTCCATTTGGTATTTCTAGCGTGTAGGCCACAGTGACCCGAGGTCATTCAGCTTGCTTTTTTGTCACACGCTTTATCTTGACAGTATCTTCTGGACTACAACAAACACTACTATCACAATATTATCACAGCGTGCCTTACTTCGGTATTGAACAAAGACCACTTTAATGCCATTGACATTTGCTCAGTCTTCGATAAAACACATATCACCTAATGTGTGTTTTTGTTCAAGTTATTAACGTCAACATTTGCAGATATTACAGGTTTTAACTTCAGTTTGATATTCCTTGCTTGTACCCTGAGCGGTTTGAGCTCATGCAACTCGTTCCTTTACAAAACACGTTATTAAGATCTTAGTGACTATTATAGACGCCCAACATTAAACTCACTGTACTGTAAAAGACATTTTGGAACTAGTTTCGGTGGTGCTTTCGGATTTGTGGCAGTCCAACATGTGAGCAATGAGCGACCTATACATTCCCCTGGATGATGTGTGTTTACCTGTGAGAGCATGATCCTCACGAGGCGAGGTGAGGGATGTCAGGGGATTATTGTCAGTGGAGTTCACACCAGCAGCTTGCGCTAATGTCATTACAGTGGAGACGCCTGTCCACCGATGTAGCACAAATGTGCTGGGAGAGTAGGACTACGGGCAAGCGGTTTGATGCTTCTCTTGCTGAAGCGTTCTCGCAACCAGCTGCTGTGGAAAATGCTCCGTCTGGGCTCGGACCAAACAGTCTGAGATTTGTTATGAAGGCGCAAGAATGTGAAGCTGCAGGAGGCCGGCCCACATGATCGAAACCTGAATAAACACACGCGGAACTGTACAAACCGTGCATGGGTTGGATAGATAGATAGATGGATAGATGGATAGATAGATAGATAGATAGATAGATAGATAGATAGATAGATAGATAGATAGACAGCTGTAGTGAGTTCAAACTCGCATTGACCTGCTGTTTGTGAAAAGTTCAGCCTGTGGAAACGAAGCAAACAAACGCGGGCGCACTGTGCGCGTGACCTCTCCCATCGCGACCTTTCTCCCAGTAACCTTTATCGTCACAACCCATCGGATCAGAACTGTCTGCCGGCCTGCGTCTTTGGGATACAAACCCGCGCTGGGATATAAACCGGGCTCTGTGGTGTAAGGTCAACGTAAAAAAAAAAAAAGGCGAATAAAGATAGGAGTCAGACAGTAAAGTGAGCAGAGCTGCCTCTGACTGGAATCGAAGACACCCCCCCCCCCGACTCTTGTCCTGCCGTCGCCCCCGACCCTATCCATCGATCTCGAGGCCGGTAATAATGTCTCACCTGCCCTCTCTGCCTGCGCAGTTACGACATGGTGCACTACGGTCACTCCAACCAGCTGCGGCAGGCCAAAGCCATGGGAGATTACCTCATCGTTGGAGTGCACACAGACGGTAAGAGAGACGCACACACACACACACACGTGCTCAGGGCGACTCTCGGTTCCGCGGGCGAAGGGTTGAGTCGTGAAGATCTTGCTAGTTCCCCGAAGCATCTCGCGCTCTGGTTGCGATCGCACAGCTGTGTGGTCTGCCTCTTTATTGCCCACCTATTCGTTCTGTATTATGATATCGTTGTGTTTACATAACACTGCAAGTTTCACGCCCCCTTCAGCCGTGTGGACAACGTCCACAGCCGGGGTTTGTTTTCTGCTCTTGTGTTTGTAGTTGAGTGTTATGTCCATGTGATGAAACCGTTTAGTTTATTCACGTTTTTATCCACACTATAAAATCCATTGCAGTTTCCTAAAGGAGGGAAGAATAAGTTTTATTGTCTCCTACAATAACTTGTGGAACAAGACCGCTTCATCGCGACTTAGTAGCGCACGGTAACAGCACGATCACGCTGCAATTACACGTCATTACACTTGTAAACCTACGATCACAAACCGCTGATTAAACCGCGGTTGGAGCTGCAGTCGTCTCAACAGCTCCTCCGTCCGGATGATCTTCTTCACACACGCGCCATTATTAAATTGTCATACATTATTAATGTGCGGCCGGGACTTGATGATCTCTTTCTCCCCCTTGCAAATCTCTGAGGACAGAGTCAGGGATTTGTCAAAATGACACGCGCTGCAACCAGATATGAATCTCGCATGGATTTTACTGATTTAGTGATTCTGAGGAATCACCTTGCCGCCCAGTGCCGCGTCCACGCCGTGGGAAATCAGCCAATAACGAATAAGTCAATGAGTAATAAATGGGCTCTTTTTCTTGTCCGCCCCCTCCCCTCCTCCTCCTCCTCCCCCAGCTGAGATTTCCAAACACAAGGGTCCTCCGGTCTTCACTCAGGAGGAGCGCTACAAGATGGTGCGCGCCATCAAGTGGGTGGACGAGATCGTGGAGGGCGCGCCCTACGTCACCACCCTGGAGACTCTGGACCAGTACAACTGTGACTTCTGCGTGCACGGGGGTGAGTGTGGGCCGCCGCCTGCCCGCCCCGTCTGAGGGCTGAGCGCGCGACCCTGACTCTTGACGCCTCCTCTGCCCCCCCCCCCATAGACGACATCACCCTGACGGTGGACGGCAAAGACACGTACGAGGAGGTGAAGCGCACGGGCCGCTACCGCGAGTGCAAGCGCACGCAGGGCGTGTCCACCACCGACCTGGTGGGACGGATGCTCCTCATGACCAAAGCCCATCACAGCAACATGGTGAGCGAACCGCGTCCTGTGCTCAGGTTTCGATCCGCTTATCCATAGCCAGCGTTGTCACTGTGTTTGTGGTTTCACCCCCCCCCTCCCCTGCCTGTTTACAGAACAACCCAGACTACCAGCAGCACACAGACAACTTTGGGAAGGTGAGTCAGTCTCGCCCCGGTCAAGCCAAGCACGTCGGTTTCGACAGGGGAGGTTCACCCCAGTGAAACGGTTGTGCCTTCCGCTGTGTTCAAGGGTCCTAAAGGCCACAGTCCGTGGACTGGAGTGTCCCAGTTCCTCCAGACGTCCCAGAAGATCATCCAGTTCGCCTCGGGGACGGAGCCTCAGCCCGGCGACACCATCATCTACGTGGCCGGGGCGTTCGACCTCTTCCGTATCCTTGTCGCACAGTAACAGACTCGAGCTGAGTGACCACCACCACAGGGAATCATGAGGTTGGCCTTGACCACAGACCACCTGCAGACATTGGCCATGTGGACTTCTTAGAGATGGTGTATAAGCAGGCGGAGAGGCCCTACGTCATCGTCGGTCTGCACTTTGACCAGGTACACCTGACCACACACACACACACACTGCAGCACAATGTTTACAAAAGGGTGACAAAGTCATCCGTCCCTGCTGCGTCATCAGGTTCCAGGAGCAATGTCTGGGACACATTAACACACATTAGCACAGGGGCAGCTCTGACCCCAGTAGCTGGAGGTGAATGACGCACCTCAGACCTGTTTCTGACCACGGTCCGGCTGTGTGAGACGATGCTACGTTTCATAAAGCTGAATGTGCAAACACTGAACGACCCCTTCACCCGGTGCAGGAGGTGAATCGGTACAAGGGCAAGAACTATCCCATCATGAACATCCACGAGAGGACGCTCAGTGTCCTGGCCTGTCGTGTAAGTTCCTACACACACACACACACACACACGCGCACACACACAAACACTGTCACTCAGCACAGTGGGCACTCCTGGCTTTCTTCCCTCCAGTCCTGCCGGTCAGCTATCAGTCCAGAACAATGGGTGTCTGTGCCCCCGTCAGCACTGTGTGTGTGTGTGTGTGTGTGTGTGTGTGTGTGTGTGTGTGTGTGTGTGTGTGTGTGTGTGTGTGTGTGTGTGTGTGTGTGTGTGTGTGTGTGTGTGTGTGTGTGTGTGTGTGTGTGTTTGCATTTAAGCTAAAGCAATGAGTCAACGGTAGAGAAATGCCCTGTAGTTAAACTTTGACATGTGAGCGGAAACAAATGGACGTGAAGCACTGGCATGAAGACTCTTCTTGTTTTGCCCTCTCTGTCCTTTCAGTACGTCTCAGAGGTGGTGATCGGTGCACCATATGCAGTAGGCAAAGACCTGCTGGATCATTTCAAGGTGAGGTGTCTGTCTGCACGTTACAGGTTGCCAGTTCTTGACAGCTGTGCATAGAGAGGTTTGATTGAAATCGGCAGATTGGAGGCATTAAGAAAGATTTCACCTTTTATGTAAGTCATTTAAGTACGTCGTTCACCAGTTTGACATGAATTGGTAAGAAAGGGATGAAAAGAGTTTCACTGTTGCACTTCACAAGTTGTCAGATGACATAACTCCTGGCAATCTTGGATTAATCACTCACTAAAAAGGGATTCAAAGCTATTTCCAGCTGGAATTCAGCAGAAATAGGTTTTAAGAGTATTAGAGATTACTGAGATCCTTCGAGCAATAATTCTACATACATTTTGCAACATTCCCCGTGCTTTACCTGTGCTTACGTCATGATTGCAAGAATTGCGGTTTCTGAATCGACTGCTGCCCCCTTGTGGATACGTGGCGTCAGAAGCAGTAGCCGGACCACACTCCCCCCTACCACGGAGCTGTCCTTCATTAACCCTTGGACGCTTCGGAATCCCTTCCAACACCGCCTCTTCCGCATTTCCCTCATGCGACCGTTTGGTCACCAAGTCCACAGGAGTCAACAGGAAACACTTGCGGCGAGGGTTGACCGAGGTGCCTGTGTGTCACTGCGCAGGTGGACCTGGTGTGTCACGGCAAGACGGAGGTGTTTCCAGACAAGGACGGCGCGGACCCCTACGCTGTGAGTCGGCCCCGCTGCCTCTCTGCACCCTGGACCTCATCTGACCTGAAACGTGTGCGTCATGGGTGTTTTCGGTGTGCTCTCCTCAGGAGGCGAGGAAGAGGGGGATATTCAGGGTGATCGACAGCGGGAACAATCTCACCACCGACGACATCGTCCAGAGGATCATCGAGAACAGGTCCCTGGCGCGTCACGTCTGCCTCTGTGCGCACCAGCCTTTCCTCCAGTGTCTCCGCTTTCATCTAACTATGCTCGCGCGCGCGCGCGTGTGTGTGTGTGTGTGTGTGTGTGTGTGTGTGTGTGTGTGTGTGTGTGTGTGTGTGTGTGTGTGTGTGTGTGTGTGTGTGTGTGTGTGTGTCCCCAGGCTGCAGTTTGAAGCCAGGAACCAGAAGAAGGAGGCCAAGGAGATGGCGGTGATCGAGGCCATGAAGAAGAGGGAGCAGCAGGAGGACCAGAGCGAGGCCGCGGCTCAGGCGTCTCACTAGTGAGAGCCCAGCCCTCGGCTCTCTGGGTCCGACACCCTCATCCTGGCTCACACACACACACACACACACACACAGCTTTAAGACGCCGGACTCATCCCTCCTCCTCAGGGATGGCCTGGGCTGTGCCGACCCCGAGAGTCTCAGCCGGGTCTCGAATTATGCTCTTGGGGAAGCAGTGTGACACACACACACACACACACGTTCACACTGCTAGGTTGGCCTCTCTTCCTCTACTAACTCCTCCCGCCTGACGGGATTAGCATAGCTCTGCCTCGACAAGAACACAGAGGATCCAAACGCAAAACGTACCACAATCTAACCCGCAGAGTACCTTTAAACCCTCCTCGGAGAGCTCTCACTGTCTCACCCAGCGTCTGCCTGTGTGCGAGTGTTCACGCCGACGCGCGATTTTGTGGAATAAGCCATAACTTATTGATGAAACGTCGTCGACGTTTTTAGACTTTTCGGAAGCGTTTTTAGTTGTCAGCGATCAGTATTCAGGAAAGTTGAATTTGATTCGTTTGTTTTTATCCTACTCTCTCTCCGTGTTTTTGTGTGCGTCTTGTTTAAAAAAAAAAAAAAAAAACATACTCACCACGTTAAATTATCTGTGGAGTAGCCTTTTAAATCTTATCTGTGGATTTTACCTACCTGAATTTGCACGAGTGTGTGTGTGTGTGCCTGTGTGTGTGTGAGAGTGAAAGAGTGTGTGTGTGTGTGTGTGTGTGTGTGAGTGAGAGAGTGTGTGTGTGAGTGAGAGTGAGAGAGTGTGTGTGAGTGTGTGTGTGTGAGTGTGAGAGAGAAAGGGAGTCTAGTGAGTGTCTGCGCTGTAAATGACAGTAGTGCCTCATTCCCAAAGCTATACTGTAACTAATTTAAGGGCTGTGAATTATCTAAAAAGAAAAAAAAGAGAGAAAGATTGTGTCTCTACGGAAAGTTTGTGCTTCCTTCCTTTTGTTGAGATGAAACGTTTTTAGAAAAGCTGTGTTCCTCTCTTTCACGCCGTCTACCTGCTTCTGCAAACCTTTCTGGCGTGCGGGCCGTCGCCCCGGCTTCGCCACGGGCTCGGGGCCTGCAGATGAATCGCTGACGGCGCGACGCCGTGTGTTTGTAAACGGCCTGTGAAAACGCAGGCGCGGAGTTCAAAGAGTTTTTGCTTTCTTTTTTTTTTTTGTCAATACACAGGGGATGTTTCACAACACCTCGGTGACTGTGCTGGTGTAAGTCTCCCTTGTAATAAATAAATAAATGGGTAATAAGGCGGCGCGTCACGTGGTGTGTGCGGTGACGTGTGCGGTCCCGACGCCGCGCATCTCTGTCGGATCAGCACATGTTCACGGTTCGGCGGCTCGCCGCGGTAATGAGGCGCTGCCGTCTCATTCACGCCGCTCCCAGACAAAAAAAAAAACGGCAGGCCGTCATCAAAGGCTCGTTACAGAAGCACAAAGGGGCTTTCAGCGCGCCAAGCTGGCCGGCTGGCCGGCCCCAGGGACGGAGCCCGGTGCCCAGCTGGGGGACGTCACTGACCTGGGTCAGTGTTGCCGGTCGGAGAGGGCGCACGCACCGACCACATCCGCCCTAGCTCATATTTATGTATGAAACGCGTGTTAAACCAAAGTGTCAGAAAGACGGGCCCAGAATGAAGAGCTGCAGAGTAACTGTACGTTTTAAGGCGGGAGGGTTGACGTGGAGGGGCCTCTCGAGGGCAGGGATGTGTGTGCCAACCACGGCCCTAGGTGGAAACGTCTGGAAACCATTTGTGCTTTCCCGCTGTTTTCCTGTAATCTAGCGCTGGACTCTCATCAGTTTGGTCAATGAGAGTACTACTCACTGAGTGTTGTCTAGCTCAGCAGTACATGGAGATTTCACATCAGGGCACTGAGCACACACTGTAGAATGAAACCTAGCGCAGCAAATCATTTGTTTCCGTTTTCTTGTTTAGATTCTCCTCACAAGGCCTCAAAATAAACCTTGAAATCCTGAAAGAAGAAATGTGGCCAGCTGCTCGCTGGCTTTGATTCAGGACGAGCTTGCGAGTTCCAACTCAAAGGAGACCTAGGATAACTGAGTTAAAAATGTGTCAGGAAGGCTTCATATGCTATCTCACAGCCCCTTCTATCAAACCTGGCTGTCGGTCTGGGGTTATTACGGTCCATTTCTGCACAGGTCTGGCATACATTCACACGTATCTGGCAACCCTGTGTAGGATTTCTGCTGACTTGTCATTCAGGGACCTCTCGAATCAGATAGATGGGTGCTGGTGCACAGCCTGAAAGCTGCTCGTTTTGTTCCCATCACCCTCACAGACTCCTTATTTAGTTCCCCATCTTACAGCCTCTAATGCAAACCTCCAAATCCCAGAAGAGGTGAGGAGAAGTTCAAAAGTTCAAACATAATCACCATGTGCGCTTTGGTGACATCACACACTGTAAACCACAGCCACGGTGCAACCTGAGCGGACACCGGAGACCTCTGCGTGGGTGTCCCCGATGACCGCACACATCACGATGACATCTGAATGCGCAGCCCCGGTGCGCGCAGCCGCCCCACCGCAGGCAGGTAAAACACATGGCCTCAGCAGTTTTGGCCCCCGGCTCGTCACTTCCGAGGGATGTGCATAAGTTTTCCATCTGTGCAGCAGGAGCGGGAGCTGCAGGAGCGGCAGTAGGATCAGGAGGAGGAGGAGGAGGAGCTGCAGATGCAGGAGGAGGAGGAGGTTCTCTCTAGAGTCCGTACAGAGGCGGAGCCGGAGTGAGTGTGAACTTTTGCGGCAGCGGCAAAGAGTTGACTAAAAGTTTCTCGGAGTGATGCGCACAGCAGTGGGTTTCCATAGCGGCTCTGCAGGACGCGTGTGTAGACGTTTCTCGTCCTGCAGGATGTGTGTGTAGAGCCCTCTCCAGGGGTCCAGCCCGGGCCGGGCTTCTCTCCCTGTCTCCCGGCCTTGTTGAGCTGCGGGGCCCGGGGAGGAGATGAGGGATGGGCCTGTGTCTCGGTACCGAAATCACGGAGGAGGAGAAGAAGGCGAGGATCCACAGCTCCAGGATAGACCGGGACCTGTACGAGTCCGCCAAGAGGGAGATGAACGTGGTGAAGATCCTGCTGTTAGGTGAGGAGCGCACCTGGAGCCACAGCCTGTAGATACGCTGGCTGGTATGGGTCTGACTGGGCTGCTAGTTAAGTTAAGGCTATAAAAGTGTCACACCTTGTTTGGTCCACACCTCAGAGATAGTCATAATGTTGCAGATTTGCTATGCTCTGTTTTGTTCATCTGTATTGTCAGTTTATATTGATATAACTTTGTTATGAATTGGACCTTTAAATAAAGTTAAACAAAGTTGAGTTGAATTCATTACAATTACTCACCTTAACGTCATACTCTTCTTTCAAAATACTCAAATGGGCTCTTTTTCGGTTTTTATTGCACTAGTCAGTTGCTAGTAGATCATCCGTTGCATTGGGAAGCTCACTAGTCTGGTAGGGATGGTTCGGTTGAATTGACCCAGTGGTTAGTTCTGCTGCCTAATCCTGTGGGTTTGACCCCTAGATGGATTAAGGGTCTTTCTGTGTGTGGTTACTCCAGTTTCCTCCCACCATCCAAAACATGCATGTTCAGGTTGAGTGGAGACCCTAAATTGCCCCTAGGTGTGACTGTGAGAGTGAATGATGTGTGTGTGTGTGTCCTGTGATGTGCAACACCGGTCAGGTACACACTGGGTAAGATAATGGATGGATGGATGTTCTCACAAGCAGCTATTTGACTGAATCTTTTTCAGATTCGGTGACAAGACCGGAGCGCTCACGATGAGACACGGGCTGATTTAGTCTTTATCTCCAACACAGCTTTAATAGGTTTAACCGGTCTCTAATAACCTCCACCCAGGTGCTGCAGAGAGCGGGAAAAGCACTTTGGTCAAGCAGATGAAGATCATTCACAGTAATGGATTCACCAATCAAGAACTCACCAGCTTCAAGGTGGGAACACACACACACACACACACACACACACACACACACACACACACACACACACACACACACACACACACACACACACACACACACACACACACACACAGAGCTAACTGCATCCTGGCTCAGCTTGCCTGGTGTTTCATCAGATAATAGTCCATTAACATACAGTGGCCTCACTTCTCTCTTCTAGCAGGGAGTGGTGCAGATTTTACCTCCACTGGTCAATGATGTGTCATGCAGTATATTTAAGCTCAGGCCCGTATCAAACACTGGTTTCATGTCAGATCAGAGGAGCAGAAGAGGTCACAGGGTCGTGCTGCAGGCACCACTGAGGAGGTTTACAGTGAGCTGGTGTTACAGATGGGGTGGCGGAGATGGAAAACACTTGGCCATGCTTGGTTCCTGTTGGGGGTAGAGAGTTCCCATGATACCCAGGGTCAGATCCAAGTTGGTATGCAGTGGTTTGGCTCACATCAGCTCTTCCTTCTGTGCGTGTGTGTCTGTGTGTGTGCTGTGAGCAACCGAAAGCCAAATTCCTCTGTTGTATTAGGGGCTGGGATGGGGTGGGGAGAATGGAAATGGTTCAACACACACACACACACACACACACACACACACACACACACACACACACACACACACACACACACACACCAGATTTACCCCATCGGCCTGTTTTTATTGAAGGCTCATCTTCTTCCAAAACCCCTTCCTTCAACCCCTTCCCATACTTTTACCCCCTCCCCTCTTGCTTTTGCCCCTCCACCGTCTGTTATGCATGTACGTAACGACTATGTGCTGACAGAAAAGGCCTCTCTCAGTCCTCACAGAGTTTCAGATGCCTGCTCTGTTTCAGCAATGTTGTCGGGGCAAATCTAATAAACCAATGTGGCGGAGTTGACCCTACCTAAACACAATTTACACTCCTTTTAGTCTGTGAAACACAGGCTCTTTGTTGCAGAGGGATAATATCCAGGTCTTGGAAGTATGCAAAAGATGGTCAAACTTTGTTAAAACTTTGGCAGATGCTCATCGGTTGGGATTATGCCCTCTCACACTGATTGGACAGATGAGGGTCCCGGTTGTTTGTCAGGGCAGCTGGGACGTATGAATGCATTCCTGGATATTAAAGACGCCCCAGCTCCCTCTTTGCCTGCTCATGTCTCCACACAGTCACCTAATCTGCAGCTCCCTCCTATCAACACAAGCAGCAAACTCTCTTTATTGGACTGTGCTGCAAGAGGAAGGATAAAACCTGACTAGGTCACTGCATGCTTTTATCAGTTCGAGCAGGGCTGCATATCAAACCTGCATTCTTTTTTTCTGGCACCAAACGAAATGTGTGTCCAGGGCTGTCAAGTACCAAAAGTCGACACTGAATGTCTGGCTCACTTCATGAGCTATTAACTTTGTTTTTGCTCAGATGGTTTTGAATTTAGATGTTTATGTAGATGTTTTTTTAGGCTAAGTTCTTGTTTGAATGCTTTTATTCAAGCAGCATTTAACAAACAAGAACTTTTAACATTTTTTTCTTGAGCTCTGTCAACAAGGTTATATTCTAAGGGGTTTTGTTCATTTTTCTTAGTATATTTTGTTTTGGCTCAACTTTCCATCAAATTTGGTGGAAATGTGGATGGACCCAATAAACTGTGGAGCACATCTCAATCACAGAGCAGGTTCAGGACATGCTGTAATGTCTGTCAGACTCCACCTTGTTCCAGAAAGTGACATGTAATTTTGACTCCTTGGATTAATAGATAGTACACTCTCCATGTGCAGCTAGTCGGGATGAATCAGAAAATTAAAATCGACGTATTGATTTCTTGTTCGATATTGGTACAATAACTCGGGTCAAAGAAGCAAAAAAGTCTTGTCATTTCCTGATTTGCGCTTTACTCAAGACAAAGCTGAGACCGATTGTTTTGTTGTTAGTTTTTCTGGTCATTAATCAAACTGCAAAATGCAAATCACCCAACAAGATTTGTCGTCTGGAGACAGAGAGCATCTGCACCAAATGTAGTGATAAACCAATGGCAACTGCTACACTCTAGAACTTTCAGACGGAAATAAGCGATTCATGTGAGAAATTACACAGTGTGCTGAAATGACAGATAGCGTCAAACACAGGGGAAATGATGATGAAAATGGAATAGCTCAAGATTTTTTTTTGTTGTTTGTTGTTTTTTTTTGTTTTGTTTGACTTGCATTTTTACACCTGCTGAGCTTACAAAGGTATTTCACATGTGTAAGCATGCGGGCATGCACCAAGGCACGTTTAATGCCTTTGTTGTCTTCCCTGGATCTGTCGGATCTGTCTTTGTTCTCAGGCGACGCCCTTATTTTCAAGCGGACAAATGACACTAACTCGCAGAGCTGCCCTTCCCGTCCCTGATCGTCCCCAGCCTCCCACAGCAAACACAGACACACCCTCCTCCTGCACCTACACACACACACACGCACACACTCACACATGCATGAGGTCATCGGCCTTAATCGGGCTTGTGTGCACGTTGATTGTTTCAGTCTGCGGCGCCCTACCTGCTATTTTCCACAAGTGTCTGTGTGTCTGGCAGCGCAGTAGTAAACACCTCCGCCCTGCTGGGAAGCGGACAGGTTCTCCTCTGCTCCACGCTGTCCCCCCTCTCTGATTTCCCCCGCAGGCGCAGTGAGATAACCCCGTCTCCTCATTTTTCTGTCTGGCTCTATTGCGGGCCTGCCAGCCAGGTTTCTATTGCATTAGAGCCATGACAGGACAGCCCACTGGAGAGGAGTACGGGGGGGAAAGGTAGGAAAGGGGGCTCCTCTTTGTCTCATCCCCTCCATTATTTGCGGCCCGAGGCTGTGCTGTTGTTTTTACTGAGGCTGAGACTTTTCCCTTCATTCTCTTCCAGCCACTCTGTGTCAACAAAAGCAACACTTTGTGTGTCTGTGTTTGCACAAGTTGGAGTGGGGGGACGTTTATGAGCTGCATTTTTTTTAATTTTTCAGCCTGGAATCTCTGTTGATTCAGGTGTTTGTGTGCATATTTAGTCTTCTCTGGAAAAATCCAGTGCATGTGGGAGTTTTTCACCCAGAACAGCTGTGAGGTTTTGGTTTGGGAAATCAACAGAGCCTCAAACAAAGACACACACGTGGTTATACATTATGAGCGAAACCGCCTGTGGTTAAAGATTAAACATTGGGTCACCACCAGTTCAACCACGGCCCCTGGTTTAGTGTTTTTGTCTGAAAAGCTCTGATTCTACCGAGACAACTACAACGTCTTTCAGTTTTCAGTGGTCAGGGACTCGATCCAAACAGAAAAGCTGGACAAGAATAATAGGTAATGGAGTCTGGATTATCCTGTTGAAATAGTTGCTGAGCTATGTCCACTGATACCTGACTTCCCACAGCGCCTCAAATACCAGTGGTTACACTATGAGGGTATAAATATTAATAACCGGCAGGAAACAAGGAGTACAAAGGTGTGGTAGATCTCTGTCTGCTGGATTTCCTTTCACACTGACTACTGCTCTCCCCCATCTCGCACACATTTGTGGTGAATACTCTTTACTTTTCCAGAGAGGTGACGTATAGCTGATGGTGGATTCAGATTACCATACAATGTCACACCTGCAGCCCTAGGCAAGTGTGTGTGTCTGTGCCTGTGTCTGTGTCTGTGTGTATGTGTAGACGTGTGCAAAACCGTGCATTGCATCGCTACTTGTTACTAAATGTGTACTCACAAATGACTACGTTTGTTCCCCAGCACATGACGCAACACGGACGCAAGTCCTCAGTCTGCGAGGGAGGAACTTGGAAACAATTGATAAAGAGGACAAAGGTGGAGGGAGGGACGGATGGAGGGAAGGAAGGAAGGAAGAATGAACAGAGAAGTGAAGACAGAGATGAGTGCAGGATCAAAGACACCAGAGGCACAGCCGTGAAATCTGTGCCGGTGCTGGAGCAAATTGTGTCAGTTGAACTCAAATATGCATTTTAGACGTGGCATCGGTGAACAAGTCTCACAGAACGTTTTAAGACTTTAGAGCAAAGAACCGAAACCGAAGTCTGGACACCAGCCTATAGAAATAGACTGCACAGTTAAACATTAAGAGAAGGTCTGATAAATGGTGCAGGGTAACCTAATAAACTGGAGTGTAGCACTTTTCTGAGGAGGCCCAGGTAATATGTGTAATAAACTGCTTTGAACTCACTCCAGTAGGTGCTGTCACTGATGCTTCCAGATTACCTCTACCCTCATGTGAGCTTTACTGCCCCCAGGGCTGGACAATTGTAATTGTTATCTGCTTCCTGTTGGTTCATAGAGTGAAGTGACACTATAGATAAAGATCACGTCAGGTCAAGAAAGCTGGAAAACCATTTCACCAGTTTTCTCAGTGCGACCTCCGGCCCTTGCGCATGCGTTTGAAAACAACTTTGGCTCTTAAAGAGGTGAGCGCAGATGAGGCTATTGCATCAGTGACATCTGAACTGCCCCGGAAAACCAAAAACATTTCTCCTCTCTCTGCTGTTCACATACTCTGTACATTTGTTATTATTTGTGTGCCTATAAGAGATAATTTGCTAGAGAAGATGGCATATGTTTTAAACCACACTTCTGGGGGCAGGAGTGAAAGAAATATGGAAGCAGTTTGGGTCAATGCACATAAAACAAGGTACAACTGTAGAAAATGTGGGAACGGTATAACTTTATTCTCTGAAAGAAGAGTCAAGAACAGCACCTTAACATCTGATCTCGTTCTGAGTGGGCAAAGGCAACCTGTGATTGACAGCTGGTCCTTTGTCAAGTATTCAAGTTTTTTATTTTTTTCAAAAGTGCCTGCATTTCTATGGACGACTTTCCAGATGGTTCTGTGTAACAGACTGTGCAGTTCAAGTGAAAGCATAGTCTGTGTGTGTGTGTGTGTGTGTGAGAGAGAGAGAAAAGAGAGAAGTTGTAACATTCTCAACAAGTTAAAGTTACAATTGCTGTAACTGTCAAATATTTCAAAAGCAAAATGGCTTAAATCTTAAATATGTAAAACTTTGTCTTGTTTGTATCCAAAGAGACTTAGCTCGGAGAAGAAACAATCACACTACATCACAAAAGAGACCGTAGTGTAACAATAGATACGTTCTTCAGACACCAAAGGGATGAGAAGGCCTTTGTGAAGTATAAGTAGAGAGATAGCAGTAGGAGATCATCAGGGAAAAGTCCCTGAGTAGTCACACTTAAATGTCCTGTGATCCTGTGATCTCATCCTGTGTTGTACCACAACAGAGACCGCATCCAGCGGGAGTTTTGCAGGTGGTGCTGATATCATCCTCCGCCCAATATTTAGTTATGTTCATGATCATAAAACATGTGCCATGAGGCTTTACTCTCCATGTTATTGTTCTCAGGACTGCGAGGCTGTGTTCTCGTGGAAATTGCATATTTGTGCGGATGACAGCCATGGTGACGCAGGGGGAGGCAAACCCACAAAGCAGCTTATTTCTGACACAAATCAATGTGGCGCTGTCAGCGCCGGCTCTCCTGAAAGACACTAATGCTGCGTCGCGAGATCACCTCACCCAGTTATCTCGCCTCACACATTTCAGAGAGCGGAGCAATAAGGACGTACACACATGCATGCACAGCAGAGCGACCAGACTGTGATAGAATCGTGATGGAATGTGAGGCTTATCTGCAGCTGGCAGGAGAGTGATGGAGAGAAGAACCAAAACACACACACACACACACACACACACACACCATCGCTAGGGTCTCAAGTTTTCCAAGTGCTAGATGTGTTATGAGTATAATGAGAGTTGTTCACTCTCTTCGATGATTCTCCATATCTATACACACACACACACACACACACATACATATGTGCCTCTATATATGCAATTTCTTTCTTTCAGAAAAGAAAAACACAAATAGTTTGAACATACACTATTTGGGGGCATGCTCAATTTTTTTTTTGTATTTTGATTTTTATTTATTAGTATTAATTAGTATTAGTATATCATTTCATTTACTAAAGTTATTTGTTCCCTCCACCATACTCATTGTTGCACACCAAAGCAAAGTCCTTGTAGTTGTATAACATATCTGTATAACTAGCCTAAATTGTGTCTCTGACGGATTGGAATAAAATTATTATATCATTAATGTATTTTAAGTTGAATTAACCCACAGTAGAAATATCACTGTGCCATCTGACTAATCTAGAAAATTCAGTCTATGTCACTGTCCACACGTGCCCTCAGTCACGTAAGCTTAAGCCACAAAGGCGGATGTTGGTCATATTTTAAAGCTTCTCTAATCAATATTTCCCTTCAACAATTCAAGTAGGCTATTGGGTAACAGGAATGAGGTTTAACGAAATTAGAGAAGTTTCTCTACAGAGCATTTTATCACATTACAGCAGTTGTGTTTTAGAGCCCACAACTTCACTGTATTGTTTCAGTCTTCTTGCTTTTATTGCATTGTAGTTAGACATCCTTTTTCATTGTTCCGTAGACTGGTCTACAAAAAGATTTGAGGAAATCAGACGTTTGCTTCAGTAGCAAACTGAGGGCGGATTTAGCAGCTAATGAGCCACATGCTGGAGAGTACAACGTAAAAGAATTTGTGAATGTGTCATTGCTTTGGTTTGATTCCTGGCATTTGTTGGCAAGTGTTCATGAACTTAACCTGTGACCTCTGGCAGCCTGCAGTGCTCGATAACCTCCTGACCTCCATGAAGTTCGTCCTCCACGGCATGGGCGTCCTCCGGATCAACCTGGCCAACAACAGGAATAAGGTAGTGCGTCCACCATTCCCTTTCTCTGCTCGTCATCCTCGCTCCTCGTATCCTGCGTGTGATGCTCAATTCCCCTTCCCACACTTCTCCAGATTTCCACTAGAGGGCAGCATCTCAGCACCGCATGCAGAAACACTCAGAGCAGAGTTTTCATTAGATAGAAGAAAGTTGGACGGTTGGTGGGTGGCGTTTGTTCGGTTGTTGTTAATTGTTGGGTTCAATTTGATTTGATCGTCATTGTCAAAGCAATCAGAGCTCATAAATCCTCCACCTACTCAGTGCTTCCTGCTGGGAGTTGATGACCCAACAATTTCCTCTGTTATATGTCACAGGGGTGTGCTTGTGCGCCCATCCACTGATCACCACGTCTATTCAAACTCTTCTGTCCTCTCAGCCAGCTGCCCCAGGCTCGCCCCTGGCACCCAGACATTCATTATGTGTCCTGTGCGTGAACGGTGAAGGCACTCCCACCTCGGGGGCAATTTGGAGTCTCTGACTGGCCTACAGTTATGCGTGTTTTTAACTTGTGGAAGGAAACTGGAGCACCTGTAGAAAAGCCCCACGGGCGCCGGGAGAACATGCTAGCTGCACAGACTGTGCCTCTCCTCACCCGTCCATATGTGTGTCTCGTCCCACAGGTCCACGCCCACTCTGTCCTGTCGTGCGGGCGCTGCTTTGACGAGGAGCAGGTCCTGTTTCCCTTCCTGAGCCACGCCCTGTCCTGCCTGTGGGCCGACCAGGGCGTGAGGACGGCGGCGGCGCGGGGCTACGAGTACGAGCTGAACGACTCGGCCCTCTAGTGAGTACCCCTCCGGCACACACTCGCACTGCGCTGAGCAGATGCGGGGGTCTAATTAGCAGGACTACGCAGCTGATGCTCGGCCGTGTGCTCGCTGTCACTGGGAATCAGAGTCCCGAGGGCAGGGGCGGACGTGGGTGGGAGGCAAACCCATCTAAACTGTAATTACTTCCCCGGCCCCATGCACCTCTGCGGGTGTTTACATCGCCGCAACGTCGCGACAACGCACACAGGTGTCCGCTCTGTGCCGCTGTTTGCGTCGAAGGGCGACGTGCTGCCGACTCGGAAGTGTAAATAAATGCGATCGCAGAGAGTGGAGAGAAATGTGCACGCTTAAGGAAATGCCAGAGATGTGCACGCAGGGCAATGAAAGTGATGAAGAGTGGATATAAGACGCACAGCGAGGAGGGCATGGCGTGTGTGAGGCAGGAATAAGACAGAGCGAGGACCCACCAGGAGGCCGTCTGTTCTCATCCTCCACCCCAGCGAGAGGCCTCGGCTCGGGGGTTATCTACACCGACAGGCCCCCAGGTTCCCACTGAGAACCACCATACATCACCATCACACCCTACTCTTGTCACAAACACAAGCACACACCATTTTGTTCTTCTACATTTGTGAGGACCCTTATTTGCATTGCCAACCTGAATTCATCAGATCTGATTACATGACAGGAAAGCGAACAAGAGAGGAGTGGACACATCAGTCCAAAAGTCTGTGGGGTCAGGATCAATTATTTTACATACCTAACACGTTCAGAATACACACGATTCTTTCATGACATGTCAGCTGTGCTGTATTTTTTTCCAACTCAATAAATCTAATTTTTGTGAGGTTGTCGTGTTACTATCCAGAAACCCTGACTTACCGATATGTTGCCATTTGCCATGCATTGCTCTGTGTGTCTGTTGGTCCTCTGTCTCGTCCTGAGCAGATAGAGTTGGTGTTCTGTGAAACGCTTGATTGTCAATATGGAAATACCATTTTAATCTAGTAACTCAGCTCTCATTCTTCAAGTCTGCACAGACTGTATCGTGAAGGTTTGCGTTCATAGTAAGAAGAAAGTTATTTCTACACCGCCTCTTTCTTCTCTCCGGAGCACTTGTTTTGGTTTCACAGTGTAGCACCAAGAAAGCATTTAGCAGTTAAGTAGTCAAGTAGTTTCCCAGGAGTTGCTGAAATCCCAATCAGAGCTAAAAGAGAGCGAATATCTCATTCATATGAGTCCCGATGTCCCTTATGTTTCTTCTTGAACTGAGGCTGGAAATCACGTTTGCCATTTTAACTTCATGTTGCGATAACAAGTCAATTACACACATTTGTTTTCAAGGATGAAAGTCTGGCCAAAATGTCCTCGGTGGAAAAATAACTGGGCTCTCTCTCGTAACGGTCCTCACAAAGACATAAGAAGACAGACGTGTGCAGTGTCTGAAAGCCGTGTGTTTTTAAGCAGCAGGATGTGTGTTGCTGTTCAAGAACCTGATTCAGGATGACTTGTTGAGAATGTCACAGTCAGAGCAGGTAGCTGGAGACGTCACTGTGCGGGCGTGTGTGTGTGTGTGTGTGTGTGTGTGTGTGTGTGTGTGTGTGTGTGTGTGTGTGTGTGTGTGTGTGTGTGTGTGTGTGTGTGTGTGTGTGTGTGTGTGTGTGTGTGTGTGTGTGTGTGTGTGCGCGAGTGTGCGTGTGTGTGTGTGTGTGTGTGTGTGTGTGTGTGTGTGTGCGCGTGGTATAAAGATCACATCTTCCTGGATGCCGGCACACATGATACAGTTGATTGCATGCGCAGCATTAATAGCTAATCTGTATTTGTAAGCTTAGCCTCAGTGTGTTATTATGGTAAACCAGTGTGTGAATATTCATGTTCATGGTGATGAGCCGCTGCGCCCCCTGGGGCCTCAGTCTTATCACTGCACACCCTACACACTGCCTGGCAGCCCACACAGTGTGAGTGTACATAGCTGCCCCTGATACCTGATTTTACACTTGTTTTGAAGTTTCTCTGTCACTTAATAACATTTCTCCCCTCTCCTTCTCTCCCCTCTACTTTCCTCTTCCACCCTCTCCTCCTGTTCCTCCCGTTGCAGCTTCTTTGAGAACATGAGCCGCATCAGCTCTGCAGATTACATCCCCACGGAGACGGACGTCCTGCGGGTGCGACTGAGGACGACGGGCGTGATAGAGACCCAGTTCAAAGTCAAACACCTCGTCTTCAGGTACACACCCACCTTTCACTTAGTATCGAGCTGCAGTGGCTATGGTACTAAGGGTTCTGGAGACCACTGGGTCACGGCGAGGTGCTCCATCTCCAAGCGTGCCTGTCACACCAACTAACTTCACGTCCCCACCTGAGATGCTCTTATCTCTGTCTACAGCCACGCAATAGGCCCGAGATGTGAGATGGAGATCGTCAGCCTCAGTCAATACGTCAATAAGACACCTATCACTAGGCCTTACACACACACACACACACACACACACACACACACACACACACACACACACGCACACACACACACACACACGCACACAGACACACACACACACAGCAGTGGCTCAGTCTTATCAGTGATTGAGCAGAGGGCGGGTATGCGAGTCCTTGGACTCTCATGTCAGATGACCATATTCATCTCTGATCAATGAGCCGCTGTCACATAATACCAACTTCTTTATCATCCTCAAATGGCCAAACTCATTTCCTGAGGGAGACGCTGGTCATGACAGAGCTGCAGATACGTATTAATGAACCTGATTTCTCTGCGGTGCACCTGGAGAGAGCGGGGCAACATTTAAGACGAAAACCAGCAAAAAAATCCAGATGGACTCTCACCAGTGAGCACTTAACACCTGTGGACTCTGACACGTTACAATGAAGGGGACTGAATAGAGTATTCCTTATTGTTGTTGTTGGAGTTATAATAGAAGCTATGAAACACTGGTGTCAGTGGGAATGCTTCTTTAAAACCTCCTTACAATCCTACGTTCTTGATCTTGTTTCTTACTGATTTTGAAACCTCACGCCACATATCCGTCTCTGGTTCAGATTCACCTGTCTTTTCACGTCTGTTTCAGTAACAATGAAGACCTGAGGATGTTTTTTAGACCTGTCCTATGTATCGGTTACGCACCAACATTGTTCACCAAAGCCGTGTTTAAAGTCTCTAAGAGGTCAGTGTGCAGACTGTGGGTTCATAACTACTAACTGCAGATGGTTTTGCACAGTTTGGTTTAACTGGAAAGTTCCAGAGCTGAGTCGGGTGAACTTGGATACATCCACACTTCATCGCATGTTTGTGTTTGCGTCTCTCTACTACGTCTGACGCATCATCTATCATATCAGGAAGATTCGATCAGTTCTCTCCTCATTTCTTAGTAATGCCTACCTGAGGAGCACCTCCCCTCTCCTCCTGCCATCATAACAACCTGTCCTTCATGCATGCATGCACACTGTTACACCTCATAGGGAATTATGACGATAAGACACATTTCCTCAGCTTTTCATAAGATCTCTGTTTAGCATACAAACATTGTAGAGCCAGCCTCTTTGTCAGCAGAAGACTTCAGTCTGGGCCATTTGTGTCACATCTCGATGCTTCTTGTTCGTCCCTGGTGCCGGCTCACTGCAGCGTGTTTTTGCATTTTAACGCCACACACACACACACACACACACGTTTGATTCGATTTGAAAGCGGAAATATTGCACATCGGGATACATTTCACAGGCAGAGAAACTCTTTGATCACAAGTTCATCCTCTTGTCAAATGCAGATAAATGTTTGTTTTTTACTCGCAGTCTTCCTGTTTGCATCACGGTTAAGTCACTCAGGAAGTTGTTTTTGCTCTCATTATTATTATTTTTTCTCCATTTATCCCCGTGAGAAATGATCGTGGTGACGTCAACACAGGGTGATGGTGTCAGATTCAAGACAGGACGGCACAAGGTCCCAGGCGGAGCTGCAGGGCGGAGCAGCCTCCCATGTCGCACACACCTCGTCTCTTATCTGCCTGCATTCCTGAGGAGTGTGTGTGTGTGTGTGTGTGTCAGTACACAGATACATGTCTGACTCGGAGAGATCAAGCCCATGACTTTGATGAAGAGCTTTGCATAAGTGGGTGATTATTTCAAACTTAGCAACAAGAAGGATATTAAGGGGGATTTGGAGCAGGAGAGGGTTTGTTCGTTTGTCAGAAGGAGGCAACGTGTATAGATGCTTTAGAGTGTCTCCATTCAACCATGAGCAAAGTCATAGCAAGTGATTAATTAAGGAGGTGCCTACTTGTGCGTTGAGACACT
>CM055189.1:19820869-20190869 GCA_029224185.1 Karalla daura
TCCACTTGCTCCCACTCGCTCGAGACAACATTTGGTCATATGAAGGAAATAATCCAGGCTGGAGGGCTGTACCAGCAACAGACCCTGTCACACTTCTATGTCCATGTAGCTGTACAGTTGAAATACTGAGCCTGCAAAGCCCTGTACCAGATTTCTGAAACAAATTTATGGTTTAAAAATTCTGATAAAGTTCTTCTCAAGTTCTTCTCAAAGAAACGTCTTAGAAAGGAAAGGGACGTGCAGATAATTCAGCACGTCCACGTTCATTAAATAATGAATAAAGTTAAATTATACATTTTTTTCTCTGGAAATTTAGAAAACTTCACAGTTTGTGAAGCAAAATCTGTCGTGTAGAAGGAAACACAACGGTATGATTAAATATTCAAGCATTAACAATGTAGACGAGTTTAGCATCAAACTTAATTTCCCTCTGTGCATCAAATGTGCTGTGAATAATGAATGTGGCCAAATGTTCGCAGTCTGAATAATTCACATCATGGTCAGACGTAATCGTACCACACATGCGATGGTGTGAGATCTGTCTGCATGCCTCAGGTAATCAAAGGTCTAACATGACTGTCTTGTCTCCATTCTCTTCTTTTCACGCTTCTTGTCATGTTTGCCAGGGCTATCTACATGTGTGGCTGTGAGTCCATCATGCAGACAAGCTGTAAAATCCAATTTGGACAGATTACCATGAGTTGTTAACCCAGCTGGGAGCTCTGAACAGTCAAAGCACATTCTTCTCAGGCGTTGCTGCGCCTGTTGCTCCATGTAGGTCGTTCATGATCTCATTAAGCAAAAGTAGCAAAAGTAGTTGTCTGCTCCCAAAATATCACACCCTGTGAGTCATCTGTGAATCACTGTCACTCATTCAAAGACTTTTCAGCAGTGCGAGAGGTGACTGTTGAAACTATCATCACAGAATTGCAAATCAGAAATGTGTGTGTATGGAGGAGGTCATGCAGTGTGGCAGACTCGCACCCAGACACGTCCTAGTTTGCATACAGACATGCTGCTTGACCTCTGACCCTTCACCGTAATAATGATCTGTATGTTTTCCTGCGTCATTAACATCAGCTGCTCGGATAATTGCAATTACATCAGGGCTGAGGATGAAGCAGTGTCGGGTGTTGAGGGCGGAGAGTAGCAAAGGACTGAGGCTCTGTGTGTAGCTCCACAGATCTGTCTTCTCCAACTTCAGAATATTTCAGATTAAAGTTCGTGTGTCTGTTCTATTCAGTGCCAAAAATGCGCACGATGTCCCAAATCTTCTACATGGTGTCTGTGAGAAGTGAAGTCGTAGTTTGGCGTTGGGAATGCAGCTTCTATTCAATTCCCTCGAGAACATAGAAGGACTTCAGATCATTTCACCATTAGTTTTCTGAACATTGACAGTCAGTTTGGGCAACACGGTAAATTGGTGGATAGCACAGCACAAAGGTTCCCACGGTACGAATCCTTGTCGGGCTCAGTTTGCATGCTCACCCTGTGTCTACGTAGGTTTTCTCTGTACTCCGGTTTCCCCCCACAGTCCTATGACATGCATGTTTAAGTCAGTTGGAGATGAAATTTCCCCTAGGTGTGAGTGTGAGAGTGAATGTGTGTGTCGTATGATGAACTGTTGACATGTCTGGGTCAGTAACAGGACGTAACGCGAAATAAAAATCTAAATAATTTGCTGTTATTTGTGCGTTGGCTGCGGGCTTTGTGTCTGATGTGGGAACGTGCAACCTGAGGGTCAGGGTGTATCTGCATGTGTGGGCCATGGAAGCTCATTGTGCTCTTGATTTCATTTGTGTAATGACGCATCGATTTCCCCGACGCGTCCTGTGTGGCGCCGCGGCTCGCGCAGAAAAGTTCCCTGGGAAATCTTTCCGTTGAGCCGCCCTTCGCTGTTTGTCTCCTCTTTGTGCGTCTGCGCTCCTACATGTTCATTTCCTGTCTCAATAAAGAGCCGCGTCAACAAGACTCCCAAATGGAAGGTGGGAGATGGCACATCTGGCTTTGAAAATGGGAGAAGTGGGACGGAGCGATCTCTCGGTCTCTCCGCTCTTTCCCTGCTCTCATTCCGCTCGTATTTTTTTTTCTCTCTCATCCGTTTGGAGAACATTGACCTTTACGCCGCCCGTGCTGCCGAGTTGTGATTGTCTCTGTGAAAATTGAAAACAAAAGTGGAGAGCTCGGTCTGCGGTGGCAGCGCCTGTGTGTGTGTGTGTGTGTGTGTGTGTGTGAATGTGTGTGAGAATCCCGTATTTTAGGAATATGTGACCTTATCCAAAACTAATACAATCTGTCATTGATCAGTTACAGTGCTACTCTAGGCTGCGGCATCAGCATGCAAGGTCATGAACACACAGGGTGCACAGCCACACACATTTCTCACCGGGAATTGAATCATGATAAAGGACATGTCAGTCACAATGACATTTCATAACACATGCTAACACACACACACACACACGATGTACAATGCTGTCTAACTGAATAATTCTCCTGCCCCTTCCACTGAAATATCATACAGAAGATGATTATTACAAATCAATTATTTTGTGAGTCAGCAGAGTTCTGGACTAAACTACGTATCATCACTTTCTTGGTTTAATGTATGATGCCACACTTCTGTGTTTTAATGTAAAAAAAAAAAAGACACTGCAATTTTCATCTGAGCAGAGTTACTGCTGTGTGTGTGTGTGTGTGTGTGTTTACTTGATGGCTCCTGATTGGAGTGTGCTGAGTGTGTGTATCCAGCTAAATCAGGAGCACCTGGGTCCAGAATCAGTGTGGATCTCCTTTATTCCTCCACGCTCACACACACACACACACACACACACACACACACACACACACATACTGCTGAAGCTGCTCCCACACACGCCTTGATCTGTCCTCTCACTTGGAGCTGCCCTGTCTTCTACATCTGCCATGGCCCTGTTAGCAGGGTTTGCAGCAATAATGTTTTGTTTTCATGTGGAGCAAGTTCACATCCAGCCAAAACTTTTGCCTCATGGTCACTTACTTTCATTACCATGCTTGAATGGCATCACACTTGTATTTTCCTCTCTAGTAATCTTGCCCTCTCATTCTCCACCTGTGTGTGTGTGTGTGTGTGTGTGTGTGTGTGTGTGTGTGTGTGTGTGTGTGTGTGTGTGTGAAGGATGTATGACGTCGGAGGCCAGAGAACGGAGCGGAGGAAGTGGATCGGCTGCTTTGAGGACGTCCGGGCGGTGCTGTTTGTGGTGTCGCTCAGTGGCTACGACATGACTCTGATGGAGGAGCCCTCTATGGTACGGCCTGCTCTCGGCCTCGTCTCCTCTGAGCTTTAACGACATCGTAGCATCCCCGCCCCCGCTGATGATGTCGCTGTCTCCACTCTGCAGAATCGCCTTCAGGAGAGCATGAAACTCTTCGCCGCCATTTGCAACAACGTCTTCTTCCGCAGCACGTCCATGGTGAGAAATACCTGCTGGCCCCGTCCTCCACATCAGGAGGACGTGCTCAGTGACAAACACATATTAATCCTTTAAACGTCACCCATATGACAAAGAGGGCCTGTCAAATCCTTTACTGGAAAATGCAACAGTTACACGCATGTCTCTCCCTCTTCTATTGTGGCAGATATTTGGTCAGCCTGCACCACAGCTGGCGAAATGTGTTAAAAATGTCATCATACGCTGTAGTGCAGGTCCCCTGAAACGCAGCCGTGTAAACCCCTCAGGCTGAAGGACATGGGTTATGATCGGGTCAACTAAAGTGTGTCTATTTCACCCAGAGATGATCCTTTGAGTCCCTGCAGCATGTGTGTGTGGATATTATCTAGAAATTACATTAAACTGGGGTGAGGCTGGGAAAGCTACGAGACACGGTGTTGTTCGGAGTCAGACGCTTGCGCCCCAAGCGTGAAAAGGAGAGGCAGGAGCAATTAAAACGGGTCCAGGGAGCGAGGTCCCTGGACCTGGAGACCAATAAACGTCTACCTCATGGTGGCGTAAGAGGAGCCGTCAAGTTACAGGGTCTCGTCCTCGGGATCATGAATGTTGGCAGTCAGTGTCTCAGTCAATGCTCTCTCATCGCTGCAGAGATGTCAGTGCTTTTTGTGTTCATGTAAATTAAGGAAAACAAGCACATGAAAACAGTAACGTCAGATGAGGAGCGGGGGAAACGTCTCTGCTGAGGTTATGTAGCGTCACAGAGCCTGACGGGCCAACAGAAAAGTACAGTATAGGTTACAAATCACAGGTGTCGGGGTGGAGGGGCCGGAGCCGAGGAGGCGGGTGGCTCCGTGGGCGGAGGAGACGCGAGCAACAGGTCTCTTTACTCTGCATTAATTCTCTATGACACAGTGAGACAGGAGCAACACTAACATGTTTTTTGTTTTGTTTTTTTAATGCACTTTCCAACAACAAACAGGAGAGGAGACAGAACCTCGGGCCCTTTGCCTCTGACTCCTTCGTCACTCGTTATTAAACGGAGTAGTGATTGGGGCGAGCTTCGCCAATGTGACATTTCCCCTCTCTGCGCCGTTCCGCTCCCGTTTCCAGTAAATAATCCCATTAAAACAAACAAGCTCGTTCAGTCCATTCCGCTCAACTCGCGTCTGTAAGCCCACTTAAAAATACAAGGCGCTGCTACTGTAGCTGCCTTGCTGAAGTTTGGTTTCAACGTGTCGCGCTGGCCTCCAGTTGTCACAGGTCGCGATGCGTCTCTCTCGGTAGATTCCTCTTCTCTGACCATAAAGTAAGTAAAGCTGTTTGAGACTTCATTAGAGCCGAATGGGTGATTAAATTATGTGAGCGACGTGTCCGCGGCATGTGCAGGGTTGTGTGTGGGCCTGCGCACTGATATGGCTAACAGGCTCATTAAACAAAAGCGTTTGATACCTTGCCGTACGTGGGAGGGAAATTTGTAACCTCCACCTCAATTAACTCTTTGGCTGGTCAGTGATAATTACACACCTAGGTGTTGCTCAGTATCCTGTTCAGAGAGCGTCTGCTCTGAGCGACCCCTCCCTGGTTATTATCAGCTTTCTTTGTTTCGTTTTTCAAACGGGCCTGACAGGAGGAAACTTGGCCGCAGTTTTAATTAGTTGGCTACAAAGCCGAAAGTAGGAGTGAGACGTGGCAGCGGGCGAGGGGGAGTTGGCTTGTGACGGCTGAGTTCATTGAGCGTCTGCACAGGTGATCGATGTCACACTGATGAGCGTGGCGAGCTCATTGATCCGCCGGCATCCACCCCATGCTGGTGGTGACGCCGCTATTGATTTTAACATTTTGCTTAAATGACTGTAAGATGACAGCAAATGCAGCTATAGTACTAGGATGTGATCGAGTGTTTCCCAGCGTTTCGCCGCGTTATTGCAGTGCTACAGGTGGGAGTCTCTGAGCAAATCAACATTTGCTTTTGCTCATGATCTCTCAGATTGATTTTCTTCTGAGCCTTTTGACTTGTGATGTGATGTGTCCCTTGTTCTTTCGGCTGATTTTTTGGTGTGTGTGTGTGTGTGTGTGTGTGTGTGTGTGTGTGTGTCTGCGTGTGTCTGTGTGTGTTTGCATTTCAGATTTTATTCATGAACAAGATAGATCTTTTCCAAGACAAGATTTTACACTCCGGGCGACACCTGCGATTATACCTGCCGGAGTTCAAAGGTACGACGCTGGATTGAGTCATTTTGGTTTCTCCTGCACGCATCAGGCTGCGGATTAGCTTCTACCATGTCAAAATCTACTTTTACAAAGATAATAATGTTTTATCACAGTCAAACATCAGTCATTGTGGCTGTAGCTTGCAAGCTCAAGCAATTAAAACAGAAGTTCAATCACAGTAAACATACAGTTGAATTAATATGCCTGGGAAGTTTTGACTAATCATGTGTCAGTATATATTTTTTTTGAAATATTGAATATTTTTACTGAATTTTATTGAATGTACTTGTAATTTAACAATGAGACCACATGGTGCAGAGTGTAAAAAGATGCTTTCTAAATCAAAGTTAAAGTTCTTCATAGCTGATAGTGAAGAAACCCTCAGAAAGGGACCAGTGGTGTGTTGAGGGCTGGAAATCTCTTCTCTTTGCTTTGCTTGAACTTTTCCATTTCTGTGACTACTACCTTTAATCTATACCAACATATGAATCCTCCGGTAGCCACACCACCAAAAATATCATGATTTATCCTGAAGCATCTATGGACATGAACAGTATATGTGGCCTGGTGGGTTATTGACCTGGACTTGTAGCCCCAAACTCTGAGGTTCAGCGTGCCCCTGAGCAAGACACATGAACCCAGTTGCTGCTGTACCAATTGAATTCCCCTGTTGTGGGACTAATATGGGAATAATTACTTATGAAGAATGATTATGTCAGTAACACAGGAGCCCATGAGGGGGCCAGGGGGCATGCGTGTCATGCATAGAGGCCCCCAGGACTGAGGTCCCTCTGCTCCTTAGAAATGATCGTTTCCTCGATTAATAACAGCGGCTTGTTTAGATCCAGCAGCCTCTTTCTTTATTGGATTCACCAAAAAACCTCTCCGACACAAGCAGCGACCACTGCGAATTAGAGACAGCACTTAGAGACAATTAGAGACAACACAGTCGAACGTCCTGGCTCTGTGTAATCAGAGGACTATGTTGTCACATCAGTCAGTCTGACCGAGATGTTTGCAGTAGCTCTGCAAAGACGGAGGACGCTACACATTTGCACTTATTCGTCTGGTTTTTCTTTATTTTTGCATGGATAGTAATTAAAGCTTAGAGTTATAGGTTTGGGTCCAAAAAAAGAGTTGACAGCATGGCATTTAAAGAAAAATATGGATAGAGTTCATTTTCAGCTGCTTCTTTCCTTTGCTGGCAAACAGCAGTAATAGTCTTGCACACAGAGATCCGCACTTTGTTCTCAGGTGTCTGGAGTTTGTCTGAAGGTCACAGAGGGTCTGCCACCCCAAAACAGGGTGGCAGCTGTTGAATTTGTAAATTACTCCCAGCCATAAGAACCCAATTATCTCAACAGGAACAAACACAAAGAATAATCAATGTCTCACGCAGGCACACAAACACAACTGTGTAATTTGAGGGGGATTTTTGTATCCACTCAGCATTTCTCCTCCTATGTCTGAGTGAGCTTGACAGGGGCCGTGTCAGCTCTGCTCTCATGCAAATGTCAATATAAATGCTAAAACTCTCAGGATTGGGGTCCGCCGCCTTGACTTCCCTCTGACCTCAATAGTGATGACTCGTTTTAATATGAAGACTGTAACCCTCACGTTCAGTCTCCACCGATCAGCCTCGTACCAGCACCACAACTCATTGATACACGCCTAATCATTTGGATGAATTTTGAGGAAAATCCAACAGTTTTGGGTTTGAAAATCCCTGTTTTTGGACAGAAATTGATGCCATCCCACAAAATGTTGCCATCCCACAAAAAAGGATCATAAACGTCCTCGTAAAAATAGCACCAGAGAACAAGGGTAGATACTTCATTCAACCACTTTGGATCGCCTGTAAACATTTAAAAAGTTATTGGTAACAACAAGATACTTTCTCCTAAACTTGTATGTGCAGGTCTAGATTTTCAAGTCTGTAGGAATATTTAGCTACTTCCACGCAGCCTCTGGCTGCTTTACCCAGCTTGGAGGCACACACTTGACGCCTCTGTCCTCTCCTCCAGGCACCGACTGCGACGTGGACTCGGCCGCTCGCTTCATTGCGACCACCTTCGTGTCACTCAACGCCACACCCAGGAAACTCATCTACCACCACTTCACCACGGCCACCGACACCTCCAACATCCAGGTGGTCTTCCAGGTGGTCATGGACACCATAATCAAGGAGAACCTGGAGGCTGTGTCACTCCTGTGACAGGCGGCGCAGGCAAAAGAAGAACAAGAAAAGACACTTTGAACGGGACCGGAGGTCTCGTCTGTTCCGGACACGCAGTCTCTGCTGAAGTTCTTTCCCGCTGTTGCATTTCATGCTCTGTGATGCCTGATTTCATGTAGCTCGGAAAAACACTTTGAAAAGACGCTGAAGGAGGAGAACCTGTCGACTCCTTCGTTTAAGCCTTGTGCCGAGAGAAATGGGCATTTCTATTTTTGTACTGTATTATAAATTCACATTGACGCTACTTATGTGAGGATTTGATGCCATTTATTTGCCATTCTCCTCCTGTGTGTGTGTGGTGTGTGTGTGTGGTGTGTGTGTGTATGTGTGTGTGGGCAGGACATGGAGGGTGTGAGGATTTACTGTTTGTCCGTTAGTTCCTCGGCGTGGGCTGCACTCATGCATACCATCGTGTTTTCCACTCATCCATCACTTTGTCTCCACTGTTCGCCTCCTGTGCGTCACCGCCTTCTAATGAGGTGGTGATTGCTGTAAAAAGCAGTTCATGTTTACTCGTCCTGAGCTGAAATCACACACACACACACACACACACACACACACACACACAGTCTGTTCCTTTGAGTGTATCTTCGCTGGGTTTCAACTCTTGCTGACGAGCGAGGACACTGGGAGTGGAAATGGGAAGAGAAATGGAAGGAGTGGCTGTCTCAGACTTTTGCTTAATTTCATCTCTTTTACATTTGTGCTGTTGTTCCGGGATCTGACACATACACACGCACACTCCCTCTCATAAAAAAAAAGAAAACACGATTCGTCAGCCCGGGTGCTGCCTCCTGTGTGTGATTTGTGTGGCATTAACTCTGCTGGGGTCTGGCTGTTGTGAAGGCTGCCCACAGCAACGCCTCCCCTTTGACTTCAGTAATAACCAAGATTTTTTAATGACTGATATGCTCTGATACGGACTGTGAAGGTGGGGGAAAAAAAGGAACACAAATCCAAAGTGCCTGATGATGAAGTGCTTTAGCTGCTCTGTGATGTAAATGACTCATGTGTATTAAAAATGACATGCTCTCTTTTCTAACAGACAGTCTTACTACGGTCTCACATGCCAGGTTGTGTTGGATTGAAACTGCAATACAGAATAAATGTGAGGCTGACGCCCTGATCTGAACATCTTGTGTCATGGTTTTCCTTTACCCGTTAAAGGTGAACCCAATCCACTTTTCTGCGTTTCAAGAGTTGAATCTTTCAATACAAATTAAAGGCACACAGCAGATTTATGAGTGTTTGTTCGTTTTAATAGATAAAATAAATAAAAAGTACTTTCCATGGAAATCTGCTCTGCACTCAACTGTCTGGACATTTATTACAGGTTGGAAACGGCTGCTACATGTCAGAGGGAGACAGTGAAGACTGGAGGTCGTCAGGAAGGAAGGCGGTGTCCACTAACATCTCTCATACAGAGTTTCTTTTCTCTTATTTTGCTTTTATTATCATTATTATCTACTCAACCAAAGCAAAAAATCAAAAATAAAATGAAAAACGAACCGAATAATGACCGTGTGTTATTGATTCAAAACAAGAGAGAACATTCAGAGTCTGCAGCGGTGCATCATCGACCCCCTCTCCCCGAGCCTCACGCGCTCCTCTTCCTCCTCTGCCTCCTCCCGTCCTTTGCCCCCGTCCCTTCCTCCGCTCCCCCTCATGCGGACAGGCAGTCCAGGGAGTCCAGGGTGAGGAAGACGTCCGCTTTGCACTGGAAGGTGCCCGTCCCGTCCCGCAGCAGCTCGCAGCTCTTCAGGTTGGGGGAGATGTCCTTCACGCAGATGGCCTGCAGGGATGGAGAGGGTCAACAGCAGGAACTTCGACTGCCCTTCATCTCCTGTACTGCAGGAGATGTACTCTGACATTTCACTGATCTTTAAAACAGTGGTTAGAATTTGCGCCGGGGCTGCGATAACAGTAGTTATGGGACCGGTGTTTTGGGCAACACTACAGATTATTTCAACTGCCCACATATTTAGAAGTGTTGTCTCTTCACCGGATTTTCTACTATTTCTAAGTGCACGCAGAATAAATCTAATGCTATCCTGTGATCAGGTGTAAAGTGTGGCATAGTTAAAGGTTTATGTATCTCATCTCATTTTATTCCATACCGCCATATTTTGATATCTTTCTCATTTTTATTTAATTCTGTGCATTTTTATATTCACTGTCTCCATTGCTGCCTTTATTCTGCTGTCTAATACTGCAACATTGCAATTTTACCACTATGGAACAAATAACGGTGTATCTTATGATAGACAGTACCCATATTTTAATCTAAATCGTGTTTTATTTCATGCCATATATGATTAAACTCTGCAGTCGAGATAATGTTAGAGCATGCTCAGATTATTTTTTGTCTTTTCATCGATGTTCTACTCTTTTCTACTGGAACATCAAACGCCAACAGCGGATCGTTCCACTGTGGGGCAAGGTTTATCGCCTCGTATGGTAGCAGCAATCATATTTTATTTTGTTTGTGGTGTTTTACTTTAACCTGAGTATGATTTAATGCCTAGATGTCGTTGTAAACGCTGCTGCCTGCGCTCTCTGGTTTTCCGCATTTTACGCGCGGATTGTACAACTTTTACGCAAATTTTGATTCCAATTAGTTCTTCCTGGCATCAAACTCTTTACTGCCTATATTCCCCGGCCGTCGTTTTTTTTCACTTGCATTGTTTTCAATCAATACGATCACTAGATCCAGAGAATCAGGGAGGGTGGAGACCGGATTTTCCCCCTGCTACGCATTTATGAGTTATGAAAACAAACGGAAGATTCAAATATTTACTCTTACTGCGCTTTAATCTTTGCACCATCGCACATATATCCTACATATCTTGTATTTGCACTCCTGCAATGACAACTTGTTGTCCCTCAAGTATATTTCTGTCCCATTGCTCTGTACATCAGGCCATTCATCTAATCTTGTGAGCTGTGGTGCGCAGCTTTTACGCACGCATCCTCCTCCTCCTCTCCATCCTACTGAGCAGGACCGAATCTGCCTCCATCTCTGCCCCTCCACTCACTATGTCCATGCGGATGGAGACCTGCCTCTATCTCTCCTCCACTCACCATACTCTTGAGGATGGAGATCTGCCTGTCGCTGTTCCCCGCCGTCTCCCCGCTCTCCATCAGCGTCTCCTCGGACTCGGACCTGCGGACGTACGGTGACCTCCTGATCCCGGACAGCAGGCCTGAGGCCCGGCCCACAGAGTAGTAGCTGGGCCCGGTGGACTGCTTGTACCAGGCCTCCACAGGACGGCAGGACACCAGCAGGGACACTGCCACACACACCACGGCGAACCGGACCGACCTGTGCATGTCTGAAGCTCTGGGCGCGTAAAGCAACAGTGGACTCTGGTGTTGTCTTCTGTCTGTGTTTCTGGCCGCGTGGAGAACTTTCTGCTGCTTATAAAGGGGGAAGGAGCGACGTTATCGTGACCGCCAGATGTTCGTCAAATCAGACGTGAGGTGGGTGGAGGATGATGGTGTGTGTGTGTTGGAGGGGGGTGGGGGGGATGCGGGGTGGAGATGCACAGGGACGTCAGCCCCGCTGTGACGCTTGTCGAGGTAAACTGGATTATTAACCTCAGTGGACCAGGATGGTCTGTGACGTCAGTGGGCAAAACTCAGAAGATGTGCAGGTGGTTCAGAAATTTCTCTTTGATTTTATATTTTATAGATAGATAGATAGATAGATAGATAGATAGATAGATAGATAGATAGATAGATAGATAGATAGATAGATAGATAGATAGATAGATAGATAGATAGATAGATAGATAATACATAGACTCATTATCTACTAGTTATTAAATAACACACACACTCACAACTGCTGCCTCTTGCACAGCCTGGAGCACAAAGATCCAAGTGATTTTGTATTCCTGCAATGATTACTCACTGTCCCTGATGAACATTTGTCCTGTGCTCTGTAAAAAAAATGTGAGCCCTAACCCAAGTACAAAATGGGTATGATAATGGATGGATGGAAAACCAGGTATGAAATGCATGAGACACCAAATTAGTGTGCATGTGCTGCATGCAACAAAACGTGCACATTCGCTGTGGTGCCTGGCTTCAAAGGAGTTCAGCCCCAGTGGAAATGGCCAGGTTAAAAACCAAAATAAATAAAGCAGATCAATAAATCTATAAACATGAGTGAATAATCGACTTGTCCAAATTGTCCCAACAGCTTTGTACATTGCTGGACTGAGAATCAGTCTCACTTCAAAGCTGTCGAGAAATCAATAAAACCCTTTTTCCTGATTGATCAGCCGACCTCAGCGGTCATGCGCCGTGAACTGCAGCGTCTGAGTAATCAGCAGATCTGAAGGAGTGCAACAAAGGGCGACCTCTTTTCTGACATTTGTTCAAATGAAATAATGACAAAACAGTTGCATTTTCCGAGAAACAAGGTTAGGAGGAGGCCTGGATGCTGGGAAATGTACATTAAATGTAAAGATACAGATAAGACGATGATGGAACTATCTGGCTACTCAATAATATGGTGAAAAAATAATTTTGGAGACCAGAGGCAGTTCACCGTTTATTTACTTTCTGAATCCTTAAAGGGATGCTGATGTACAAAAATAAAATACAAATATGAGTTCATCTCGCTATGTGCAGGCATCAAGCCGATCTCAGTTACCATCAGAAGCTACTAGAGACCATTGTAGAGGGGTCTGCAGTGTGGCTCTAGTTTGTCCTCCAGGACGTAGTCAGGTCCACAGACCCAGGGGTCGCCTGTCTCCCACTGCCATTTCTGCAGACTCTGCTGGAGGCTTTCTAGAAGGCTGCTGTACGACGGGTCGGACACCAGGTTCTTGGTCTCCAGTGGGTCCGTCCTGGGTGGGGGAAGCATCAACACAGTCGAGGTTTAAGGAGCTCTTGGATTTTGATTATTTACATTTAGCCGGTTCAGCTTTATCTAAGGCTTCTCACATATGGCAAGATTTCTCTAGAGACTTATGCACGTATCATATTATCCATTACTTTCCTGAAAAAATGTCTTTAAGACTATGAGCAAACCATCATCTAGCTTGTTTTGTACCTTAATGGGTGGGGGTCTGCCAGAGCATATCTCTAGCTCAAATAGGGCAAAGGCAGATTTGCATGTTTGTTTGTGTGTGTGTGTGTGTGTGTGTGTGTGTGTGTGTGTGTGTGTGTGTGTGTGTGTGTGTGTGTGTGTGTGAGTCTTCAGGCTCACAAGTGCAATAAGAGCCATCTCTTGCGAGATTTATGCCACATGTGCATTGTTGCGGACACTATCTAAACAGGTTCTTGTATTTGTGCTCAAAACAACCGCTGTATGATAACACTAGTGGCAGACAGACCTGGTATCGTACAGCTCCCAGCGCTCCCTGTAGTAATACTGCTGCAGGGTTTTGAACCAGTGCGTGGACTGGCCGAGCCTGGTGCGGTTGAGCAGGTCCTGGAAGGTGGGGGACACGTACAGGTCCTGGTCCACGGGGAAAGGCATGCGGTAGTGAAGGTTGTGGAGCAGGTGGAAGGCCCCGTGGTGGACAGAGCGGGTCGGGTAGTACATGGTCACCTGCAAGCAGGACGACAGAGCAGCAGTTCAGGTGTGACGCTCACAGGCTGAGACGTTTGGGGTCCGACGGCTCACAGACCTCGTGCAGCGACTGGCTGGCGTAGACCGTGTGCCAGCCGCCGGGCTCGGCCACCAGGGCGGGAAGCAAAGAGTGACCAGAGAGCCGGACCGGAGCGGAGGGGCTGCTGGGGAGGCTGTAGGAAGGGTAGGGGACAGAGAACCAGTCCAGGATGGTGGGAGTGATGTCTGCACAGGTCGGAGCAGGAGGAGAGGAGGAGAGAAATAGTTCAAAGGGGAAAAAATTCATTCACTAAGGGGAAATCACTTTCAAAAACCTGCTTTATTATCTGAGAGGTTGAATCTGGACTATGTATCCACACAACTGACAAATATTTATATCAACTTCGTACATTCAGTACTTCCACTAGTCATATACTGGACTAGTCTTATTCAAGGTTTACTCCCACATACCAAAAGCATGCGTGTTTAGGTCAACTGGAGACTGAATTGCATGCATGTGTGTGTATATCCTGCATGTTATCTGGATACAGACTCCAGCAGACCCCCCTGACACCTGTTTGGGCACAAAACAAGCCTGATAATGGATGGTTGACGCCTCAATGACACGTCTCCCTCTTGTGGCCGATCAAGCGCATCAGACCAGCGAGCTGACTTTCTAATTAGTTCATTTGTGTCAGGGAGTGAGCCTTAGGTCTGGACCCTGAATATAGCTGCACAGCTGCCGCTGCTCACACACACACACACACGGCTCACATCTACGAAAACTACATTTTCCGTGCTTGCAGCTTTCCCCCGTCTCCTCCTGCCATCCTCTCTCTTACCCAGCAGACTGACGTAGGCCTGGCTGGTGTCCCCCCATCGCTCCCTGTGCTCTGGAGAGGACACCAGCATGGGCTCTGCCACTCCCGAGCGATACAGGTTGGTCCTGCCGTTGGGGAAAGGGATGCCGTTGTCAGAGCTGTAGATGATCAGAGTGTCGTTCTCATAGCCAGCCTCCCTGAGCTCCTGGAGAACCAGACCGATGCCTGCAGAGGGAATTCACTCAGTCAGAGCTGTAAGTTTTAGAATAGCTTCTGTGTGACGTGTGCCTCCTCCTGTGTGCATGTGTTGGTGTGACAGACCTTGGTCCAGCCTGCTAACAGTGGTGTACTGTGCAGCCAAGTCTGCCCGTGCCGTAGGAGTGTCCGGCACAAACGGAGGAACCTGAAAGACACAAAACAACGACTTATTAAAGTGAAATAATACTTTCTGACAAGCACTCATTCATACAAAGCAAAGGTGGAAACCTGACGACAGACTCTGTACATGTTGCAGTGTGCTCGCCTTCTACAGAACAGAGAGATCTCCACATCACTGACCTTCACTTGGTCAGGTGAGTAATACTGAGGAGTCCAGTCAGGTATTCGACCCATCCCCTTTTCACCGTTGCCAAACTTCTCACAGAATGCTCCGTACTGTGGCTGCGAATGTCCGCAGCGATGCGTGTCGTGGAAGGCCACATAAAGTAAAAACGGTCTCTCCTCATCTTTCACGTTGCCTTTATCCTGCCCCTTCGCCCGCCTGCGCTCCACGGCTTCCTCTTTATGGGTCTGGAAAAACTTGCGCACCAGGAGCTTGATGCGGGTGATGTTCCTGCCCACCTGCAGGACAGAGTTGTTCTCCTCTGTGTAGGCAAAGTCAAAAGGGTACACAGCTCCGGGACCAACGTGCTTCTTCCCGATTATACCTGAAGGAGACAGAAGAGATGAGTTATTCTTATTTTGAGTAGAACTCCAAAGATATTAAAATCATAGCGGCCCACTCTCTTGGTGATTCACCTGTGTGTATGTTGGCCTGTTTGAGGAGCAGCGGCAGACTCTGTACCCCGTCAAACGAGTTGAAGTGGTGCACACCCTGATGAAGGCCATACATGCCGTTCTGGTGCTGTAGACGCACAAAGAACACACCGAAATACATACTGCGACTCCAGGCACAAATGAGGAGCCTCTACGTGTGTGCGTGTGCGTGTGTGTGTGTGTTTACCTGGGGCAGGCCGGTGAGGATGGCGGAGCGGCTGGGGGAGCAGCTGCTGACAGAGGTGAAGGCGTGGCTGAACACCAGGCTGCGCTGGGCCAGAGAGCGCAGGTGCGGGGTGTGGACCACAGAGTTGTTGTACACCTCCGTCTCAAAGCCTGCATCATCAGCTGGAAAAGGGCAAGACAAGAGTCTGTGCAGTGATGCTACGTCCATCCATCCCTTATCTCACCTGCCTTGCATGCAAGTTCTGCTGGTGCCTGTCTCCAGTGAACATAGGGCGTAGGTCACCACACACTCATACACACACACTCACACACACCATTCATCCTGTCACTCGGAGGGCCAATTTAGTCTATTTTTTTGCAATGTGGGAGGACTTACTTTGCTGTTCTCCCTTTACACAGAGCATTACACATGACAAGTGTATGTAACATCTGTCTGGATCTTTATTTTACGATTTACGTTCTCATCACTTCAAGTAATGACACAGACCAACAAGTATTGAATGTACGTTATAATGCAACTTTCAGTGATCACAAATGCACAATATGATTGGTATTGCATCAGTACTTTGCTTTGTCATGCATCTGCAAAACACATGTTTACTTATTTTACAATGAAGTGTACTATAGCAACATCTACAAGTTGTGAACAATACTAGACACACCATGATAGAATCTAAAGTTGTGTTTCTGTTTTATTGCACTTTTAATAGATGGCCCTTATTGTTGTTGAAGGAATTTCAACAAAATTTACATTGCAACCCTACACAACATATAACACATCACAACAGAAGGAAGAGCTATTGGTCTGTGGTTGTCTGGATTACTCATGCGTGTTTTCTTTGGAGCAGGTACATCAGTGGTGGTTTTCTAATTATACGATTTTCTTCACTTTTAGAGGTCCTTATTTCTGGAAGGGACTGAATGTATCTTTGAAATCCTCATCTTCGTTGTCAGTTTTCAAGACGCGTCTAAGAAAATATCCTTCTTTCAAACAGAGTGCTGCAGAACTGGCTACAATTTACATCTTGTGCACAATTTAAGTCTTCATTTCGTCTTCTATACCATTATTATCAATTAGTTTTGTTTATTTTTCACACTGTTGTATTGCCTCTTGTAATGTGTATTTAACGACTGTTAAGAAAGAAAGTTGAGACTTGTGTAAGCTCTCCGGGCTGCACAACTTTTAAAATGTCAATGATTACTTCCCGCACCTTCGTGCAAATACATGCGACCTACAAACCTGTCACTGTGGCTCAATACCAGACAGGATTTTCTGCTTGCTCTTAAGCTGACAGGACTTGACGTTACCGCTGAGCAGAGATGCAATAGTTCACCCACCAATGATCAGGAGGACATTTCTGTTCTTTGATTCCCCTCTGCCACATGAGACCAGCAGGAAGCAGACCAGCTGAAGCCGCATGTCGACGCTATCGGCCCCGCGCAGCTCCAGGTGTCCGCAACTTAAACGCTGACCCGCAGATCATGTGGGTCAAAAGCTGGCCCGTCCGCACAAACTCATCCGCTTCGGTGTAGGAATCAAAACACAGTGGGGGGAAAAAAACTCAAACTACTTCCGTATACAACCGAGCAGGTCACATGACGGCGGTCACGTGGGGACGGGGACCAGGAAGCTCGCGTGACGGTCTCATTGCATCTGTGAAATGAGAAATTAGAGGAAGTGAGTTGACTGAGGGGGAATGGGGAACCAACCATGGACAGAGACATGAGAGACGCTGAAAATCACTGCTGAGCCAGCGAATAATGACTCCGAGGGACCCAGGCAGGCGGGTCGGTTTACAGTCTCATCTGTCCTACTTGTTCTCCGGGCTTTATACTCTGTTGTTTTTTATACTCATTTTCTTTGTTTTTCTCTGCATTTCTTTTTCTGATGCTTTGCTTTAATGATGTTTTTTTCATTATGATGCTTTTTCTTACTCCACTGCGATTCCTTTGGCGTCTGCTATGTTGCTCTGGCATTGTTCTGCTCTGCTCAGTTGTGTTGCGTGATCTCTAGTCTGCTCCGGTCTTTTTCTATTCACTTCAAAGATACCAAATAATCAATCTGTTTTTATTTTGCTGTGCGTTTTGTGCTGTTTTTGTGCTTAGTCTATTCTACTTCATTGTGTTTTGTATTATTTTTAGTTTCTGTATGTATTTTTTTTTAAATAATACAGTGAGTTGTAGAGTTGAGGCAGCTGGGCTTGTTAATGGGTTTCCTTGTGTCTGGCTGGTGGAGAAGCCCAGGATTGAAGCTCTGTCAAGTCATCAGCATAGCTATTGAGATTTCCCGACTGTTGTTCGGAGTCGACAGGGTCGCCTGAGGTCTGCTGTGAGTGACTGTTGGGGTTGGATTCTACTCAGGTGAAGTTTTTGGAGAGCTTGGAAGGTTTTTCCTGGGCTTCCCCACCAGCCAGTCAGAACTGAAGCCTCTTGGATGAGAGGAGAAACATCCAGTTGCCACAACTCCTTGGGTTACGATGACCTGGACGAATGAGGATCTCCACAGAAGTCTGCTCCCTACCTACATGTTTTTTTGTATTATTATTTGTAATAGTTTAACCTCTTTCATTATGCTCTTAGTTTATTCAAAACACTTCCATTGTGCTCTAGATAATTTGCATCCTTATGGGAAGTGACGGTGGATAATTCCATGCCAGGGAGCTTTATGGCTAGTGATTGTCTTGGAAAAAGTGCTGGACGGAGATCGGTATGCAAAGTGCTGACCCTGTCATATGATTATCATATGATGATGAAGGCTTAAAGGCTGCTTAAGGTCAAGGATCACAGACTGAACCCTCTGCAGCATTGTTTATTGTCTGCATGACTTGGCAGCTTGGATGTGAGTTGCCCATTGCACACAGAACCTGGTGTGCACCTGAAGATATGCAATCCCTATCCCTGTCCTTTAGTTGGCTGTGTGTGTGTCTGGACAAACACCCAGGTTGACAGAGAACCTCTCTGCTGTGATCCTAGACTGCTGACCCTGTGTGGAATAAGGAGGGAGAGTCAGAGCTAGAGGGAAGACGTAGCAGATCCCAAGGGTCAATGAGTTCACCTGACTCAGGAGTGGAGACGTCTCCTTTTTGCGCGAGTTTCTTTTATCCTGTAATCTGTCTCATGTACACCTTTTACTATTTCATCTACATGCACCTGTTGCTGAGTCTTCATCCTCCTCTCCACCTCCTCCCTCAGCTCTGACCCCTGAGCGATGGAGCAGCCTCTGCTGGGCCGGGTGTCCACCCTGGGCCGGCGGTGCTGGTCCCTCAGCACCCTGAGGACCTGGCTGCCCATCCTGTCCTGGCTGCCCCGCTACAGGCTGAGGTGGCTGCAGATGGACCTGCTGGCGGGCCTCACCGTGGGCCTGACGGCTGTACCGCAGGGGCTGGCGTACGCTGAAGTTGCAGGGCTTCCTGTGCAGGTGAAGTTCAACCTCCAGCTTCACCTGTACTCTGTTTGATCCCTGACAAACTTCTCCAGGCCGTGGGTCAGCCAGCATGCTTTAGCCAATACACAGCTCTTTCCAGTCCCGCTAGACATGCATGGTCTTTAACTGTGGGAGGAAACCAGAGAACATGATTAAAAACCCAAACAGACACAACAATGCTGCTTCATTTTGAGAAATGATTTGATTTTGATTTTGTTCAAATTCTATTTTTCAGCCATAAGTGCAAAATATTTGCAAGCTGAAACTGCTTGTTGAACAAACAAGACAGCCATTCACCCATATAGCTAGTGAAAAGTATTGAGGATATTTTCTTATTGCCATTTGACATTTATCACCCTAACACATATAAACACACTGAAAACTCAACACAGTGACTTTGAACACAAGCTCAACTTGTTACAGGAGGACTGGTTACAGGAGGACTTCAGCCAGGAGTTAAACTCATTCGTTCATCGCAACCTCTCTTCCCACAGTTTGGACTCTACTCTGCCTTCATGGGGGGGTTCATCTACACTCTCCTGGGAACCTCCAAGGATGTGACGCTGGGTCCTACGGCCATCATGTCCCTGCTGTGTTTCTCCGTGGTGGGGGGGCAGCCACGCAGGGCCGTGCTGCTCAGCCTCCTCTGTGGACTCATCCAGGCTCTAATGGCATTACTGAGATTAGGTGAGTACTGGGCTGTACAACTCATGTGGAAACCTTGTGATTGCAGTTTTGGTAGTTTTCTTGATTTACTCTGCTCTTGTGATGGTTGCTAGTCAGGTTTTTGACATTAAATTACCGGTGAGCCACTTCCTGCCACTGCCATCTACGACTTCCTCAGCTTAACCACACAGAGTTTCGGCGAAATCTGCTGATGCTTTTATTCTTTGCTCCTCGCGTCATTCACTGCTTTGCATCTTGTGCAGGCTTTCTGCTGGACTTTATCTCTTTCCCTGTAATAAAAGGCTTCACCTGCGCTGCTGCTGTCACCATTGGCTTTGGCCAGGTGAAGGTGAGAGTTGCATGCATGCAAACACTCAGAATAATAACACCAGGACATCAACAATTCACATTCACACATCACATCTAGATTAGATTTAGAGTCTCTAGTCCAACTCAACATGCATGTTTTTGGACTGGGGGAAGAAACGTTCTACATTTTGGAGAAACCATCTTGATCCCACGTCTCTGTCACCTGTGAGCACCATTCAGACAAGTTACGTTCTGTCAGTTCACTCAACGTGAGACTCAAAGTGTGACCATTTTTCCCTATAAAGTGTTTTTCTTCTTAATTATTAGAATCTTCTGGGGCTCAAGGACGTTCCCCATGAGTTCTTCCTCGAGGTCTATGACACCTTCCACAAGATCCCAGAGGCCAGGATAGGTGATGTGGTGCTGGGCCTGCTTTGTCTGGCTCTGCTGATCATGTTCATGTTAATGAAGAGCAGTCTGGGCTCTGACGACGCTCCCTCCTCCAGCTACTCCAGAGTTGCCAGGAAGTTGGTGTGGACCGTTGGAACCAGTGAGTACATATACGGTTATGTACGCATACGGAAACAGTGAGTGCTGAGGAGGATGAATTAGAAATCGTGTAAATCGTGTCCTGTATTAGAGAGACATTGAGAGGTTTCAAGTCCTCCCTGTACTTCCTTCTCTGGGTCAGTGCGCAATGCTCTGGTGGTCATGGCCGCGTCACTCGTGGCATTTTCCTGGGAAAGTTGTGGACATCACGTGTTCACCATCACTGGGAAAACTTCCCAGGGGCTGCCGCCATTCAGACCCCCACCCACCTCAGACACCACCGCCAACGGCACGGCGGTCTCCTTCGGGGAGATGGTAGAGGTAAGGAGCAGAGAGAAGAGCGCATCGATGCGTAATGATGAGTTTCAACTTTCACTTCCTAAAATCATTCCAGTTCGCAGGGAAAGCGTCTGACCAGCCCTCGCTTCTGTCTATTTCATTCAGGACTTTGGAGGAGGGCTCGCTGTCATTCCCTTCATGGGCCTGTTGGAGAGCATTGCTATTGCTAAAGCTTTCGGTAAGCACAAAAGTCTTGACGGCGGGTCTGAAATATCTGTTTTGATCAGGCATCCTCATGAATCCTTGTGACTTCGATGTCCCTGAAGACACAACCACGAGTCGAACAAGTTTTTAGTGAAAGTGGATTGAACTTTCATGAAACAGACATTCAGTTTAGCAAAAAGACTTGTGAGCCTTTAACTTAGCCTCTAGTGCCATCATGAGGTCATTGTTAATAATCCAGTTGGTCTATGACATGTCTGCAAGGCTAATGACAACCCATACTGTAATTATTTGTGTTTTGTGCTTAGATTTACCATGTGTGCATCATGCTCAATTGTGAGTAATTCTAAATGCTCAGCATCAGTGTGTTTGCTCTAGCTGTGTTTCCACCGAAAGTTCCCGGACCCTTTATTACCCAGAACTAAATGGTTCCTTTTGACAGACCTTCTTTGTGGTGTGGCTAATGTTCCTCTACACCTGCTTCAATGCAAACTTCACCTAAGCTATGTGAGTTTTGGTTGAGGATTCAATCTCTCGCTGGATCTCGTCTTCTGTGAAAATGCAGAGAAAAGCCTTCACCCTGCTGTCCATGGATTCAGGATTTTGCTCAAAGCAAACGTGGCTTCACACTTTCCTCCTCCGCCTGAACAGACAGGCATAATGCACAGTTCCAGGCTGTTGACTGATCTTTAACATCCTGTCTCTCCTCAGCCAGTCAAAACAACTATAGAATTGATGCCAACCAGGAGCTGCTGGCCATCGGTGTCACCAACATCATGGGCTCCTTTGTATCAGCCTATCCTGTCACTGGCAGCTTTGGGAGGTCTGTGCGTGTGCGTGTGCGTGTGTGTGCGAGTGCGTGTGTGTGTGTGAGAGACAATGTTACATATTTACAGTGCAGTATATTCTCATATCCAGGACAGCAGTGAACTCCCAGACTGGTGTCTGCACCCCAGCAGGAGGGATCGTCACCAGTGCGTTCCAACTCTTTGCTCCTTGACAATATCTATTCTGCCCTCGTGTGGCGGTTTATGTTATTACACATCGATTCTTAATTACAATTCCTCACTTAATAACGGTGGTATCATCAGGTAGTCAGCATCATATACAGAATACTCAAGCATTATTAGTTTTTTGGTGTGTTCCAACAAGCCATTTCTTCTCTCTCCGGCCTCACTGTTTTCTTGCAGGCGCTATCGTGTTGCTGTCCCTGGCGTTCCTCATGCCAGCCTTCTACTACATCCCCAAAGCTGCTCTAGCTGCCGTCATCATCTGTGCCGTCGCTCCCATGGTGGACTACAGGGTCGTGGCTAAGATGTGGCGGACGCACAGTGCGTGTCTGCTCACTGTTTTACTTGTGTGTGTGTGTGTGTGCCTCTCGAGCATTTCTTTTGATTGAGTGTATTGCACCCTTCCACAGAGCCGGACCTGCTGCCTTTTATGGTGACGTTCGCCATGAGTTTCTGGCAGGTGCAGTACGGCATCATAGGAGGTGTGGCTGTGTCAGGAGCCCTGCTGCTGTACAACATGGCAAGACCACAGATAAAGGTGACATAAAACTCTTTGCCCTGTGAATCATATGTAGCTTTTCCGTTCCAGAAAGTGTTGCTCTGCTTGTTTTCTTTGTAAAATCATATTTTGTGTTTGCACGAGAAACAGTCTTTGCCCAACTACACTTTGCAAACTGCACACAAGATGGAACTGAATCAAAAATGTTTTTAATCTTGTTGTTTATCGTCATCCACCACAACCCTCACTTTAGAAGTGGCTTCCGACTTTATGGCCACAGACATTCCCAGTGCAGCACAGCCGAGTTCACACTGATATGATTATCTGTGTTAGTTGTCCACTTTGATTTTCACATTTGCCAGGGCCTTTTTGTGCCTTCCTTGAATGTTATATTTGACTCATTAAGCAGTCTGTATTTGAGGAACAGGTATTCCTAAATGAACTTGGCATCCTTATGTTGCAGTACTAACAGGTCTTGTCTGTGACCCCGTTGCTAACAGGTGTCAGACCAGGGTATGCTGGTGATGGAGCTGGCCAGTGGACTCAGCTTTCCTGCCACAGAATATCTCAGCCACAGCATACACGCTCGGGCGCTACAGGGTAAAGGCTGCTCTGCATTCAGATGCGGCATGAAACAACAGAGTGTGGTTCTCCCTGTCCTCAACTCACCTCTCATCTACTCTCCCTGCTAGTGTCTCCTCCGCGGTCTGTGGTCCTGGACTGCCACCACGTCAGCATCATGGACTACTCTGTGATTAACGAGCTCAGGGACCTGCTGAATCAGTTCAGACTGCGGGAAGTGCAACTGATATTTTCCAGAGTGCAGGTACAGTTGTCTGTAGTCTACACATTTGTGTACAGGGCTGATTATGACCGGACATTTGGCAGTTTTTATGCTCACAGGTTGATCATATATTTGTTCACCCAGAATCTCAAAACACGATGCTGTTATGTTTGATGTCAGAATTAGGGATGCATGGCATGATAATTATCTGCACCGATAAGTATTGGGCTAATATGGGAAAAGATGACGGCACACCGATCCATCCAGAGAATATGGTTAGATTCCAATATGGTTGGATAAGAAAATGGTTGGATGGTTTAAGATCAATTTATTCAACTCTTGTTTTTGTAGAATCGGGGTTGCATGACAACAACAAATGTCTGTCTCTCTCGGTCTTCCTCCCACCTTTAGCCGTCTGTTCTGGAGCTTCTGCTAGCAGCAGATCTGCAGGACCTCAGGTATGCGGACAGTGTGGAGGCAGCACTGCAGATGGAGGCGGAAAGCTAATCCATGTCAGGAGCAAAAACTGCCCAATCAGAGATGTTTGATTTAGCATAGAAGCTACACTGACAAGTGATTTTTCTGAACTGAGAAGAACTGAAAAGTGACCACCTCCAGCTGCTGATTCGCCGGCTGCTGGATGCACGACAGCACAGCAGCGACCGTCACTTCAAGGAAAGTTTGTCGAGCACCACATAACCCTTGCACAACAAAAATGGGTCATATTTCTAATATTGTACTTTATTGTTGTACTATATTATTATTATTAATAATTATTATTATTATTGTCCTTTTTAAAATGGGAAATGTATTTGGTTGAATGGGGGATCATGAGCAAAGTATTACAGAATTCTGTGTTTTAACTGATGGAGAGATGGAGGTGGTAAATGAGCTGCCTGACACCAACTCTACATCTACATTTTTAGAATATAGGTACATGAAGGATGAAGGGAATATAATGAAAAAAACATGTATGCCGATGATAAGAATCATTTTAATAATATGTATAAAAGGTGAATGATTTTACCTACTTTTAAGTTGGACAAATATGACTGAGGTGATGGAAAAAGTTCTGACTTATCTTAACTATGCTGACCTAATGACATTATTAACATTATTCACATCACATCCACACCAGCATTTTGACCAAATAAAATGTTTACATGTATATCTGCATGTGTGCACATGTGCATGCATGCATGCATGTGTGTGAGTGTATGTAACCCACATCTTGAATACACTTGTGGTCGAGGTTCATAAAGAGCTAGTGGAAACAGCTACAACAATCATGCAAGAAAGTACACCAACAACAAAGTTAGAAACTGTTTTTAATACATTGAATCTGCAGGTAATAATACACACACAATTACACCATGAAAAACCTTTGAATGTAGTATAATGTGAATGAGTGTAAATGAGTCTGGTCTGTCAAGTCTGTCCTCTGTGATCATTTTCACAGTAAAATGATTTGTTGATCCACTGTCTGGGACCCCTTATTATTTTCAAGTGTCCTTCCAGTTCCTGGGATACGAGTAAATGTAGGTGAATGTGTGTGACAGCCCTGGTGGCTGGTACAGCCCGAGGCATTATGGATCCTCAAAAATCACTCTCACTCTGTCCATAAGACCTGACCTGTTTGATTTCTATGTCTTGGACACTGGGCTTAAGACGGGAACTGAGCTGTCAGCTGATCACCACCTAGTGGTGGGTTGGATCAGGTGGTGGGTGACGGTGCCAAACAGACTTGAGACACTGGTGGTTGGTAACAGGTTCACCTCTGCCATTTTTAGAGGTAAATGCAACAAACTGAGAGATGTCTCAGGGTTTTTCACTTCACAATTATGTGGCAGGTATAGGCCATGTTGGGACAGTTACCTGTTGGGGCCAATGCCACTGCAAACTACAACCTCAATGATAGTGACAATAGTAACACCTTTATGTTGCCTCGGCCAATATCCAGTAAAAACCCTGCAGACTGCAGTGTTAAATGTTATAGTTCACGTACAACATCAACTAACTTTGAACTCTGGCTGTGCTGTGACTTTAACAGTTTTTTGTTTTGTGGCTTTTCATTCAGCAAAACACCCCCATAGATATAAGACCATCTGGAAGGAGTAAAAATATATATATAAAAAAATCAATGGGTTTCAGTGGACATACTTGTTTACATATGAATTGGACACGGTCATTTGAGTCACTGGAGAACTGTAGTAAGAATCCATTCTAGAATATGATGCAACATTCCACTGTGCCTTTAAATAAGCTCTCAAGCACAAATTTGACCACAACACAAACCTGCTGGGACCATCAAGACCAACTTTCTGAGGAAACGTAAATGGTAAAGGTTGTGGTACAGGAAAAAAAAGAGGCATGTCTTCACAAAGCTTCACAAAGGAAAATGAGCTGGAGACCTTCTCTATGCAGTTAATCGAGTTGGGGATGTGGAATTTAAAATCCACAAGATCATCCTTGCCAAATGCAACCCATACTTCCGGTGAGTTCATTGTTTGATATCTTTGGGGAATTAATGTAAGTTGAGCATACAATAATTCTCATGCATGATTGAAACAATGAATTTTTATTTACTTTTGTGCCACAATTCACCTGTTTTGAGAGGGTTTAAAGAGAATTCTGTCATTGTCAGTGAGAAAATGGAGAAACAATTCTTTGAACACCGTTTGTTGAAACCTCTGTTGTGTCTGCGTCCCGGCCCACAGAGCCGTCTTCAGTGGTTGGGTGACCACAGATCAAAAGGTCTTTAACATCCAAGGCCTGCCTCCAGGCCTGTCTCTCGCCATGATGGAGAAATGCTTTTTGGGCCCAATGGGATTTCTGTTGCAATACCAGGGTTGGCCACTGGGTATCAGTGGATCACTGGCAGAGGGGTGGCAGCAGGTCTTATAATACATCCATGGAACTGCTTCATAATCCAGTGTTGCCTGATGGGGGTGACTCTACTGCTCTATGGGCCCAATAAAGCAGAAGAGATTTGTATGCGCCAGGCGAGCAGCATCCATAGGGATGAATGGCCCACTATGTTTAGTCCGGTAACCAGTTTTTATAGTATATCCATGGTGTACAGCCGATGGTCACTAGCTGGATCCCTATATCCCATCATGCTCATCATGCTCTGTGGTCGGACAGCAGGAAGGGAGCATGACCGGAACGAATGGGCCGCTGTGTTTAGTCTGGGATCCAGATCTTATAATACATCCATGGAAGAGAGAGCGACACTATCGAGTCGGCACAGGAGCTGTGGTACAAATATAAGTGAATTACCCCTTGATGAATTTTGTGAAATGTGAATGGATGTATTCATGGGAAGGAAGTTAATCAAGTCCTTGACTTAACTTGACTTAACTTGACTCACCTCAGTAGGGTCAAATGTCTTAGATTTGAACCAACAAATGGACAATGAACTAAAACTTGACTACACAAGGCAATTTCAGTAAAACATCTTTTGAGACAAGATTTCACAATTTAAAACATACTGCAGCACTGTTTAAATCAAATAAGTCTGCAGGATTAACATTATCTCTTTTACTCATTGGGCCTCATTCACGAACCGTTCTTACAAACAAATTTGTTCTTAAGTCCCACTTACGAAGATTTTACGAAGATTGTGGCATTCATGAATTTCTTATCTAGGATTTATTCTTACAGTAGGTAAGAACAAATCCTACAAACACTCAGGAGTATACTTACGCACATATCAGTGCTGACATGTTGGCATGGTTGTGTTTGCTTCTCTTGTACAATTCAACAAAATTCAATATGTTTCAAGGAAACAGGTCTTTCCCATTATTGTCCACTTCTAGACAGTTCACCAATCTTCCCTGTTGATTGACACGTGTGCACATCAAGTTTTAGAGACGTGCCTGCCAACATGTCTCCTCTCGCTGAACATTAATCATGTCAAATTATGTCATTAATCATGCCAAACTTTATCAACTCATTCTGTTTATCATCTCCACTAAATAGATGAGTCAATTGTTGCATATAACCATTAAGAAGAGACCAGGTCATTGTAAAAGATTCTGCATGAACTGTCAGGCCACATACTGTGGCATGTGGCCTGACCTTTTATACTTAGGTATGAAGTGTGATTAGTTTGTGTCAGACCTTCATCCATTGTCCCGATCATAGACTGTAATCCATAGTGTAATCCATCATTTTGTCCAAGAGCTGGGTAATTATTTACCAGGCTATTGCAACACTAAGTTCAGATTGATTCGGTGCCAGTGATTTCACAAAGATGTGCATTGTTAGGGTGCATCAGCCTCAGCTACGTATGACAGTTTAACACAGTATATATTTTTGAAATGGCTTTTATCTGGATTGTGGTCAGCTTTGCTTCGCGGAAATATGACGCTATATTTGCATTCATTGTGTGGTAATCCATCCATCTACTCACAAAGACAGTGTTTTCCTTGTCCATCATATCAGCAGCTTGGGATAAATCATTAACCAAAGATCCGAAATACATCAGTATCTTTTGTGAAACCCATAAAGCTCTTGATGTGTTCCAGGAAACCCGTAACACTGACTTTATAGCCTTTCAGACACAAAGACACAAAACTGTCTGAGCCCAAGGAATTCTTGTAGCAAGATATGAACAAACAGAGCAAACCGTTTCGTACATTTGCTAAAGAAGCCTGGCGGTGACACGGAGTTGAAATACCTGCTTTATTACAGGAATCATCGGCCGTAGCCATGACAAAACAGCAAACTTATTTGACAGCTTTCAATTTCTCTCAGCTCCTCACTCTCACACACTCCGTTCACATTCATTGACCGTCAGAAAACACAGACCACTTCGAGATTATAACAGGAACATTACTGCAGGGTTGCCACAGTATTTTATACTGATGAATGCACTAAAAAGTAGAGTAGTAGTAGTTTATAGTAATATAAATCTGATGATAGTCGTGAGAATTTCTTGCATGGATGTGTCATGTTAATTTGATTGCTTTCCTTTGCGCATAGCATTGCATAATTCTCAGAGAGTGATCTCTAATGATTGTGGAAGTTCACTGACGGACAGGTTAATGTGAGGTTCTTCTAAAATATTTATATTTATATTTCAATAAAACAATGTTTTGCAAGACTTGCGTGATGAGATTTTATGATGATTATGGGATAAAATTGTGCAAGATTTACCCCTTATGCATGAAAGCACCCTTCCCAGTGGAAATACCTATGAGTTTGCACTTAGAAAATAGAAATATTGGTTTGTAATATCAATTTTATTTTGCAAACAGTGACGGAAAAGCACCCAGTGAAGTCACTAGCACAGTCATTGTGAGAACCTGAGAGCTGTTAAAGGGAACATATGCAAATGTACTTTTTTCATTGCTTTAGCATGAGCGTAAGTTTTGACAATGTTTAGTCAACTGCCGTAGTCAAAAATGTGTTGCTGAATGAGCCATTTTGATTTCAGTCTCCTTGTTATGTAACACGGAGGTCAATTTGCATATTCCTGCCCTTGCTCCCTATATCTCAGCTGACAAAGTGAGGATCTGCCATTTTTTCATTTTCATTTGTATATATGCACAGAACAGTCAGCTTGGCACAATCTTTCCATTTTTCCGACCAAAGCATGTCACTAGTACTACTTGTGCAAGGGCCTCAGCCCCACTCCTTGAGACATGAGCTCCCCGTGGTTTTGTGTCTCTGAATGTTGATTCGCTAAAAGTTGATTTCTCCTGCTGCAGGTGGATAAATCTGTAGAAAGCATATTATTAATTATTAGCACTGTGTTGTATATTGTTTAGGATTGGATATCTCAGGCAGCCTGGCTGATGAATAAAAGAGTTGGGTGCATTGATTGGATTTTGATATGTGTTATAGTATTTTAGAGGTTATTTTGTGCATGTGAATGGAGATTCCTTGTAGACAGACAGTCAAAAAAAAATTATAAATAAAAAATATGAAGAACCCCCCCACCCCCGAGAGCCATGTTATAGTTTGCACCATGCTCTTAGAGATCTAGGAACCATGTCAAAGAACTAGAAATGAGCATAGTGTTTCCTTAAAGAGTGATTAGGATCACCCGGCATCTACTGTAAAGGAATCTCATTGACTCCATTAAGGCCATGTGTGAATGGTTTTGAATCAGTGGGGTAGCTCATGACAAAAATTAATGTGATGCAATTCTTGTTAACTTTTCTGCCTAATCTCGCAACTTTAATGTGAAGAGTAACAAATGAAAACAGTCAGCAAATGCTGAGTCCATCTGCTCATGTTGGACATGTTATCGGTGAGGGTGTTTGAGTTTTTATTTTGCGACCCAACTGAGCGCTGGCTTGATCTCCTCTACCTGCTCAGGAATTCTGGACTCTATTGCTCCGTTCAGGAGCATATCCACTAAACTCAAACCTGACCCTTAGCTTAATGACACCCTTTAACACGATTCAGTCTGTTTTAACCCCACCTAGCAACGTTTTAAACCATGTGTCAAAGTCTACAGTCCTGACATAAGCTCTCCGTCTGAGCCTTCCTCCGCAGGGATCTGTGCTGGGATCTGTTCTGTTCTCTCTTTCTTCTTCTCTTTGTACATGCTGCCATTAGGATCTATTGTTTGAAGCATAATGTTTCTTTTCATCTCTATGCGGACGACCTACAAATCTATCTTCCAGTTGCACCAGACCTCCCAGACACACTTGAGCCTCTTCACAAATGTGTGGATGACATCAAACTCTGGTCGTCACAGAGCTTTTTATGTCTTAATGAGAGAAAAACTGAATGTATTCTGATTGGTAGTTCATCTCCACCAAATTACATTTCTTCGGGTAGTCCAGCTCTCCTTTCCCATCTGAGTCATGTTGTCAAGAACTTTGGTGTGACTTTAAAGTTAGACAAACAAGTTAATTCTGTGGTTAGGCCAAGCTTCTTTCAGCTTCACCTCCACGCTAAAGTCAAGCCTCGGAGAGTGAGAGAGACCTTGACAAAACAATCCATGCTCTTGTCAGCTACCGCTTAGACTATTGCAATGCACTTTATGTTGGAGTTAACCAAGCATGTCTTCACCGCTTAGAACTAGTACAAAACGCTGCTGCTCACATGCTCACAAACAGTCGTAAGCATGATCACATTACACCTATCCTTTACTCTCTCCACTGGCTCCCTGTAAAGTTCAGAATTGATTTTGAACTGTTACTGTTTGTTTTTAGTGCTATCCATGGTCTAGCACCTTTGTTTTTATGCGAACTTTTACACCGTCACCAACCCAGCAGGACCTTGGCCTCTGCTGGACAGCATCTGTTACAGGTCCCTCGAACAAGCTGGAAGCCATGGTGCGATCGCTCTTTTGCAGTGGCAGGTCCTAAACTGGAATAACTTTCCACTGGAGTTACGTGCAATCACAGACCTGCCACTGTTCGAAGCCAAACTTAAGACCCACCTATTTTGCATGGCTTTTAGCGCATCACAGTGACACTTTCTCTTTTAGTATGTTTTATTGTGTTTTATTGGAATTTCTTTTATTGTGTTGTACATTTTTAATGTTTGTATTTATTGTTTTAATTCATTGTTTTAATCTGCTCCAATGCTGTACAGCACTTTGGTCAACCCTAGTTGTAATCTGGTGCTATATAAATAAAGCTTGATTGATTCATTGATTGATTGATTGATTGATTAATTGATTCATTCATTCATTCATTCATTGAGCACACAGACTCAAATCAGTGTGTCTCTTTGTGAGACCGAAAGGTTTACCCAAGCTAATGTTTCTCTTGCTCTTGCACACTTCCGTGTTGAAGTATTGTACACATGTAAGTGTTTTATCACAATTAATGTCTGATGGAACAAATGACTGTGTTAATAATTGAACCTTGAACAATAATACACTCAAGTGGGTGTGCTGTATCATAAAAGTCATTTCAAAATGAAAAGAATTGACATGCAGTACAGTAATAAATCAAGTACAGTGCCAGGTTTTTTCCTGGTTGCTTTGGTCGAAAGAGCCTAAAGAGGCTCAAGTTCAGTGAATAAATATGGGGGAAATGAAATGAGAGATGGAGTTCCCAATTCCAACAAACCTTGATAAGAGTTGCTGTAAAGCTTCATGTCAGTATCCCACATTTCCAATGTTTGCCCTGCATGCCCACTAAACAAGCTTTTTCAAAGTCACCCAAACAGTGTAATTTCAGCATAAGATGTGTCTTGGCTACTTGGATAGGATGTCTCAGACCAGTTTTATCCTTGGACAAAGACTGAGATATCATGAGAGATCATCATGGGATTTATCTAGTCATTCACATCTTCCATAAGTCTGTGTCCATCACAAGCAAGCTCAAAATGTTTTTTCATCTACTTTTGATTAATAAGTAACCCTTTTGATTTTCTGATGCTGCTATTGATGTCTTTCATTAATGATTACTTCAGGAACACAAGAACCGCCCTATAAATGTACATATTGTCACACCCAGACTTGACATTTTTCACCACCATAGTCTCTCCAAGGTAAGAGGGGCAAGTCAGTGTATGTTATACATGGCAGCAGAAAAGTTTGTGAATTTTATGTTTTTTTGTTTTTGTCAGTGATATTTATGTTGTGAATTCATTGGATGATGGAGACACCGAGGGTCTTGTCAACGCTCCTAATTTTACTTATTCTTGGAGGAAGCACCTCAGGTAAGACTCTCATAGGGTAAACATTTTCTGACATATTTGTCTAACAGTACAGTCTATGACATGAATGAAAAAAAAGGAAATTCTATGGGGTTTTGGGGTTTCATTTTTTCCTCGTCACCACTGCTTGCTCATAGCAAGCAGTGGTGACTGCTTGAGAACTGCTTGTTCTCACTTGACTTTGGCCACCAGCCTTTAGGAAAGTATCTCTGTTGTGCTGCATTTAAATGTTTGCAGCCTCTTACAAAACAATATGTTTTTAAAGCTGTTTCAAGGAAGAAAGTGTCCATAACCTCAGAAGGTCTTTGTCTCTCATGTCAGCATTGTTGTGTTGCAGGTTCTCTGCCGTTGAGGTTGGTCAACTCTAACAACCGCTGCTCTGGCAGAGTGGAGATCTACTATAGAGGACAATGGGGGACAGTGTGTGATGATAGTTGGGACCTGAATGATGCCAGGGTGGTGTGTAGACAGCTGGGCTGTGGCCCTGCCCGTTCAGCACCAGCCAATGCAGCTTTTGGACAGGGCAGTGGACCCATCTGGATGGATGATGTCAGATGCACAGGCAGTGAATATGAACTCAATCAATGCAGCCACCGTGGGTTTGGATCTCACAACTGTGTTCACTCTGAAGATGCAGCTGTTGTTTGTGGCTGTAAGTGTCCTTTTCCTGGCTGATATGTTTTGGTTACAGTTAAGATTTTATGAGTGCTGACATGAAGCTTTATAGCATCTCTTACCAAGGTTGGTTGGAATTTGTAACTTTACCTCTTATCTCGTTTCTCACATTTTTTCCCTTTGAACTTGTATCGTCCTTCAAACCAACAACTTTTGCCACAACCTCCAAATTCCACCACAGCTGGGACCGATGTTACCTCTACTCCTGCTACCAATACTTCTCAGCCAAACTCCACAACAGAATCAATACCAACACCGGCTCCCTCATGGTTCCCCACGGACAGTCCCACAGCAACAGGAAACATCAGTTCAGAACTTGACGGGCAGGTCCGCCTGGTCAATGGAAGAAATGGCTCCTGCTCTGGGAGAGTAGAGATCTTCCACCAGGGCCAGTGGGGAACCGTTTGTGACGATTACTGGAGTCTGGTTGATGCTCAGGTGGTGTGTAGACAGCTGGGCTGTGGCAGGGCCCTGTCAGCACCGGCATCTGCACACTTTGGACAGGGCAGTGGACCCATCTGGATGGATGATGTCAGCTGCACAGGCAGTGAATCAGAACTCAGTCAATGCAGTCACAATGGGTTTGGATCTCACAACTGTGGTCACTCTGAAGATGCTGGTGTTGTTTGTGAAGGTAAACAGAAAAGGTAACACAGTCTCACTGTGTAACATGCTGACAGTGGTAAACAATTACAAGAGGGGACTTTTGTCACTCACCTCTAGGAAAGTATCAGACATCTGTGCTGTGCTACATTTGAATGTTTGCAGCCTCTTACAAAATAAATATGCTTTTAAAGTGGTTTCAAGGAAGAATGTCCATATCCTCAGAAGGTCTTTGTCTCTCATGTCAGCATTGTTGTGTTGCAGGTTCTCTGCCATTGAGGCTGGTCAACTCCACCAACCGCTGCTCTGGCAGAGTGGAGATCTACTATAGAGGACAATGGGGAACAGTGTGTGATGATAGTTGGGACCTGAATGATGCCAGGGTGGTGTGTAGACAGCTGGGCTGTGGCCCTGCCCGTTCAGCACCAGCCAATGCAGCTTTTGGACAGGGCAGTGGACCCATCTGGATGGATGATGTCAGATGCACAGGCAGTGAATATGAACTCAATCAATGCAGGCACAATGGGTTTGGATCTCACAACTGTGTTCACTCTGAAGATGCAGCTGTTGTTTGTGGCTGTAAGTGTCCTTTTCCTGGCTGATATGTTTTGGTTACAGTTAAGATTTTATGCATGCTGACATGGAGCTTTGTAGCAACTCTTACCAAGGTTTGTTGGAATTTGTAACTTTACCTCTTATCTCATTTCTCACATTTTTTCCCTTTGAACTTGTATCGTCCTTCAAACCAACAACTTTTGCCACAACCTCCAAATTCCACCACAGCTGGGACCGATGTTGCCACTACTCCTGCTACCAATACTTCTCAGCCAAACTCCACAACAGAATCAATACCAACACCGGCTCCCTCATGGTTCCCCACTGACAGTCCCACAGCAACAGGAAACATCAGTTCAGAACTTGACGGGCAGGTCCGCCTGGTCAATGGAAGAAATGGCTCCTGCTCTGGGAGAGTAGAGATCTTCCACCAGGGCCAGTGGGGAACCGTTTGTGACGATTACTGGAGTCTGGTTGATGCTCAGGTGGTGTGTAGACAGCTGGGCTGTGGCAGGGCCCTGTCAGCACCGACATCTGCACACTTTGGACAGGGCAGTGGACCCATCTGGATGGATGATGTCAGCTGCACAGGCAGTGAATCAGAACTCAGTCAATGCAGTCACCTTGGGCTTGGATCTCACAACTGTGGTCACTCTGAAGATGCTGGTGTTGTCTGCGAAGGTAAATAGAGAAGGGCAACACAGTCTCACTGTGCAACATGCTGACAGTGGATAACAATTAGCTGAGAGGATTTTGGTCACCAGCCTCTAAAAATGTATCAAACATTTCTGTTGTGCTTCATTTGTTGTTTGCATTTAATTTGACTGCGGCCTCTTAAAAAACAATATGTTTTTAAAGCTCTTTCAAGGAAGAATGTCCATATCCTCAGAAGGTCTTTGTCTCTCATGTCAGCATTGTTGTGTTGCAGGTTCTCTGCCATTGAGGCTGGTCAACTCCACCAACCGCTGCTCTGGTAGAGTGGAGATCTACTATAGAGGACAATGGGGAACAGTGTGTGATGATAGCTGGGACCTGAATGATGCCAGGGTGGTGTGTAGACAGCTGGACTGTGGCCCTGCCCGTTCAGCACCAACCAATGCAGCTTTTGGACAGGGCAGTGGACCCATCTGGATGGATGATGTCAGATGCACAGGCAGTGAATATGAACTCAATCAATGCAGGCACAATGGGTTTGGATCTCACAACTGTGTTCACTCTGAAGATGCAGCTGTTGTTTGTGGCTGTAAGTGTCCTTTTCCTGGCTGATATGTTTTGGTTACAGTTAAGATTTTATGCATGCTGACATGGAGCTTTGTAGCAACTCTTACCAAGGTTTGTTGGAATTTGTAACTTTACCTCTTATCTCATTTCTCACATTTTTTCCCTTTGAACTTGTATCGTCCTTCAAACCAACAACTTTTGCCACAACCTCCAAATTCCACCACAGCTGGGACTGATGTTACCACTACTCCTGCTACCAATACTTCTCAGCCAAACTCCACAACAGAATCAATACCAACACCGGCTCCCTCATGGTTCCCCACTGACAGTCCCACAGCAACAGGAAACATCAGTTCAGAACTTGACGGGCAGGTCCGCCTGGTCAATGGAAGAAATGGCTCCTGCTCTGGGAGAGTAGAGATCTTCCACCAGGGCCAGTGGGGAACCGTTTGTGACGATTACTGGAGTCTGGTTGATGCTCAGGTGGTGTGTAGACAGCTGGGCTGTGGCAGGGCCCTGTCAGCACCGGCATCTGCACACTTTGGACAGGGCAGTGGACCCATCTGGATGGATGATGTCAGCTGCACAGGCAGTGAATCAGAACTCAGTCAATGCAGTCACAATGGGTTTGGATCTCACAACTGTGGTCACTCTGAAGATGCTGGTGTTGTTTGTGAAGGTAAACAGAAAAGGTAACACAGTCTCACTGTGTAACATGCTGACAGTGGTAAACAATTACAAGAGGGGACTTTTGTCACTCACCTCTAGGAAAGTATCAGACATCTGTGCTGTGCTACATTTGAATGTTTGCAGCCTCTTACAAAATAAATATGCTTTTAAAGTGGTTTCAAGGAAGAATGTCCATATCCTCAGAAGGTCTTTGTCTCTCATGTCAGCATTGTTGTGTTGCAGGTTCTCTGCCATTGAGGCTGGTCAACTCCACCAACCGCTGCTCTGGCAGAGTGGAGATCTACTATAGAGGACAATGGGGAACAGTGTGTGATGATAGTTGGGACCTGAATGATGCCAGGGTGGTGTGTAGACAGCTGGGCTGTGGCCCTGCCCGTTCAGCACCAGCCAATGCAGCTTTTGGACAGGGCAGTGGACCCATCTGGATGGATGATGTCAGATGCACAGGCAGTGAATATGAACTCAATCAATGCAGGCACAATGGGTTTGGATCTCACAACTGTGTTCACTCTGAAGATGCAGCTGTTGTTTGTGGCTGTAAGTGTCCTTTTCCTGGCTGATATGTTTTGGTTACAGTTAAGATTTTATGCATGCTGACATGGAGCTTTGTAGCAACTCTTACCAAGGTTTGTTGGAATTTGTAACTTTACCTCTTATCTCATTTCTCACATTTTTTCCCTTTGAACTTGTATCGTCCTTCAAACCAACAACTTTTGCCACAACCTCCAAATTCCACCACAGCTGGGACCGATGTTGCCACTACTCCTGCTACCAATACTTCTCAGCCAAACTCCACAACAGAATCAATACCAACACCGGCTCCCTCATGGTTCCCCACTGACAGTCCCACAGCAACAGGAAACATCAGTTCAGAACTTGACGGGCAGGTCCGCCTGGTCAATGGAAGAAATGGCTCCTGCTCTGGGAGAGTAGAGATCTTCCACCAGGGCCAGTGGGGAACCGTTTGTGACGATTACTGGAGTCTGGTTGATGCTCAGGTGGTGTGTAGACAGCTGGGCTGTGGCAGGGCCCTGTCAGCACCGGCATCTGCACACTTTGGACAGGGCAGTGGACCCATCTGGATGGATGATGTCAGCTGCACAGGCAGTGAATCAGAACTCAGTCAATGCAGTCACAATGGGTTTGGATCTCACAACTGTGGTCACTCTGAAGATGCTGGTGTTGTTTGTGAAGGTAAACAGAAAAGGTAACACAGTCTCACTGTGTAACATGCTGACAGTGGTAAACAATTACAAGAGGGGACTTTTGTCACTCACCTCTAGGAAAGTATCAGACATCTGTGCTGTGCTACATTTGAATGTTTGCAGCCTCTTACAAAATAAATATGCTTTTAAAGTGGTTTCAAGGAAGAATGTCCATATCCTCAGAAGGTCTTTGTCTCTCATGTCAGCATTGTTGTGTTGCAGGTTCTCTGCCATTGAGGCTGGTCAACTCCACCAACCGCTGCTCTGGCAGAGTGGAGATCTACTATAGAGGACAATGGGGAACAGTGTGTGATGATAGTTGGGACCTGAATGATGCCAGGGTGGTGTGTAGACAGCTGGGCTGTGGCCCTGCCCGTTCAGCACCAGCCAATGCAGCTTTTGGACAGGGCAGTGGACCCATCTGGATGGATGATGTCAGATGCACAGGCAGTGAATATGAACTCAATCAATGCAGGCACAATGGGTTTGGATCTCACAACTGTGTTCACTCTGAAGATGCAGCTGTTGTTTGTGGCTGTAAGTGTCCTTTTCCTGGCTGATATGTTTTGGTTACAGTTAAGATTTTATGCATGCTGACATGGAGCTTTGTAGCAACTCTTACCAAGGTTTGTTGGAATTTGTAACTTTACCTCTTATCTCATTTCTCACATTTTTTCCCTTTGAACTTGTATCGTCCTTCAAACCAACAACTTTTGCCACAACCTCCAAATTCCACCACAGCTGGGACCGATGTTGCCACTACTCCTGCTACCAATACTTCTCAGCCAAACTCCACAACAGAATCAATACCAACACCGGCTCCCTCATGGTTCCCCACTGACAGTCCCACAGCAACAGGAAACATCAGTTCAGAACTTGACGGGCAGGTCCGCCTGGTCAATGGAAGAAATGGCTCCTGCTCTGGGAGAGTAGAGATCTTCCACCAGGGCCAGTGGGGAACCGTTTGTGACGATTACTGGAGTCTGGTTGATGCTCAGGTGGTGTGTAGACAGCTGGGCTGTGGCAGGGCCCTGTCAGCACCGACATCTGCACACTTTGGACAGGGCAGTGGACCCATCTGGATGGATGATGTCAGCTGCACAGGCAGTGAATCAGAACTCAGTCAATGCAGTCACCTTGGGCTTGGATCTCACAACTGTGGTCACTCTGAAGATGCTGGTGTTGTCTGCGAAGGTAAATAGAGAAGGGCAACACAGTCTCACTGTGTAACATGCTGACAGTGGATAACAATTAGCTGAGAGGATTTTGGTCACCAGCCTCTAAAAATGTATCAAACATTTCTGTTGTGCTTCATTTGTTGTTTGCATTTAATTTGACTGCGGCCTCTTAAAAAACAAATATGTTTTTAAAGCTCTTTCAAGGAAGAATGTCCATAACCTCAGAAGGTCTTTGTCTCTCATGTCAGCATTGTTGTGTTGCAGGTTCTCTGCCATTGAGGCTGGTCAACTCCACCAACCGCTGCTCTGGTAGAGTGGAGATCTACTATAGAGGACAATGGGGAACAGTGTGTGATGATAGCTGGGACCTGAATGATGCCAGGGTGGTGTGTAGACAGCTGGACTGTGGCCCTGCCCATTCAGCACCAACCAATGCAGCTTTTGGACAGGGCAGTGGACCCATCTGGATGGATGATGTCAGATGCACAGGCAGTGAACATGAACTCAATCAATGCAGCCACCGTGGGTTTGGATCTCACAACTGTGGTCACTTTGAAGATGCTGGTGTTGTCTGTGATTGTGAGTCTCCGTTTCCTGGCTGATACGTTTTGCTTACACTCAAGATTTAATGCATGCTGACATTCTTGCAGCTCTCATCAATTTTTTTCTGGAATTTGGAACTCTACTTTTTGTCTCATTTCTAACATTTCTTCTCGTTGAACTTGTATCTTTCTTCAGACCAACAACCTACTCTCCAGCCTCCCCAGCTCATATGTGACCATAATAAACTCCAGATAGGGGTGCCTTCTGCTGGCCTGAATTCCTCAGGTTATAACCCATTTTCTGGCAATCTGGAAGTCCTCAACTGTACCGGGATCCGACTGGAGAATGGTATGGTGTGGTATGAAGTGGAGGCCATGGAGGGTACCTGTGGAAATACACTGACGGTAAACACCTGATTCCATATGATCATATTGTGTCTGGAATGAGATGTGCTCAAAGATGACAGAAACTTGTATTACAGATGGTCTTCAATGATCCACTATACATCATTCTGATAGCTATTTCACTCTCATATTGTTTGTAAAGTAACATCTCAATTTAGTGAAAATAGGGTACCTGCAGAACGTCAAATATCAGCAGGAACACAACAGCTTAGTTACAGTTATCAAAGCAGTGTTATATTCATATGAGGAAAACCTATAAATCAAATTCATCTGCTATTGCCATGGAAACAGACAAGCTAGCACCATCTGCACTATTACATTACATTACACTTACTCATTTGGCAGATGCTTTAATCCAAAGTGACTGTGTTAGTGGTTTACAGTACAACAGGGTGCTGTGGTTGTTATGAAGGCTAAAAGATGGGAAGAAAAAGGAGAAGTGCAGAAAGTTTTCTGTCACACAATGAAAAGTTACAGAACCTTAATGCAACCTCCATTTGATTGGCCATCAGAATGCTACATGGTGCATGTATTCCTCACGAAAGTCCAGATTTCATTTGCACATTCCTCCAACTAACTTCCTGATCACTTGAAGGATCCTTTGGAGACACTGCAGTAATCTAGGTCTGTTCTGATGACCCTTACCATAAGAAAGCAGCCACCTCCTAAATCCTGCAGCTCACAGTGGATGAAAGTTCAGCACCACTTCTGCATCACTTTCTCTCCAAAGTATCTCATTTCAGACAGATTACACACAGTACATGCACTCTTGTCCTTGAAAAATGATATTACAAGGACAAATCAAATCATGTGTGTATCTAAATACATATATGATTACTGCAGAGTCATGAGAGATCTTTTAACTTATTTTAGTTTCTGGAAGGTGCTCATGTTGGCAGGAACTGTGAACTTCATGTTAATTGCAACACTAATTTTAAGGGTGTATTTATAATTGCGTCATTCATATACGCTATAGATGGTCTCACTATCCTTTGTTTGCAGACCAACAGCACACATGCCACCTACTCCAACAGCCTATTTATCTACCCAATGAACAATTCCTCCTTCACACCTCCACTGAGATTTCCCTTCTCCTGCATTTATCCTCTGGACACAGAAGTCAGCCTGACAGGAGCCATCAGACCATCCGCGTTGTGAGTCACCTATGTACAAATTTGAACATTTATGACATAAAGATCCTCTTTGATGTGTGGTTAAAAAGCAGGCTAACCTGGTCAAGTTCCTGTGCAGATGTTGACAACTAATCTGACTAAGAACATCTGTTGCTGCCTGCACAGTATTGTTGTGATATAGCCACTGGGAGACATTTGTGCAGATTTGAAACCCGTAGCGCTAAGCAGCAGCAGATAAAATCTGGGACACAGTTCTTTCTGTAACATCAGTCTTGGATCTTTTGACAGGCTGCAAGGTGGCATCACAGGCTTAGGTTCTAGAGCCAGAGCCAACATGTCTCTGTACCGCAACTCCAACTACTCTGAGATCTATCCATCAGGCCCCATCAACATGCCAGTGGGCTCACCCATGTATGTTGGTGTCTCTGTGGAGGAGAGAGATCAAAGCTTTGCAGTTGTCCTGCAAGACTGTTACTGCACTCACTCATCCAACCCTGATGATCCCAGACGACACTTTCTTATCCAGAACAAGTGAGTGTCCCTCACCTGTCTCAGCACATGATATGGAGAGAAAATACTGAAAATTGAAAAAAGTTTGAAGTTCAACAGTGATGACCGTCTTCTTAATTTCTATCAGGTGTCCTACTGACCGACGACTGGTGTCAGTGACTGAGAGCGGTGTGTCCCTCCAGGCTCGTTTCTCTGCTCTGTTCTTCCTGTTCCAGGGTGAGAACAGAGAGGTTTACCTGCACTGTGACGTCAGCCTGTGTGACCAAAGAAGCAGATCCTGTGTCCCTGTGAGTTACAAATTCACTTTTCCCATTGTTCTGCATTTATCAGTGCCACCTTGATACTGGGATTTGAGGGAATCTTTTTGTTTTCCACTCTCTTCTACCTCACAGCATTGTGCAAGGAGGACGTATCGCTCTGTCTCCAACTCTGAACCTGTGAATACTCTCACCATTGGACCCATCACATGTGAGTCTTGTAAATAACAGTATTTAATACATTTCACAGATGTCTCCAATTTCGGCTGCCCCTGTCCCTGGTTAAAACTGTCCCCAAAAATGTGCCCAATTTAAATAGAAGAGAAAAAAGGTTGCGACAGAGAGTGCGTTAGAGAGCAAGCGAGCAGGTTTTTGATGTCTCAACACAATAAACTTTGTTATTAAATCAATGATTTTTTCTTTATGATTTCCATCTTCAGGGGACATTTCACTGGAGTGACCTGGCAGCCTCCAGTATTAAATAACATGATGAATTAATGTTTTTAGTTTTTTCTATCTGAAGGGGATATTTCCCCTGAATGAGCTGGAAAACCAATGATAAAGTCTGTGTTGTACTGTTCTATAATACAATAATTGTATATTCCAGACACCTGGATTAAAAAATCATTCAACTAATGATATGAAATTGTTTAATTGAACTTCTGTGGAATGAGTGCATTATCAGAAAATGAAGAATAAACTACAGATGTTCCAATTAAAGTGAAGATATCAGTTCATTTTTTTCTTTTTCTTGTCAATAATATTCCAGCATGCAACCCATGATTTGCTGATGATTGGATTTACGAATGAGAAATCCTGTGAATGTCAGAGTCTTTATTGCCCAGCAAATCTTTCTGATCCAGAGAGACAATGAATTCAGAAACTGCAGGTAGAGGGCAGAGTCCTAAAAAATCAGCAATAGCAAGGAAAACATCCATCCATCCATCCATCTGTAAATGTATGCATCGTCCTCTGCACCCCCTGGTGTCCAGGAGGTCTGCTGGAATCCTAGTAGTCCATCACCAAGAAATCCCACAATCAGTCAAATAGTGTAAATAAACATGTCTATCAGGGATGACTTAAGATAAAAAATTGAATTACACTGCATTTTTCCTTTTCAGCATTAATGTGACTGCATGCACTTAAATAAACTTTCATTTTCACTTCATTTCTGTCTGAAAGATAAGATAAAGATCAAGAAAACTGTAAAGTCTAAAGTCTAATAAAATAAAATCACAGTTTATTTATATTAGTGCACCGAAAGCTTTCATTTACAACAAAGCAAGAGTGCGGATGGGCAACATGTCTTTGGAGCCCTATTCAGAAATGATTTTAGACATGACAAAGTAAGGCCTCTCATCAACAGATGGGTGCATTTCAAAAGAAATCGGTGGTGGGAAACGATTTTCTGTTTGAAGCGTGAGAAATTTCTGTGCTGAAAACGATGTAAATTTGAAGGTACTGCCTGAGGAACATGTAGAATTAGTGGCAGTAAAAGACATAGCCGAGGTATGAGAAGCCAAATCAGACCTTTTCTTCTGTGTGTGTGTGTGTGTGTGTGTGTGTGTGTCAGTGTGGGTGTGTGAAAAGACGTCAATTAATCTCCACACATTCTTTGATTATGATATACACAATAGAAAACAGACACCATCAAAACACATACAAATCCCACCACACAATCACCTCCATGCAAGCCAGAACTCTTCCACTGACTAACTGAAAGATAAATATATCCGCTTACATGAGTTTGCAATGCAAAAATCATGTTGGTTATTTTGTAGATGGGACCAACAATTGGAGGAAGGAAGATGAATGGATACCTCACCAGGAAAGGAGTGCATGCTACTGAGACACCTCACCATGAAACAAGATGTTAGGGCACGCTGATAGCTGGTGCCCCCTGAAATCAATCCCTAGTTACTATAATAAGGGATACCATTCATCCTGTTGAATGAATGAATGTTTTTCTCCCTAAAAACCTCCTCAATATCCCACGTATTACCCTTCCTATGATTGAAATAATTAATTTGAGACGTAATGTTAATCAAAATACAGCTTTTAAATTGCATCGTTTAGCAAATTTGCAAGTCTGGTTACTTTTCAGCTGTTGACTCTCCTCCAGTCATGTGGATTTGTTTTCAACAAAAGCTGCTAAGAAATCAATCCGTGGATCAACAGATTGGCATGTACGTGTAAGGATGTGTGTATTTGTATAAATAAGAGATTACGCGTTAAAGGGCTCACCTGTGTTGCTTTACCACCGAAACAAGAGCTATGACACTGGGTCAGCGGGCCTCCACTCTTCCTGTAATAAATTACAAGTCATTTACGTAACATCAGTCAGTGATGGTTAGATAAGACAAAGTTCCAGGCATTACCTCAGGGTTTAATTAATGTTATGAACCATAAAAACCTGCATAGTTCCTTTTCAGGCTCTTCTGTGCATTCTCCTCTGTGCTCCTCTGGTCAGAGCGGCATTTATTAGGTACACCTGTCCAACTGCTCGTTCACACTTAATTTCTAATCAGCCAATCACACGGCGGCAACTCAGTGCATTTAGGCATGTAGACATGGTCAAGACAATCTCCTGTGGGGCCATGACCACAATTTGCTGTTAAACCAGAGTGAGTGTACTTACCGTCAGGGTTGTAAACTGGGACTTTGGACAGTTATCACCTCATATCTGCAAATATTAATCGTTAGGTAGGGTTAGGGTTGTTAAGTACTTGCGCTTTCACACATATTGCATGTGTGATATCTATTGTTTGTCAAGAACAACTGGGCCAATAACTGAACTTGGAACGGTAGTTCAGGAAACACTTCATAACTTATCCACAGGAGGTTGCTTAACAACAGGTCAAAGACAATTATAAGAGTTGGCAAATCAGGACATGAGACAAGTTGGAGACAAACTATAATCTTGTCTGGTCCACTGCTGTTTTTTTATGGCTGTTCTCTCAATGTAGAGCTGAACCCCTTAAAAAAGCCTGTGTAATTCACAAAACAAGATTTGTGAAGTCAGTAGATTCAGGAAGAGGACATTTGATCTCTGTGAGTGTGAGATGTCACTGCACTGTATGTATTCATTTATGATTTTGGATGTTGACATGTCATCATCTGATATCTGTAAATAGTAAATTTATTGTAAAGTAAATGGCTTTTAATAAAGAGTATTTAACATGATTCAGTCTGATATGAATTGATTCAACCCCTCTATTCCAAGATCTGGAAGTCAAAAGGTCAATCATCACAGAAAATTACAGAGAGCCAAGGCATTATTTCCCTGTGTGTGGGATAGAGACTGTGGGATAATATAACCTAATGCAATCTATGTCCACTTCTTTATGCACAGATTGCTATTATATTGCCAGTTGGTTGGACCCACTTTCCTCAGAACAGCGGTAAGTCTTTTTTGCATGGATTCAACAAGATGCTGGAAACATTCCTGAGATTTTTTTGTGAGGAAAATCCACTGTTTCAACACATCCCAAAGTTATTGGTGGATCTAGTGGCTGTGGAGGCGAGAGGATTACTGATCCTATTGTCATGTTCAAAAACCAGTTTGAGATGTTTTGAACTTTGTGACAAGTCATGTTATCCTTCTGGATTTCAAGTAGTCCAAGTATTATCCAGGAAGGAAATTAGACCAGGAAGGAAAGTCTGAACATGGTGGTAAAATACAGGAAAGTGCAAAGGTACGAGAACCAAGACCATGCCGGTATTTCCCTATTTGGGTGAGATCGAGATTGTGGGTTAATACAAACTTATATGTTCACTCGTATCTCTACGTTTGTGCCAAGTCAATCATTGATTATGTGACTCCTTGAACCTATAACCTATAAATTCTCACCTTTGGAGACTTACTCACAGCTTTTCACCATCATAGAGGTCCAAGGTAAGACTGGCAAATTCATTTCATGCATGGCAGCATTACATGAGATTGTAATTCTCAGCAATTGTGATTCTAGGGTCTGCTTGGGCCTTATGCCTTAGGCCCCCTCCAACCTTCCTAATCATTATGTTACAAATAATCAGGGACCAGCAAAAAAATGTAGAAAATCGAAAGTTTTCTTTTTTCCCCCATTTTCAATATTGTATTGCTTTGAAAATATTAATATTTGGATCAGAAGAACAAGTTGAACAATAAAAACTGCATTACTTCAAGTCATAAGCCACAAATTTGACACAGTGCACTGTAGAAAAGAAATAATTAAAACAAAATGAATAATACATAAATATATAATATATATAAAAAACCTGGTTCATATTATTCATATGAGTAAAATCTAAAGGGATCACTTTTAGGGTTTTTTACTTTTCAAACTTTTCAAACCATCCCTGACCAAAATTTTGGTAAGCGATAGTGCCAGCTCATAGTGCGACCAGGCTGACACCATGGGGCCTCTTTAGGAAATTTTCCAGCAGGGTGGCAATAAATTTGTCCGTTTGGTATTTGCCATTGCCCAATTTGTGTTGATGCTGATTTGCGCGAACGGGCCACCATCTACATGCAGCAGCTCCACTTGGACAGACTGGGCTGAGTTAGAGGTTTTCCCCAAGCCTATGCCAGTAACTCTGTTCATCAGCACATTTCAATATTTTGAGGCATTACTGGGAATAATGTGGCCTGGGGCCCCATGCAGTGGCCTGCCTTACCTGTTGGCAAGCAGCGCCTCTGATATTGAGATATGTTTTCTTTTACTTGTCTGTCAGTGAGTTTGTGTTGTGGATGCGGTCTATGATGGATTCACCAACAGGGACGGTGATGCTCCTAATTTTAGTCATTCTTGTTGGAAGCGCTTCAGGTAAGACATCTTGCAGCTTGTCCGTTATGATTTAACATTTTATCAGATACCTACTGTCCAATAGTACGACTTGTATCTGCCACATGCATATTATAATGTTCAGCACTCGGTTGGGATCACACGGATAACGTAAATCCGAAAATTGAATTGAATTGAAAATGAAGGTATAATAGTTGCTTTACTATTTGCAAATGCGAATCTCAATCTGTGTCTGTCTGTGTGTGTTTGTATGTATGTGTCTGCATACTAAATGCGGGGAAAAAATATTGGCATGTAAGGACAGATCTGCTTGAGTGTGCAATCATGTGAATCTGTACACAGATCTGAGCGTGAAAATAGATCTGTAGATGTGGACTCAAACACTGGTATCAATTTTTTCCAATATATTTCTATTATACAATGTCAAAAAAGGTTTTCTATTTTATTATATGTAAATAAATTTACTCATAATACACCTTGGTGAAAATGTGAGAAAGAAATCTAATGACTCAATTCAGGATGACACAAAAGATGTCATTCACAAACTTGTACCTCTGAGCAGATTTGCTTTCTGTATAGATCTTTGAATATTTCTTTGTCTTTATTCTGGAGAGCATTCTGAAATCCACAAGAGCATGCATCAGCCTATTCTTGTACTTTTCACAGGGACCCTTGTCACCAGCTGTGATTCCTGCCATGATGAAGCTGCCTGCCTTGAATCAAGAGAAAGAGGCGACTCTTTCAACAATCACATGGTCTCTTGTGTCTGTAAAGATGGCTTTGTAGGTGACGGTATCACCTGTTACAATACAAACCTCTGCAGTGATGCTTCTTGCTGCAGCCAAGGATATCAGTGGTCCCCAGAACAGGGCTGTGTGGACACAGATGAGTGCTCCGTCTTAGACTCACCCTGCTCACCACCTCAGGCTTGCCAAAACATCCCCGGCTCCTTTGAATGCCTGGAGCCTCAGTCCATATCCAGGCAGGACCCCTCTTCCCAGTCCGTCCGGTTCAGCTGCGGACCCACAGTTTGTCCTTCAGGCATGGACTGCCTCAATGTTAATGGGGCAATGCAGTGTGTTGACCCCTGTAGAAATTACACCAGACTGGATGATGACTGGCGATCAGTCAATAACACATCAATTCAGACTTTACACTGTGACCGAAATGTCAACTGGCAAGGCTGGTATCGAGTGTTTCTGGGGCAAACCAGTGCTCACATTCCTGAGTGGTGTGTGAGTGAAAATAGGTGTGGAACCCATGCCCCATTGTGGCTAGCAGAGTCTCATCCCACACAATCAGGTGTAATTGTACGTCGTAGAGTGTGTAATTCATGGTCAGGCAGCTGCTGCCATTTCTCTTCACATAACATCCATATCAAGCTCTGCTATGGAAACTACTATGTCTACAAACTTGAGCAACCTTCTACATGCTCCCTTGCATATTGTTCAGGTATTGTTGCATTTTAATTTTCTTTACATTGTTAAAACAAACAACCTTTAGGTATTTTACAGTACAGAACAGTGAAGAAACTAATGTACCATCCTTGTTTATTACTGTAATCAGAGGCTGATGGAGCACAACCTGGAAATTCCACTATCACAACAACAGAAACTCCGACAGCGACCCTCCCTCTTACAACAACAGGAAACATCAGTTCAGAACGTGATTGGCAGGTCCGCCTGGTCAATGGAAGAAATGGCTCCTGCTCTGGGAGAGTAGAGATCTTCCACCAGGGCCAGTGGGGAACAGTTTGTGACGATTACTGGAGTCTGGTTGATGCTCAGGTGGTGTGTAGACAGCTGGGCTGTGGCAGGGCCCTGTCAGCACCGGCATCTGCACACTTTGGACAGGGATGATGTCAACTGCACAGGCAGTGAATCAGAACTCAATCAATGCAGTCACCTTGGGCTTGGATCTCACAACTGTCATCACGTTGAAGATGCTGGTGTTGTCTGTGAAGGTAAATAGAGAAGGGCAACACAATCTCACTGTGTACCATGCTGACAGTGGATAACAATTAGCTGAGAGGATTTTGGTCACCAGCCTGTAGGAAAGTATCTCTGTTGTGCTACATTCGAATATTTGCAGCCTCTTACAAAACAAATATATATTTAAAGCTGTTTCAAGGAAGAAAGTGTCCATATCCTCAGAAGGTCTTTGTCTCTCATGTCAGCATTGTTGTGTTGCAGGTTCTCTGCCATTGAGGCTGGTCAACTCTAACAACCGCTGCTCTGGTAGAGTGGAGATCTACTATAGAGGACAATGGGGAACAGTGTGTGATGATAGTTGGGACCTGAATGATGCCAGGGTGGTGTGTAGACAGCTGGACTGTGGCCCTGCCCGTTCAGCACCAACCAATGCAGCTTTTGGACAGGGCAGTGGACCCATCTGGATGGATGATGTCAGATGCACAGGCAGTGAATATGAACTCAATCAATGCAGGCACAATGGGTTTGGATCTCACAACTGTGTTCACTCTGAAGATGCAGCTGTTGTCTGTGAAGGTAAACAGCAAAGGACAACACGGTCTTACTGCTTAACACAGTATTTTTATTGTATTATTTATTTATTTATAATGGTGTGATTAAAGTTCAAGTTGCATGCATACTGAGGTTCTCATCATGGTTTCATCTGAATTTGGAAATCCACCTCAATTCTAACTTTTATTCTCAACACTTTTACCTATCGTCAGGCCAACAACCTCCTCTCCAGCGTCCACTGCTCACATGTGCTCGTGATAAAATCCACATAGGTGTGGATTCATTTAGCCTGACAACTGCCGGTTTGGACCCATTGTCTGGTAATCTGGCAGTCCTCAACTGCACCTGGGTCAGAATTCACAATGCTATGGTGTGGTATGAAGTGGAGGCCTCGGAGGGTACCTGTGGAAACATACTAATGGTAAACACTTCATGTTTTTTTTCCCTGTTGTCCTCCTTTACCTTTCTTCTTTCCTGGAGTAAGTGGTTGTACAGTACCCTGAGCTTTTGGACCACCTTTATCAATGGTATCCATATACTCCTTTATTCATTTTTCAACCTCCTCAAACTTGCTTTCAATTGAGTGGCTTTTTAAGTGCCATTCATATCCTCATCACATAATATCGGCTCACTCCCTCACGCAGCTCACAGTGGATGAATGCTCAGGTCAGTGTTAAGTGGCTCCTGACTGGCATCTGCTGGATCTCACTCAATGCTCCTCTACCTGCTCCTCACTCATACTCATGACTCATACTCATACTGGACATAGTCTTGTCCCATTGGCTTGGACACAGTAGAATCACTAATCGAGGTTCTGAAATGAGAAATGTCTTTTAACTGATGCATTTGAAGGGAGGGAAAGTAGGCAACACCTGGACTTGCTTGGTCTATTTATGTTCATTCTTACACTGACTAAAATCTAGCATATAATCATGAAGTCATCCCATTCATAAAACTGGTTTACAATTTTACCACCTTCTGTCTTGCAGGTCAACAGCACACATGCCATCTACTCCAACACCTTATTCATCTACCCAATGAATAATTCATCCTTTGCACCTCCCGTGAGTTTTCCCTTCTCCTGTGCTTATCCCCTGGACACAGAAGCCAGCCTAGATGCTCCCATCAGACCATTCCTGTCGTGAGTCACTTGTATTTGAATGTGACAAGCATTGCTGCTTTCTGTAATAATATTGGTAAAACTGCTGTCCATACTTTGTCTCAAATGTAGAATTTCAAACAAATATCCATTAGTAAATGAAGAGAGCTTGCACATACATGGTTTCAATAACAAATCTTGAACTTTTGACAGGCTGCAAGGTGGCATCACAGGCTTAGGTTCTAGAGCCAGAGCCAACATGTCTCTGTACCGCAACTCCAACTACTCTGAGACCTATCCATCAGGCCCCATCAACCTACCTGTGGGCTCACCCATGTATGTTGGTGTCTCTGTGGAGGAGAGAGATCATCGCTTTACTGTTGTCCTGCAAGACTGTTACTCCACTTACTCATCCAACCCTGATGATCCCAGACGACAAGTTCTTATCCAGAACAAGTGAGTGTCCCTCACATATCTCTTCATAATGGAGGAATGTTTAATGCTCAACAGTGATGACCTGATGATCTTCATCATTTCTATCAGGTGTCCTACTGACCGACGACAGGTGTCAGTGACTCAGAGCGGTGTGTCTCTCCAGGCTCGTTTCTCTGCTCTGTTCTTCCTGTTCCAAGGTGATTACAGAGAGGTTTACCTGCACTGTGACCTTAGTCTGTGTGACCGGAGGAATGGTTCCTGTGTTCCTGTGAGTTATAAATTCACATTTTCCAATTGTGTTGTACATCTATCAGTGCCACCTTGATACTGGGATTTGAGGGAATCTTTGTTTTCCACTCTCTTCCACCTCACAGCATTGTGCAAGGAGGAGGTATCGCTCTGTCTCCAACTCTGAACCTGTGAATACCCTCACCGTTGGACCCATCACTTGTGAGTCTTATAAATAACAGTACTTAATAATACATTTCACAGATGTCTCCAATTTCGGCTGCCCCTGTCCCTGGTTAAAACTGTCCCCAAAAATGTGCCCAATTTAAATGGAAGAGAAAAAAGGTTGCAACAGAGAGAGCGATAGAGAGCAAGCGAGCAGGCTTTTGCAGTAGCACCACCCCATCCCTACCCCCCCACTAGGTGCAGCGACACTTTGATCGACCCACCTCAACCCCCCACACCCATCCCAGTCGAGGCCGGGCCAAGCAAAGTGTCCCCAGTTTTGGAGATGAAAATATGGACACTTTACTCTATACTGTGTGTATATTATGAACAGTAATATTGTATTGTAAATTAAATACTAGCCAAATGTGTTCAACGTATTGATGTCTGCCTTATACACAGTCACACTTTTACATTTGGACCTGCAACAGCGATAGCAGTGTCCATAGTAACCGCTGTAGCAACCATAGGAGCCAGATCCAATAACTAACTAAATAAAGATAATATACTGCATATTCACTGAAGCAAGGTCAGCAAGTCAGCTGCTTCTCACTGCAGGGCTTGTGTTGCTGGATATTCATAAGATAATGCACGAGAATTTGCAAGCACACTTGCACTACTACTGGTCAAAGAAAGCGATCTATTCATAAGCTACATTCACACGTGAGGTTTTAATGCTCAACTCTGATTCTTTACACATATCAGATTTTTTTGTTTGGCAGGTCACTTTACCTTTATAATGAAACCTATATATGACATCCGTATGAATGGTTCATGAGAGAATAATTCTTCAGTCATCACCACTGGTGTCAGTTTCGTTTGAAAAGAAGTGGGGACAACTGAGCGGTGGTGGTGGGAGGGGAGCGGGAAGGTTTCCCCAGCCAATCTTTTTGTTAGGATTCTGTCTGCCTGTTTGCCCTGTTTTTCAATCGATCAATCAATTTCACCACAAGCCACCACTGGGTGCAAGTCTATTGCAAAGAATCATGTCACTCAGGTCATGAAGGATGGGGACCACAGTATGCGTTCTTGAGGACACTGCTATGCTGTTTTGTGCTTTGATGAGACTGAAATCCAGACTGGAACTGTAAAGTGACTGTTTTCTCAGGGCTTTTGTAGAGGAACAGTGAGTTGAAATGGGGCAGAGGTGATTGAAATTGTTAGGATCTGTCTCAGATTCTTTAATATTGGGATGATGGCAGCTGTTTTGAAGGGGATAGGAACAACTGTGTCTGGTGAGGAATGGATGATGACAGAGATGAGGGGGATGATAGAGAGGGGGAACGGTGTCAGAAGGGCTGATGTCTCAACACAATAAATTTCATGGATTCAAATAACACTAATGGTTTTTTTCCCCTCTTTTACATCTGTAGGGGGCAATTCACCTGAGCAAGCCGGCAGCCCACAGTAAAACAAACTAAATTCTATGTTGTGTTGTGATTTGGGTTTCAGACACAGACCAAAATAATCATTAAACATAATGAAATCAATGTGGAATTGTTGTATTATTAAACGATGAGAAATAAATTACAAGAGTTCAAATGAAAGTGATATCAGTTCATTTCTTCTTCTCCTTGTCAATAATATTCCAGCACACACTGACTGACACTTCAACCCAGGATTTGCTGTAGAAAAATAAACATGACTGGGAGGTGATCAGATTTAGGCACCAAATGGCTTGTGAACTGCAGAGTCCATAGAATGTTAAGCTTAGAACCTTTTGTAATCGTATCTGTCTGAATGATGACATTGTGAAAGCCTGTGAGTAAACATATGCCACTACGCTGTGTGTCTTGTCCCATCACAATGTGTGTCGCTTTGTTCAACAACTTTTCCACCCCTGTAGCATGTCTTGTGCATGGTGGATGTCTATTTTCGGTTGCATCCAACGTCTCCCTTTTGTCTGCAAGAGGACACCATGTACCATGTGCTCTCTGTTCAAACATCCAAAAAGAATGGCAGCGAATAGTCAGGAACCACCAAATCCTCTGCCTGAGTCAACTCTTGTTTGAGGTGAATAAAGGCATAATCTGCCTCTGTGGCCCCTTCGAGCTGTGCAATGAGATTTCTCATGCCTTGCTCATTAACCAAGGCCTGCAGTAGGACAGGAGGAGGAGTTCTGAGTACCCCTGTGAGACAACATGTCCTTGCCTGACACTGGCTTGGGATGATGCTGCACAGCTTGTTTATACGCCAGAGAAACGCCTGTTCCTATGCTAGAGATCAGTAGTCCCAGAAAAGACACCACCTGATGGCAGCACTGCAATTTAGACCTGGAAACCTTAAAGCCTATGTTGTACAGTTTAGACAGCAGAGTATGCATGGCTTCTAAGCAAGTCTGCTCATCTGGAGCAGCTAACAACAGCACATCTACGTACTGGATCAGCATGACCTCTGGAGCTGGAGGTCAGACAGCTGTTGTTTCACGACCTGGTTGAATATGCCTGGGAAAAGATTGAATCCTTGAGGCAAAGAGGTGTACCTCAACTTCTGGCCTTGATACATGAATGAGAAAACATCACACAGATGGAGAGTCAGGAGTAGGCAGAAAGAAGTGTTAGCCAGTTTTCAATACATGAAAACCACCTGTGAGCCGGAGACAGAGCAGATATGGCTGTGTAAGGGTTTGGTCCTGGAGTGGACACTCAAGTCATGAGCCATGCCATATTGCCTGTATTTTGTACTTCTGAACTGAGAGAATAGGAGTGTTCCAGGTGGAGTGTGATGGTTCCAGCACACCTGTATCCAACCAGCAACTGTGTCAGCAATGCGGCTTCAGTCTGTGGCTTGTGATCATATCGCTTCTGCCACACTGGTGTGAAATCTGACAATTCAAATTGTACTGGAGAAACCTCACAAAAACCCTCATCTGTGGGCCATGTGCCTGCTGGCAGGTATTCTAGTATGACCTCAGCATTGGCATGATCAGTCTTTTCCCTGCCATGGAAACGTTTAATCTGCCTGTGCTCAAGTGGCACCTGATTTTTCACCTGACAGCTTATGTGATAAGCTCCAGAGGAAGGGTACCATTTGGGGGACCATGATGCATCAAAGGCATAGAACCGTGTATGTGAACTGTGTATCCATAAAGAAATAACACAACACGTCTGTCAGGGCTGCACAATACAAAGGCCCCACACTTCACCAGGAGATCCCCCCCTCATGAGATTAACTGGACTTTCCAGTGAAGAGATGTATTGATGCATGAAGTTCTGTGCGGCCACTGCCATGGGCATTGGAGTAGTGAGAGGCAGAGAAACCTACTCGGGGCTACTACTGTGTTCAGAGCCTGTTGAGGGAGCACCCCTTTGTGGTTGTGGAATCTATCTAATCAGGGGTAGAATCCAGATCTGGGTCTGACTGGGGCTGGGCCTGCTAAATCATCTGTTTTCTTATTCCTCTGCTGCCTTCTGAGCATCATCAACTTTACGCCTCGCGTCCTCCAGTTGAACCTTCAAGAGCTGTGCCTGTGCTGAATCAGTGCTCTGTTTGTCCTGTAATTGTTTCTTTGCATGCCTTCTCACATAATGTGCCAAGTGCTTGTCCCACTGCTCAGCACTACTCCAAGACATATCTGGATTATTATCTTTTGCCTCTCTGACCACAACCAGCTTCAGTCATGACTGCCTTACGCATCATTGTTGTTTGTAATTTCCTGAACCTGGATGAAAACCAGCTACATCCACCCATACTTCCTTAGCTCTGCTTAAAAAGACTTATATGTCCTCCCTGGGCTTCATTTTAAGAGTCAATGCATGTAAAGCACCTGTTGGATCCGGAAATTTCATTGCATTGCACTACCTGAAGTGAATGGAGCAGAGTCTGCTACTTAACTGACACCAGCCGATGATTCAGTTTGTGCCAGTTCCCAAATTGGAATTTGTTTTCCCAAGAAACCTTGCCAGTCTCCCATAGCCAATCTTCCACATCTTTCATAAGTCTGTGTCCATGCCAAGGAACGTACTTCATTGTAAATAAGAGTTTGTGATTTTTGTGTGTTAAGAAAAACGTATATAACAAATGTTATCATATCAGTGTTTTGTAAAGTCTGTACTGTACTGTTTGTATATTCTGTTCTTATGTTTGGAAAAAACTTGTGCTTTAAAATGCTGTGCTTAGTGGAAAACTACTGAAGGATGTGTGCATGTTTCATATGTCCCTCTGACCTTTGATTGTGCGAGCACTACAGCTGCAAAACAACTGCAGAACCTGGTTAAACTGGTTTAAACCCAAGAAGCCCAAGAAGAAGAATAAAAATATTGGCTGACGGACACGGTGTGACTGTGAGCTCACCCTCAAAAGTTGTCTTCTTATCAACAACTATGTATAAAAGCCGAGCTGAGCTGCTCCCTAGTACAGATCTGAATGTAATCATTGCTCTGCACTCCTTGCTGCAAGAATTCTTCCAATTGTGAAGAATCGACTGAGTTGTTTGTCTGTTAAGAAAGTATAGTACAAACTAAGAGCAATTTGTGGATGCTGTAGATGAGGCACCAAGGGGGCCTTGTCAATGCTCCTAATTTTTGTATATATACATACACACACACACACACACACACACACACACACACGCACACACACACACACTTACACACACACATACTTCTGGCCCGGCCACCGTGTCCCCTTTTTTGTAACTCATCATCACTCATAGGGGAAGAGCTGATTTGATTTTCACGCATTTCAGATTGCATGTTTGACCAGAAGTGGCAGCATATTGGGTGAAAAATTACATTTGTGCTTATATCTCCAGAACTATTAGGTGATGTCAAACTGTAAATGAAGCAACACGGATTGTTCAATCCTGACTCGGGGCGTTCAGGGATATATCCATCGCATTCGGTGCTGAATGCATAGGTCTTGTTATTGTCTAATAGTACAGTCTGTAACTTATAATGAAAAAACATATTCTATAGAGATTCTGTGGGGTTTTGGAGTTCACCGAAAGGGGGGTAATTCACTGAGCAAGCTGGCAGCCCACAGTATAACAAACTAAATTCTATATTGTGCTGTGATTTGGGTTTCAGACACAGACAAAAATAATCATTAAATGGTATAACATAAAGAAATCACTGTGAAATTGTTGTATTATTAAACGATGAAAAATAAACTACAAGTGTTCAAATGAAAGTGACAATTCCTCTTCTACTTGTCAATAATATTCCAGTACGCACATAAAATGTATGGGCTGGAATGTGGATGTGCTTTCCGGCACCTGATGGCCTGTGAATTGCAGTCTTTATTTACCAACAAATTTTTCCAGTCCAGAGAGAGGATGACTTCAGAAGCTGCAGGTAGAGGGCAGACACCTTAAAACAAACCAAATCAGATATAGCAAGGCAGTAAATATATTTGATGGGTAATGTCATCAAATGACTGAAAAGCACAGGTCCCAACACAAAGTAATATAAACTCCAGACAGTGAGAATAATAAAAAAATGAAAAGAATTGGTGCTGGTACTGATATTGATATCGATATCCTGCGCATTCATGATAGCAAGACAAAGAAGTTGACCAAATTCGTTTTGGAAACTCATGTGTGGGAATGTACTTATTTATCAGGACTAACACCACTGTTTTGGCGTCTTCCTTTGTGGCAGGTACAGCCTCTGGCCAGCCTGTGTATGCATCCATGGCGACTAAAAGGTCCCTGTGCCCTCTGACCCACGCAATCATGCCAGTATAATAATCATTTCTTCCCTAGGGAGTGTAGGCAGTGGGAACCTCCCTTGGTGTGGCCACACAAATGTCTTCTGTATTTCTTCACATAATCATCAATCATTTCCGGTAAATAGGGATTCGTACGAAATACGAATTCTGGTCTTCCATCCAGCGCCCTCCACAGGCCTTCTTCCGATGTTACTTCTTTGCACGCCCAGACCCCTTTGTCATGCGCGGGGGGGGGCTTTTCCTGTTCCTCGACAATCATTTCCTTGTTACAGTGAGGTAGGATTTCACACGCTGTTGCTTCTGCCTGCATCAGTACCCAATCTGGTCTGTATCCTGCCTTTTGTTTGGCTGCCTGATCGACTGCCTCATTTACTTTTGCTGGTAATGTGTCTGATTTGTCATGTGTCTTACATTTCATGATTGCATCTTGGTTAGGCTTCATTACTGCTTTTGCAAGCTGCTTCATATCTTTTTCATGTTTGATAGGTGTGTTAGAGGCTGTCACAAATCCAGATGTTATCCACTGACTTAGCTCTACTTGAATTGCTCCTACCACATATGCCGAATCTGTGTAATTGTTTACACTCTTCATTTCCAACCAATGTAGCGCCGCTATCATAAGATGAGACCTCTGCTAGTATTGTCTCAAAACACTGTGGTGTCACCCTGACCACTGCCCATGCTGGTTTCAGTCCTTCAGTAGGGCGTCTTACACAGCATCTGTCTGTGAACTCTTTCCTTTGCATTCTCCAGTCGTTCACTGCCGAGATCGGATCTAACTTTTACCACCCTCTGTACTCTGTGTACGTAGGTGTGGTTTGCCACTATCCATCTTATCTGCCATGTTGATACCTTCATGGATAAATGTGAGGTTAGGTGCTGTTAGAATTTTCTCTAATCGTGTCTGTCTGAGTGATGACATTGTGAATGCCTGAAAATTTACATATGCCACTATGCTGTGTTGCATACAAAAAAATACGAAAACTAGTGCACCATAACTTGTAGTTTTTCTTATGAAATTTTATGTAACAGAGCCATGGTCATGTGACCGGTTTTTATATTACAGTTTTTAGTGGTAGTTTAATAGCGATTCCTTTGTCTCTGTTTTGAGAAAAAGGAAATGTGAATATATATCAGTAAATAGCGTCACTTTATTTGTATAGTGATTACAAACAGGAAAACAGAAAACTCCATGAGATCTAGAGCTCATGGACACCGGCCGAAAGAAGATTATGGAAATAAATGTTCATCAGAGACTGATCGGAGACACAGCACACGCATGGGGAGAATTTAATCCATCAGATGGAGCAAACCAAGTCAGAACTGGAGTGTGCATAGCAGCCGGAGCGCGCAGAGCAACCACCCTAGCATGGTGGAAAGATCAGAAAAAATCTTTGCAACTATGAGCAAGCCAGTTTTTAAGACTTTTCTGACATTTTCATTGTCATTAGGGTTTTTGCGAGGATATTTCAGTTACCTATGCTTGCTCTGGTGCTATGGAACGTTCTGACTTTGTAGTCCGGCTTGCTCCTTCTGACGGGGAAAGAGAGTGCCATTGGCTGGAGAGATGTTGCCATGTCACCCTTGGCAGTTGTCATTCAATTGTTTGTGGCCACCTCAGACACTTCCAAAGGTTAAGTAGGACACTGAAACTCAGCATGCTGGATGCTCTTGACCTCCTGACGAGCATAGTAAAATTTTAGCCTCCTAGCTTAAAGTATCTATGAGTTATTCCAGAAAAAGCCTTTTGTGGTCCCATCATTCCTCGAGGGTCCACCTCAAACACTAACAGAGTTAGCAGGAGACTGAAACTATGCATGCTGGATGCTCTTGACCTCCTGATGAATTTCAGCCTCTTTGCTCAAATTGTTTTGGCGATATTAAACAAATAACATTCAATAGCCTGGTTAAGAAATCAGGGGCTGTCATAGCTATAGTCAACCAGACCATCAGATTCTGGAGGACATTCCAGACCAGATCTCTTTCTTAAAGTGCTGTAATCCTTACATTTTAGTAAGTTGTAAGGGGGGCCTGGACGAGCAGATATGTGTTGGTTTGGTCCTTATCGGAGCCATACTTTTTGAAGGCGGGGCTTTAGAGCATTCACCATTTCCCACCTTTGACGGCTCATTACGGTTGCAAAAATAGACCAAATGGCCTGAAACTCAATCTGCAGATCCAATGGGGGACCTGGAATAGACCCTCTGAGCCTCACCTCTGTAGACCCCTTGGTGAACTTTACTTCTCCCTTGGGGAAGTAAAGTTGCTCTAGGAAGTTGCTATCAACATGGAGGCAGCAGATCCTAATACTAGGAAACTTCAAGGGGAAGGTATTTCTCTCTTCCCTCCTTCCATGGTGGTTTGGAGTTGAGTTGTCAGAGACAAAAAAATTGTAATAAACAGTTGAGCTGACTTCTCTCCAAGAGTGCAAAATTGCTAGTGGAATAAGAATAAAGGCCCCGGTATGGTTCTGCGAAAACTCAGTTTGTCTGCACTGTTTTGGGGAGTGCTGCAGACGGAACTCGCCACACCATTAGGTGGAGTTGAGCCCTCAAAGGGATTGATGGGAGGAGAGTGTGGGTGCAACGTCCATGGGCGCCAGCTGTCATAGAGCAACCACAGTCCAGTAGTGTCAGGTGTCTCGGTTAACAACAAAAGCCCCCCCCCCCCCCCCCCCCCCCCCCCCCCCCCCCCCACACCTGAGGGTACTGACCCTGAGGGGCTACTGCTGCGTTCAGAGCCTGATGTGTGTCCGGCTGATGAGGGTGATTCCACACCCCTCTACGGGTGTATCCAATCCAATCAGGGGTAGAATCCAGATCTGGGTCTGACTGGGGCTGGGCCTGCTAAATCATCTGTTTTCTGATTTCTCTGCTGCCTTCCGAGCATCATCAACTTTACGCCTCACATCCTCCAGTTGAACCTTCAAGAGCTGTGCCTGTGCTGAATCAGTGCTCTGTTTGTCCTGTAATTGTTTCTTTGCATGCCTTCTCATATAATGTGCCAAGTGCTTTTCCCACTGCTCAGCAGTGCTCCAAGGCATATCCGGGTTATTATCTTTTGCCTCTCTGACCACGACCGGCCTCAGGGACATTGTTGTTTGTAATTCCCCGAACCTCAGTGACAGCCAGGCATATCTGCCCATGCTTCCTTAACTCTGCTTAATAAGACTGCTATGTCCCCCTAAGGCATCATATTAAGAGTCAATCAATGTAAAGCACCTGTTGGAACCGGAAATTTCCTGTGTATTGCACTTAATTCAGGTGTTGCATTTGGAGTGAAGGCTGTCAGTGGGCTCAAAATGCATTTTAATTTAGTTTTGATTAATAAGTACGTCACTACACTACATTACTTCAGGAATGTATTTGTGTGCTTGTGCACAGTGTAAATACAATTTGTGATTTTTGTGTTGTTGTTTTTGTCAGTGACTTTCGTGTTGTGGATGCAGGAGATGATGGAGGGACCCAGGGTCTTGTCAATGCTCCTTATTTTACCTATTCTTGTAGGAACAATCTCAGGTAAGACAGTTGTCTTTCTCTGGTTGTGTGAAACCACACCAGAGTGAGTGGTCTTCTCTTTGGCTGAATAGTCACGCTGGAGTGAGTACTCTGCTCGCTAGTTCAAGCTACACTGTATTTTTTTTGTTTTGGTTTGTTATAAACATCAAATATGTATTTATGATACTGCATAGTTGGGCCCTAAAAATAGATTAATGTTCAGAAATAGGTAGACTACGGTGTTTCCAATCACAAACAGGCCATAAGAAAGGCTGCATGTTGACATTCACACCTGTGATATTTATCACACTGCATACCAGTACTTATGAATTGATGTCTTGACACAACAATACACATCCATACTTCTAGTTTTAAATGAAAATATTTTTACACGTGCCATAGGTAAATGATCAGCTTACCCACCTCCGAAACTTGATACTTCAACTCCACAGACTCGGAAATCAACTCACTAACACATACACTTCAATTACATTAATTTATTTAAAATCAGATTTAACTTAAAACACCTAAACATTACACATTAACCTAAGCAATTACATACATTATATACACGTACACATATACATATGCATTACAAACACACACATATACACATACATTTTCTGAGATGTTGAGGTTGCTAATGTGCTTGAAGACGAAGGGGTTGCTGATGCTGATGTCCATCCTGATCTTGTTGTTCATAGCGTTATGGTATTCTCTATTGTACGGGCTCTCTAGGGTTTTTGTTTCATAAGGAGACAGAGGCACACACACACACACACACACACACTGGGCTAATGCCCTTTGAAAATCACCTTATTACCTGTAAAGTCATAATGTAAAATGTTAAATAAACCAACCCGAAAATGAAACTCATGTGCAACTTCAGTTAAACAGAAAATAAATTGTGCCTCTCTCTTCCATGTAAAATTACTGGCTAGTAGCTTAGCCATGATGCACAACTTTGGCTAAGCTGCACAACTAAGTTGTTTTTTAAGGGAAAAGCTGCTATTTCAACATGTTTAAGCATCCCGGGTTGTAACCACGCTAATAACGTTTTTAAGAACCAAACCGTTTGTAAATCCGTTGAAATAAGAGCAAGATAAGAGCAGTAACTTTGGTGAAGATCACTCACTGTACCTCTATTTACATGAGGCTTCACAGACTCTGCCGGAGAGCTTGACCGACACAAGATGGCCGACCTGTGTGGACGTTCTTCACTCCGCCCAGAGACATCTAGCCTTCTATATATGTATCTATGAGCACACAGGCAACCGGTTTATGTTATTGGATTTTTTTTTGACACCTTTGCCATGGACAATGTTTATCTTTAAGTATTGTTTGTGAACGCAAAGAATTTATGTTTTCTGACAATGCATTCCTCTAGCCTTAACAAGTTGTCAAAAGCCATTGAAACTAGTTGTTCACTTTTTACCTTGCCAATTGTTGGACGTTAATGGAAATGTACTTATGTTTGTTTCTATCTCTGTATGATCTTCAGTTTTTTAAGGACAAGAAAGGTCAAGCCTTGAGGTTTTTTATGAAGGATTCTGTCAGTTATCTAACTGTCCAGCTTTGCATAAGTCCACGCATTGCCAGGGCAGTACAGGACCCATCTGGATAGATGATGTCAGCTGCACAGACAGTGAGGGTCGTTGTCTCTCATGTCAGTTTTGTTGTGTTGCAGGTTCTCTGCCAGTGATGCTGGTCAACTCGAACGACCGCTGCTCTGGCAGAGTGGAGATCTACTATAGAGGACAGTGGGGAACAGTTTGTGATGATGGTTGGGGCCTGAATGATGCCAGAGTGGTGTGTAGACAGCTGGACTGTGGCAGGGCCCTGTCAGCACCAGCATCTGCATACTTTGGACAGGGCAGTGGACACATCTGGATGGATGATGTCAGCTGCACAGGCAATGAATATGAACTCAATCAGTGCGGCCACAGTGGGTTTGGATCTCACAACTGTGGTCACTCTGAAGATGCTGGTGTTGTTTGTGAAGGTAAACAGCAAAGCACAACATGGTCTTACTGCTTAACACAGTGTTTTTATCGTACCATTTATGATGGTGTGAATTAAGTTCAAGTTGCATGCAAACTAAGGTTCTCATTATGGTTTCTCCTCTCTTCTAACTTTTATTCTCAACACTTTTACCTATCTTCAGGCCAACATCCTCCTCTCCAGCCTCCTCAGCTTATATGTGACCGTGATAAAATTCACATAGGTGTGGATTCATCAAACCTGACAACTGCTGATTTCGACCCAATGTCTGGTAATCTGGTAGTCCTCAACTGCACCTGGGTCAGAAAGCAGAATACTACAGTGTGGTATGAGGTCAAGGCCACGGAGGGTACCTGTGGAAACACACTGACGGTAAACATTTAGTGATTCTGTGTTTTTTCTGTGGTTTTTCTTTCCTTCTGTTCCCTCCTGGAGTAAGTGGTTGTACTGTACCTGGAGCTTTTGGGCCACCTTCATCAATGCAACGATACCTATCTAACCTGCATCCAGTTTAGTGGCTTCATAAGTGTCATTCTTATCCTCATCATGTAGCATCGAATCACTGCCTCATGCAGCTCACAGTGGATGAAAGTTCAGTCAGGTGGCTCCTGACTGGCATCTTCAGGATCATACTCGGTACTGTGCCACTTAATTCCCACTCAAACTCATTACTCAAAGGGAAAGTGGGCAGCACCTGGACTTGCAGGGTCTATTTATGTTCATTCTTGCACTGACTAAAATCTAGCATATAATCATGAAGTCATCCCATTCATAAAACTGATTTACAATTTTACAATCTTCTGTCTTGCAGGTCAACAGCACACATGCCATCTACTCCAACACCTTATTCATCTACCTCATGAATAATTCATCCTTTGCACCTCCCGTGAGTTTTCCCTTCTCCTGTGCTTATCCCCTGGACACAGAAGCCAGCCTAGATGCTCCCATCAGACCATTCCTGTCGTGAGTCACTTGTATTTGAATGTGACAAGCATTGCTGCTTTCTGTAATAATATTGGTAAAACTGCTGTCCATACTTTGTCTCAAATGTAGAATTTCCAACAAATATCCGTTAGTAAATGAAGAGAGCTTGCACATACATGCTTTTAATAACAAATCTTGAACTTTTGACAGGCTGCAAGGTGGCATCACAGGCTTAAGTTTTAGAGCCAGAGCCAACATGTCTCTGTACCGCAACTCCAGCTACTCTGAGACCTATCCCTCAGGCCCTATCAACCTACCTGTGGGCTCACCCATGTATGTTGGTGTCTCTGTGGAGGAGAGAGATCATCGCTTTACAGTTGTCCTGCAAGACTGTTACTGCACTCACTCATCCAACCCTGATGATCCCAGACGACACACTCTCATCCAGAACAAGTGAGTGTCTCTCACCTGTCTCAGCATAATGGAGGAATGTTTATGTTCAACAGTGATGACCGTCTTCTTAATTTCTATCAGGTGTCCTACTGACCGACGACAGGTGTCAGTGACTCAGAGCGGTGTGTCCCTCCAGGCTCGTTTCTCTGCTCTGTTCTTCCCGTTCCAGGGTGAGAACAGAGAGGTTTACCTGCACTGTAATCTCAGTCTGTGCGCCCAAAACAATGGTTCCTGTGTCCCTGTGAGTTACATATTCACTTGTTCAAATTGTGCTCTAGATCTACCAATGTCACCTTGATACTGGGATTTGAGGGAATCTTTGTTTTCCCACTCTCCTACTTCACAGCATTGTGCAAGGAGGACGTATCGCTCTGTCTCCAACTCTGAACCTGTGAAGACCTTCACCGTTGGACCCATCACTTGTGAGTCCTACAGTACTTAATTTAGCCCCTAAATTAAATACTTTACACATTAACACATTACACATTACTTTTGAGATGCAACCTATATGTGACCTCTGTGAGAAAGATTCACAGGAACATAATTTTCATCACCACTGGCGCCAGTTTAGTTTGAAAGGAGGTGGGGACAACTGAGCGGTGGTGGTGGGAGGGGAGCTGTTAGGTTTACCCATCTTTTTGCCTGTGGTAAAAGTGAAGGGGTCAAAACTGTGAATGCCAAAAACTGGTGGGGGAGACATGTCTTCACCCTCCCCAGTGTATCTGATGCCTATGGTCATCACTCTATCAATCGAGTATGAGTGCAATTTACGCTGTTCACACAGTCATGAAAATATCCGAGCTGAGTCATGTGGACAAAAAGATCAGATTTGAGTCACATTACATTGCTGTGTAAACGTAGCCTTATTCATAGAGAAGGCATATTGAATTATCTCTAATTTAGCTATGTTATACATTTTTATGTCATCTGTGAATTCATGGGGATTGACAGACAAAGGGAATCTGTACAAATTCAATGACTATAGTTTGCCACACATCACTACAAATTATTTATTGTATATATTAGTTATATATATTAACACATTTATATTTTTTTCTCCTTATTTTTTGATTAAGGATGATAGAATATATATTTTTAAATTAACCCTAACCCAGCCGATCAATTTTATCACCAGGCACCACTGGGTGAGTGATGCCAAGTTAGTCTATTTTAAAGACTGGTGTGGGAGATGGTATTAAAAACTTCACTCAGGTCATGAAGGATGGGGACCACAGTATGCGTTCTTGAGGACACTGCTATGCTGTTTTGTGCTTTGATGAGACTGAAATCCAGACTGGAACTGTAAAGTGACTGTTTTCTCAGGGCTTTTGGAGAGGAACAGTGAGTTGAAATGGGACAGAGGTGATTGAAATTGTTGTTAGGATCTGTCTCAGATTCTTTAATATTGGGATGATGGCAGCTGTTTTGAAGGGGGTAGGAACAACTGTGTCTGGTGAGGAATAGATGATGACAGAGATGAGGGGGATGATAGAGGTGAGAAAGAAAGGTGTTAGTTAATTACAAGGGCTGATGTCTCAACACAATGAACTTTACAGTTTGTATTCAAATAACACTAAATCAATGTTTTTGTTCTCTTTTACATCTGTAGGGGGCAATTCACCTGTGCAAGCCGGCAGCCCACAGTAAAACAAACTAAATTCTATGTTGTGTTGTGATTTGGGTTTCAGACACACACCAAAATAATCATTAAATGGTATAACACAATGAAATCAATGTGGAATTGTTGTATTATCAAACGATGAAAAATAAACTACAAGACTTCTAATGAAAGTGATATCAGTTCATTTCTTCTTCTCCTTGTCAATAATATTCCTGCATGCACCAACTGACACTTCACCCTGTATTAAATCTGATTTGCTGTATAAAAATAAACATGACTGATCAGATTTAGGCACCAAATGGAGGGCAGACCAAACCAAATCAGGTATAGCAATGTACCAGGAGGTCAGTACTCCAAGTTGTAAATTACAGGTTAATTGAAGCAAGATCACATACAGAGTTACTCTACTCATTCATTTAAACAGACAAGAGACAATACATTTGATGGTTAATGTCATCAAATGACTCATATAGAATAAGTTCCAACACAAAGTAAATTAATCTCCAGACACTGATGGTGGCCTAGAGAGTAATGACAAATGAAAAGAATTGGTGCTGGTACTGATTACCAATATAATAGTCCTTATAATCCTTGTAAGGCGTGTGCCTATCATATATTTGCAGGTCCTCCTTTTGATCTCAGTTATACTGAGATCAGCACCTGCAGCTGGACCCACTTGTCATGGATTCTTGTCCTCGCTGGTCGCCCCCTTTTGCCTCCTGAATCTGTTTAGAGAAAGCTGGGACAAGGGCCTTTGTTTGATCATAAAATGGCCTATACCTCAAAAAAGAGTGGCTGTAGCTGCTTGATTACCACCTCCTGTACCAGGAAACTACTGTCCATGGGCCAAGTCAAACCTTGTGACCCCTGTTTGCATGTTTATTGAACTCCTGACAGACAGAGCCAGCAAAAGTGTGTCCACCCAGTTGAGTCTGCTGTCGGTGCAAATCTTATTCACTTTCCTCTCCAGGGTCTGATTCATCGTTTTCCACTTTCCCTTGTGATTGTGGATGATACACTGTTCCAAATGCATGCTTGAGCCCAATCTGCCTTTCCACCTTCCGGAGGTGTTTGATTTTGAAACGCATCCCAGTGACCAAATTCAGTTTGGGAACCCATGTGTGGGAATGTACTGATTCATCAGCAGGTCAGGCCTCTGGCCAGCCCGTGTATGCATCCATGGCGACTAAAAGGTCCCTGTGCCCTCTGACCCACTCAATCATGTCAGTATAATAATAATTTCTTCCCTAGGGAGAGTAGGCAGTGGGAGCTTCCCTTGGTGTGGTTCCACTGTGGGTCGGATATTATATGCTACACAATTGTCATATTTCTGCACATATTCATCAGTCATTTCTGGTAAATATGGATTCATACGAAATACGAAATCTGGTCTGCCATCCAGCGCCCTCCACAGGCCTTCTTCCGATGTTACTTCTTTGCACGCCCAGACCCCTTTGTCATGGGGGGGGGGGGCTTTTCCTGTTCCTCGACAATCATTTCCTTGTTACAGTGAGGTAGGATTTCATACGCTGTTGCTTCTGCCTGCATCAGTACCCAATCTGGTCTGCATCCTGCCTTTTGTTTGGCTGCCTGATCTACCACCTCGTTTACTTTTGCTGGTAAGTGTCTGTTTTATCATGTCTGTTACATTTCATGATTGCAACTTGGTTAGGCTTCATTACTGCTTTTGGAAGCTGCTTCATATCTTTTTCATGTTTGATAGGTGTGTCAGAGGCTGTCACAAATCCAGATGTTATCCACTGACTTAGCTCTACTTGTATTGCTCCTACCACATATGCCGAATCTGTGTAATTGTTTACACTCTTCATTTCCAACCAATCTAGCACCGCTATCAAAAGCTGAGACCTCTGTTAGTATTGTCTCAAAACCCTGTGGTGTCACCCTGACCACTGCCCATGCTGCTTTCAGTCCTTCAGTAGGGCGTCTTACACAGTATCTGTCAACTCTTGTTTGAGGTGAATAAAGGCATAATCTGCCTCTGTGGCCCCCTCGAGCTGTGCAATGTGATTTCTCATGCCTTGCTCATTAACCAAGGCCCGCAGTAGGACATGAGTTCTGAGTATGAGGGGATGGACTGATGACTGTACCCTGTGAGCCCCAGAAAAGACAACATGTCCTTGCCTGACACTGGCTTGGGATGATGCCGCACAGCTTGTTTATACGCCAGAGAAACGCCTGTTCCTATGCTAGAGATCAGTCGTCCCAGAAAAGACACCACCTGATGGCAGCACTGCAGTTTAGACCTGGAAACCTTAAAGCCTATGTTGTACAGTTTAGACAGCAGAGTATGCATGGCTTCTAAGCAAGTCTGCTCAGAACCTGGTTGAAACTGCCTGTGTGAAGACTGAATCCCTGAGGCAAATATGTGTACCTTAACTTTTGGCCTTGATACGTGACTGAGACTGCAGATGGGGAGGCAGGGGCTGGCAGAAAGAAGCGCTGGCCAGATCAATACATGAAAACCACCAGTGAGCTGTAAACCCTTTTCGTACTGGCACTGTGGGAGTGGACACTATAGCATTTGTGTGCCTCAAGTCATGAGCCATGCCATATTAAGTGCTTTGCTTCTGAACTGAGAGAATAGGAGTGTTCCAGATGGAGTGTGATGGTTCCAGCACACCTTTATTAAACCAGCAACTGTGTCAGCAAGGTGGCTTCTGTGGCTTGTGATCATATCGCCTCTGCCACATTGGTGTGAAATCTGACAATTCAAATTGTACTGGAGAAACCTCACAAAAACCCTCATCTGTGGGCCCTGCCAAACCATATGCCTGCTGGCAGGTATTCTAGTATGACCTCAGCATTGGCATGATCAGTCTTTTCCCTGCCATGGAAACGTTTAATCTGCCTGTGCTCCAGCAGCACCTGATTCTTCACCTGACAGCTTATGTGACAAGCTCCAGAGGAAGGAGAAAACATCAAATTTGGAATTTATGCAACATGCCAATCAGAAACGTTTACACATTGGACCCTAGGCCTTAGCCTGGTGTTGAGCATCAACGGCTAAGGTGACATACGGTACAGCTTCATCGGACATTTTGTGCCAGCTCAAAGCAACATCAGCCATCAGCCTTGAGACGTCGGCTCCAGGTGTCATATAGGGCCCACAGTCCAGGAGTCTCAGGTGTCTTTGTTAACAACAAACCCCAATAAATGTCGGCCAACTGTCCAGTGCTGTGTGGTGAAACATCCATGGACAGAAACCTTGGGGGACCATCATGCATCAAAGGCATAGAACAGTGAATGTGAACCATGCATCCATTAGGAAATAACACAACGAGTCCATCAGGACTGCACTATACAGAAGCCCCACACTTTACCAGGAGATCCTGATCCCAAATCCAATCAGGGGTAGAATCCAGATCTGGGTCTGACTGGGGCTGGGCCTACTGAATCATCTGATTGCTGATTTCTCTGCTGCCTTCCCAGCATCATCAACTTTACGCCTTGCCTCCTCCAGTTGAACCTTCAAGAGCTGTGCCTGTGCTGAATCAGTGCTTTGTTTATCTCATAATTGTTTCTCTGCATGCTTTCTCACAAAATGTGCCAAGTGCTTTTCCCACTGCTCAGCAGTGCTCCAAGACATATCCGGAATATTATCTATTGCCTCAAGGAACATTGTTTGTAATTCCCCAACCCTCGATGACAGCCAGCCACATCCGCCCATGCTGTTTTAGCTCTGTTTAATAAGACTGGTATGTCCTCTCCAGGCTTCATATTAAGATTCAATGAATGTAAAGCGCCTATTGGAAGCAGAAATTTACTATGCATGTCACTTCCTACAGGTGTTGCATGTGGAGTGAATGGAGCAGAGTCTGGATTCAGTTTGTGCCAGTTCCCAAATTGGAATTTGTTTTCCCAAGAGACCTCGCCAGTCTCTCATAGCCAATCTTCCACATCTTCCATAAGTCTGTGTCCATGCCAAGTGTGCTCAAAATGCATTTTCATTTACTTTTGATGAATAAGTATCTCTCTTGATTTTACAATGCTACCATTGATGTGGTTCATGAATGATTACTTCAGAAACATGTTTCAGTGTAAATGAAGTTTGTGATTCTTGTGTTTTTGTTTTGCTTTGTGTGTTTGTTTTTTTTTAATCCAGGGACGTTTGTGTTGTGGATGCGGTAGATGATGGAGGCACCCAGGGCCTTGTCAATGCTCCTAATTTTATTTATTTTTTTAGAAAGCACCTCAGGTAAGAGAGCTGACAGCTTGTTCTCTTAGGGTTCTCTTTCTGACATATTTATAGTCTAATAAGTCTAGGACTTATAATATAAAAAAGATATTCTGAGTTCAAGATATTCTCTAGAAATTCTGTGGGGTTTTGGGGTTTCCAGTTCTGCCTTGTTTTTTTGGGCTCGTTCTGTCTGTTTATGTTGTTTGTTTATGTAAAGTGGCTTGAATGAAATAAAGTTAAATTTAATTGGATTAAATTGAATATCCTTACATTCAGGCAAAAATATAAGATAATTTGGAGGTACCACAGTAAATATAAACTTCTGAATTAATTTTGCTTGGTTGCTCCAATAAATATTTTTTAAAGACATGCAGATCTTGAAAAAAAGGTTTCAGCTCAAGTATCAGTCACAAATGCTCAATGAACCATTAATACAATACGATTTGTATATTGACTGAATCTCCTGCACATAATTTCACACTTGGAAATCCACTTTTTTTCAAAATATTACATTATGATATCATTTTAAGATGTTTATTATATCAATATTATATTTTACTTATCAAATGGTGAGGTAGATAGGATCGACAGTAATTTGACCCTAGGTCATCTTGGCTCCCCCACTGACACTCAACAGCAACCTTTGCCACAACCTCCAAATTCAATCTGACCAAACTTGATGGGCAAGTCCAACTGGTCAATGGGAGAAATGGCTCCCGCTCTGGGAAAGTAGAGATTTTCCACCAGGGCCAGTGGGAGCGGTTTCTAAAGATAACTGGAGCCAGGTTGATGTTCAGGTGGTGTGTAAACAGCTGGGCTATTTCAGGACCCAGCCAGCACCAATGTCTGCACATTTTGGGCAGGGCAGTGGGCCCATCCTGATGGATGATGTCAGCTGTACAGGCAGTGAGGATCATTGTCTCTCATGTCAGCATTGTTGTGTTGCAGGTTCTTTGCCATTGAGGCTGGTCAGCTCGAACAACCGCTGCTCTGGCAGAGTGGAGATCTACTATGGTGGAGAGTGGGGAACAGTTTGTGACGATAACTGGAGTCTGGTTGATGCTCAGGTGGTGTGTAGACAGCTGGTCTGTGGCAGGGCCCTGTCAGCACCGGCATCTGCGCACTTTGGACAGGGCAGTGGGCACATCTGGATGGATGATGTCAGCTGCACAGGCAATGAATATGAACTCAATCAGTGCAGTCACAATGGGTTTGGAAATAACAACTGTGGTCACTCTGAAGATGCTGGTGTGGTCTGTGAAGGTAAACAGAGAAGGCAAACAGAGAAGGCCAACATAGTCTCACTGCTTAACTGCCATTTATGATGGTGTGATTAAAGATCAAGTTGCAAGCAAACTGAGGTTGTTATAATTTCTTCTCCTGAATTTGGAAATCTACCTCTCTTCTAACTTTTATTCTCAACACTTTTACCTTTGTTCAGACAAACAACTTCCTCTCCAGCCTCCTCATCTCATATGTAACAGTGATAAAATCCAGATAGGTATGGATTCATCAAACCTGACAACTGCTGGTTTGGACCCATTGTCCGGAAATCTGGCATTCCTCAACTGCACCTGGGTCAGAAAGCAGAATACTACAGTGTGGTATGAGGTCAAGGCCACGGAGGGTACCTGTGGAAACTCACTGACGGTAAACACTTCGTGATTCTTTAGTTTTTCTGTTGTCCTTTATGTTGAGTTTGTGTTTCTACTGTACCTGGAGGTTTTAGGCCACCTTTATCAACGCATCTATAACCATCCAACCTGCTTTCAATTCCTCCCTCATGGAGCGCACAGTGGATGAAAGTTCAGGTCAGTTTAAGATGGCTCCTGACTGCCACCTTCAGGATCTCACTCAGGCTTGGACCACATGCTTCCCACTCAAGTTAATTACTTATATTCATACTGGACATAGTCTTGTCCCATGGGCTGTTCCCTGTTAAACCAGTTGCTGTCACAGTGGAATCACTAAACATTGGTCTGAAATGAGTAATGTCTTTTAACTGATGCAGGGGAAGGAAAGTAGGCAGCACCTGGACTTGCAGGGTCTATTTATGCTCATTCTTACACTGACTAAAATCTAGCATATAATCATGAAGTCATCCCATTCATAAAACTGGTTTACAATTTTACCACCTTCTGTCTTGCAGGTCAACAGCACACATGCCATCTACTCCAACAGCTTATTCATCTACCCAATGAATAATTCATCCTTTGCACCTCCCGTGAGTTTTCCCTTCTCCTGTGCTTATCCCCTGGACACAGAAGCCAGCCTAGATGCTCCCATCAGACCATTCCTGTCGTGAGTCACTTGTATCTGAATGTGACAAGCATTGCTGCTTTCTGTAATAATATTGGTAAAACTGCTGTCCATACTTTGTCTCAAATGTAGAATTTCCAACAACTATCAAAAAAAGATGAGAGCTGATGACAGGTTGCAAGGTGGCATCACAGCCTTAGGCCCTAGAGCCAGAGCAAACATGTATCTCTACCGGACCTCCAACTACTCTCAGACCTATCCATCAGGCTCCATCAAACTTCCAGTGGGCTCACCCATGTATGTTGGTGTTTCTGTGGAGAAGAGAGATCAAAGCTTTGCAGTTGTCCTGCAAGACTGTTACTCCACTCACTCATCCAACCGTGATGATCCCATACGACACACTCTCATCCAGGACAAGTGAGTATCCCTCCTGTATCTCAACATAATTGAAGAATGTTTAATAATGGCCGTGTTCATTTCTATCAGGTGTCCTACTGACCGACGACAGGTGTCAGTGACTCAGAGCGGTGTGTCCCTCCAGGCTCGTTTCTCTGCTCTGTTCTTCCTGTTCCAGGGTGAGAACAGAGAGGTTTACCTGCACTGTAATCTCAGTCTGTGCGCCCAAAACAATGGTTCCTGTGTTCCTGTGAGTTACATATTCACTTGTTCAAATTGTGCTCTAGATCTACCAATGTCACCTTGATACCGGGATTTGAGGGAATCTTTGTTTTCCCACTCTCCTACTTCACAGCATTGTGCAAGGAGGACGTATCGCTCTGTCTCCAACTCTGAACCTGTGAAGACCTTCACTGTTGGACCCATCACTTGTGAGTCCTACAGTACCTAATGCATTTTACAGACGTCCACAATTTCCAGGGATAGTCCTCAATTTGGCTGCTCTTCCCCTGTTAAAACTGTCCCTGAAAATGTTCCCAATTTGAACTAAAGAAATTGTCTCAAAAATGCCCCCCTTTCCCACCAGTCGATGACTGGCTGATCACAGTGCCCCCGAATTTGGCGATACTGTGGCGGGGAGAGTGCGTTTAACAGAATATTTTATGAGACCAACATCGCTTCTGGGGACTTGAGCCCCAGGGTATGAAAATAAAATCTACTGATGGGGGATGTTAGTGAGGGCACAGGTTAACGACTGACAAGGCAGAGACTGTAGATAAATATTCAATATTCAAATACTTTTGATATCAAGATAATCCAAAGAGAAAAACCTGAGAGTAAACAGTGGAGCTATGGGAAGAAAATATTAAACACAAGATAAGCACAAAATAATGTTTTTTTTTTCTCAAAAAGCCGGCTGCAACCATCCTAACACTATTAAAGGATACAAGAGACTAAAATCAATAGGATAGGGCCCCAGTGGGAGGCAGACTATGGGAGGGGTCCCCTTGCTTAAGGGCTGAGGTGCAACACTACAAACTAAAACAATACTGCATGCACGAAAAGTGACCCAGTGCTTACTCCGCATGCAACAAGGTGGGGACCCTTGCCACGGCATCCAGCCTCCCCCACTGGCAGCACCCAGGCCACACTGAGAATCAAGCAGAACAAAAGAAATTTCCTGAAAACAATGAAAGCAGAACGTTAACAAAATCCAGCAACCCAATTTATAATTAAATCATCTCACAATCAAGCAAAGCAGAAAGGCAACAAATGTTCTGAAACTAACCAAACTTAATAAACCTGGACCAAAAGTAAAAAATGCCCAAACTAAGACAAAGAGCACTAAAAACAAACCAAAGAGTGCACCAACAACCAAAAAGAAAATGGCTGGTCCAAACACAAGGGAAATGTACAAAACCATGTCAAAACAGGAACATGGGAAAATGTCAAAAGCAGAGCAGAACAGGGGCAGGTGAGCCTAAAACACACGAAACAGAGGTTGTGCAGAGGGAAATATTGGGATGATGGCAGCTGTTTTGAAGGGGGTAGGAACAACTGTGTCTGGTGAGGAATAGATGATGGCAGAGATGAGGGGGATGATAGAGGTGAGAAAGAAAGGTGTTAGTTAATTACAAGGGCTGATGTCTCAACACAATGAACTTTACAGTTTGTATTCAAATAACACTAAATCAATGTTTTTGTTCTCTTTTACATTTGTAGGGGGCAATTCACCTGAGCAAGCCGGCAGTCCACAGTAAAACAAACTAAATTCTATGTTGTGTTGTGATTTGGGTTTCAGACACACACCAAAATAATCATTAAATGGTATAACACAATGAAATCAATGTGGAATTGTTGTATTATCAAACGATGAAAAATAAACTACAAGACTTCTAATGAAAGTGATATCAGTTCATTTCTTCTCCTTGTCAATAATATTCCAGCATGCACCAACTGACACTTCACCCTGTATTAAATCTGATTTGCTGTATAAAAATAAACATGACTGATCAGATTTAGGCACCAAATGGCCTGTGAATTGTCTTTCCTGGCAGACAAGAGACAATACATTTGATGGTTAATGTCATCAAATGACTCATATAGAATAAGTTCCAACACAAAGTAAATTAATCTCCAGACACTGATGGTGGCCTAGAGAGTAATGACAAATGAAAAGAATTGGTGCTGGTACTGATTACCAATATAATAGTCCTGATAATCCTTGTAAGGCTTGTGCCTATCATATATTTGCAGGTCCTCCTTTTGATCTCAGTTATACTGAGATCAGCACCTGCAGCTGGACCCACTTGTCATGGATTCTTGTCCTCGCTGGTCGCCCCCTTTTGCCTCCTGAATCTGTTTAGAGAAAGCTGAGACAAGGGCCTTTGTTTGATCATAAAATGGCCTATACCTCAAAAAAAGAGTGGCTGTAGCTGCTTGATTACCACCTCCTGTACCAGGAAACTACTGTCCATGGGCCAAGTCAAACCTTGTGACCCCTGTTTGCATGTTTATTGAACTCCTGACAGACAGAGCCAGCAGAAGTGTGTCCACCCAGTTGAGTCTGCTGTCGGTGCAAATCTTATTCACTTTCCTCTCCAGGGTCTGATTCATCGTTTTCCACTTTCCCTTGTGATTGTGGATGATACACTGTTCCAAATGCATGCTTGAGCCCAATCTGCCTTTCCACCTTCCGGAGGTGTTTGATTTTGAAACGCATCCCAGTGACCAAATTCAGTTTGGGAACCCATGTGTGGGAATGTACTGATTCATCAGCAGGTCAGGCCTCTGGCCAGCCCGTGTATGCATCCATGGCGACCAAAAGGTCCCTGTGCCCTCTGACCCATTCAATCATGTCAGTATAATAATAATTTCTTCCCTAGGGAGTGTAGGCAGTCGGAGCTTCCCTTGGTGTGGTTCCACTGTGGGTCGGATATTATATGCTACACAAATGTCACATTTCTGCACATAATCATCAGTCATTTCTGGTAAATATGGATTCGTACGAAATACGAAATCTGGTCTGCCATCCAGCGCCCTCCACAGGCCTTCTTCCGATGTTACTTCTTTGCACGCCCAGACCCCTTTGTCATGGGGGGGGGGCTTTTCCTGTTCCTCGACAATCATTTCCTTGTAACAGTGAGGTAGGATTTCATACGCTGTTGCTTCTGCCTGCATCAGTACCCAATCTGGTCTGCATCCTGCCTTTTGTTTGGCTGCCTGATCTACCACCTCGTTTACTTTTGCTGGTAAGTGTCTGTTTTATCATGTCTGTTACATTTCATGATTGCAACTTGGTTAGGCTTCATTACTGCTTTTGGAAGCTGCTTCATATCTTTTTCATGTTTGATAGGCGTGCTAGAGGCTGTCACAAATCCAGATGTTATCCACTGACTTAGCTCTACTTGTATTGCTCCTACCACATATGCCGAATCTGTGTAATTGTTTACACTCTTCATTTCCAACCAATGTAGCGCCGCTATCATAAGCTGAGACCTCTGTTAGTATTGTCTCAAAACCCAGTGGTGTCACCCTGACCACTGCCCATGCTGCTTTCAGTCCTTCAGTAGGGCGTCTAACACAGTATCTGTCTGTGAACTGTTTCCTTTGCATTCTCCAGTCGTTCACTGCCGAGATCGGATCTAACTTTTACCACCCTCTGTACTTTCTGTGTGCATAGGTGTGGTTCGCCACTATCGATGTTATCTGCCATGTTGATTCCTTAATGGGTAAATGCAGAGGGTAACCCTCTGGGCCATCAAGGTTTCAGCGAAGGCCTAAGACAAAAACATTGAAAGAATCTTTGCACTTACATGCTTTTTCATTGTTTTTTGTTCAGTGAGTTTCTAATATTATTTTATTCATTTTTTCACCCCAGAAATAATTTCTAGATAATTGTTATAAACTTGGACTAATATTTCTTTGGAAATAATGGGTTAATATAATGGAACGCAAATGGACCAATCACAATTTTAATTCCAGCAGTATCTGGGTAAATCAGTGACTCCCCCTGCAGGCATAGAAACACCCGCAGGACCTTCGGTGGCTGAAACAAAGGGTCGTGCTACTCAAGTCAATGGGGGTCTAAATTTGAGTGTGATAGATTATCAGTATTATAGATTATAGATTCATATTTGGTGTTTATAACAAACCAAACGTTTAAAAATCAGTTGAAATTTGAGCAAGTTACGCATCTACATAGTGCATGTCCCAATACTAAGACAATGTAACGGGTGAGCGAGCCGCCTGGGGCAAGATGCCCGTCATTTACAGACGTTCAACTCCGTAAGCGAGCAACACGGACGAGGCATCCAGCAGTCTATATACTGTATATCTATGGGGGGAAGCATATCAGCAGGAAGGAGGAAGGCAGCAATGATTGTTCTCAGTGTCCATCCATGACCGAGTGTATTATATTTTGGATAATCCATTCTTAAGGTTGCCTTTTCACGTAAAACTTGGATTAATCCAAAAGGGTCGACCATCACCAGGATTGGTGCAAACCAGCAAGAGCTACCAGCGCATTTTCAGACCAGCAGCTACAGTTGATATCAGTGGCTGTCGGGCGGCCCACCCAACAAACTGTACTGGTGGGACTGTTTGCTGTTTAATCCAGACAAGGCGCCCTGGTCCAGCACCGGATTTAGTAATTTATCTTGCTTAACAAAAGCAGCATCAAAGCACCAGTGTACCCACAGACACCTGCGTGCTGCTGTGAATGTGAAAACTGTTGGAGACACATGCATCGAGCTGCAGTTGAGTGAGCAATGGTGAAGAGAGGCAATTGCACAAAACGAAAAGGTGAGTGGGGCAGAAATATATTGTAGAGCTGAATATTAATTAGTCTGACTAACCGAGGGGGCGGGGCCGGGCGCTCTCACTTGTTGCATATTGTCTGGAGCGCTACAGGACAGGATTGGACAGGATGGAAGGACGGAGGGACAGCGGTAAAATCCAGACCTGGGGCTGACTGGGGCTGGGCCTGCTGAATCAGCTGATTTTCTGATTTCTGTGCTCCCTTCCCAGCATCATTGCCTCCTCCAGTTGAACCTTCAAGAGCTGTGCCTGTGCTGAATCAGTGCTCTGTTTGTCCTGTAATTGTTTCGTTGCATGCCTTCTCACATAATGTGCCAAGTGCTTTCACCACTGCTCAGCACTACTCCAAGACATATCCGGATTATTATCTTTTGCCTCTCTGACCTCTACCGGAATCCCTGCCATGACTGCCTTACGGATCATTGTTGTTTGTAATTCCTTGAACCTGGATGAAAACCAGCCACATCCACCCATGCTCAAGTGTGCTCAAAACACCTTTTCATTTACTTTTGATTAATAAGTAACTCTTTTGAATTTCCAATGCTGCTATTGATGTGTTTCATGAACAATTACATCAGGAACATACTTCAGAGTAAATAGGGTCTGTAATTTTTGTGTTATGAAATATGTATATGTGGCCTAGGCGGTCCCAACCTCTTACGTGGCAGGGCCAAGCCCAGCCCAAGTACAGCCAGTGCCAGGTGGGCTGACTGGCCTCAGCAGGTGAGCTGAGTTGGCCACCACACAGCACACTGTGCCTGGGGTGTGAGTCGACAGGACTCTTGGTAAGCTCCTGGGTTTTAAGGAGCTAGTGATCTGGGCCATTGTGCTTAAAAAAAGGCTGAAAAACAAGCTGCTGCATTTGTGTGATGGTGTCTGGAATTCTCGAGACCTGCCGAGTGGCAGAGGGTCTGCCACATTATGTAACAAATGTTATCATATCAATGTTTTGTATATTCTTTGCTGTACTGTTCTTTGTATATTCTGTCCTTGTGTTTGTAATATCCTGTGCTTTAAAATGCTGTGCTTAGTGGAAAACTACTGAAGGATATGTGCATGTCTCATATGTCCCTCTGACCTTTGATTGTGCGAGCACTACAGCTGCAAAACAACTGCAGAACCTGGTTAAATTGTTTTAAACCCAAGAAGCCCAAGAAGAAGAATAAAAATATTGGCTGAAGGACACGGTGTGACTGTGAGCTCACCCTCAAAAGTTGTCCTCTTATCAACAACTATGTATAAAAGCCGAGCTGAGCTGCTCCCTAGTACAGATCTGAATGTAATCATTGCTCTGTACTCCTTGCTGCAAGTAAATCTTCAAATTCTCTGAGTTGTTTGTGTGTTCAAAACTAGAGTACAAACTAAAAGCAGTTTCTACAGTCCTGCCAGAAAGAGTTTCTTAACGTTGTGTTTTTTTGTTTTTGTCAGTGACGTTTGTGTTGTGGATGCGGTAGATGATGGAGGCACCCAGGGCCTTGTCGATGCTCCTAATTTTATCTATTCATGCAGGAAGCACCTCAGGTAAGACAGCTGACAGCTTGTTCTCTTAGGGTAAACATTTTCTAGCATATTCATGTGTTGCAATTATAAATTGTGCTTTTGGCCCTACTGCTGCCGCTGCATCCGCCACTGCATGTTTTTCGTGTTAATGTGGTGAACACAATTTGGATTTGAATTTTTTGGCTCCAGACTACTTTTCTTTAATGGAAAAGCATGAAAAAAAAAAAAACATTTTTAACTCATGTATCAGTCATAAATACCCAATGATCCATTAATCCATTAATAAATCTCCTGCACATAATTTCACACTTGGTAACCCACATTTTATTACATTACATTACAATGTAATTTTCAGATGTTTATTAGATTTATACTATATTTTACTTATCAAATAGTGAGGTTGATTGGATCAACAGTAATTTGACCCTAAGTCATCTTGGCTTCCCCACCAACACTCAACAACAACCTTTGCCACAACCTCCAAATTCAACCACAGCTGGGACCAATGGTACCACTACTCCTGCTACCAATACTTTTCGGTCAACTCCAACAGAATCAATACCAACAGCAACTCCCTCTTGGCTTCCCACTGACACACTCACAACAACAGGGAACATCAGTTCAGAAACTGATGGGCAGGTCCGCCTGGTCAATGGAGGAAATGGCTCCTGCTCTGGGACAGTAGAGATCTTCCACCAGGGCCAGTGGGGAATCGTTTGTGATGATGGCTGGAGTCTGGTTGATGCTCAGGTGGTGTGTGGACAGCTGGGCTGTGGCAGGGCCAACACCAATGTCTGCACATTTTGGACAGGGCGGTGGGCCCATCTTGATGGATGATGTCAACTGTACAGGCAGTGAGGATCATTGTCTCTCATGTCAGCATTGTTGTGTTGCAGGTTCTCTTTCATTGAGGCTGGTCAACTCTAACAACCGCTGCTCTGGCAGAGTGGAGATCTACTATAGAGGACAATGGGGAACAGTGTGTGATGATGGATGGGACCTGAATGATGCCAGAGTGGTGTGTAGACAGCTGGACTGTGGCAGGGCCCTGTCGGTAAATCTTTCTGCAAGCTTTGGACAGGGTAGAGGACGCATCTGGATGGATGATGTCAAATGCACAGGCAGTGAATATGAACTCAATCAGTGCAGTCACAATGGGTTTGGATCTCACAACTGTGGTCACTCTGAAGATGCTGGCGTTGTCTGTGATTGTGAGTGTCCTTTTCCTGGCTGATACGTTTTGATTCCAGTTAAGATTTTATGCATGCTGACATGAAGCTTTATAGCAGCTCTTATCAAGGTTTGTTGGTGTTTGGAACTCTACCTCTTATTTAATTTCTAACCTTTCTTCTCTTTGAACTTGTATCTTTCTTCAGACCAACAACCTACTCTCCAGCCTCCTCAGCTCATATGTGATTATGATAAACTCCAGATAGGGGTGCCTTCTGCTGGCCTGAATTCCTCAGATTTTAACCCATTTTCTGGCAATCTGGAAGTCCTCAACTGTACCGGGATCCGACTGGAGAATGGTATGGTGTGGTATGAAGTGGAGGCCATGGAGGGTACCTGTGGAAATACACTGACGGTAAACACCTGATTCCATATGATCATATTGTGTCTGGAATGAGATGTGCTCAAAGATCACAGAAACTTGTATGACAGATGGTCTTCAATGATCCACTATACATCATTCTGATAGCTATTTCACTCCCATATTGTTTGTAAAGTAACATCTCAATTTAGTGAAAATAGGGTACCTGCAGAACGTCAAATATCAGCAGGAACACAACAGCTTAGTTGCAGTTGTCAAAGCAGTGGTAAATTCATAGGAGGAACACCTATAAATCAAATTCATCTGCTATTGCCATGGAAACAGACAAGCTAGCACCATCTGCACCATTACATTACATTACACTTACTCATTTGGCAGATGCTTTTATCCAAAGTGACTGTGTTAGTGGTTTACAGTACAACAGGGTGCTGTGGTTGTTATGAAGGCTAAAAGATGGGAAGAAAAAGGAGAAGGTCAGAAAGTTTTCTGTCACACAATGAAAAGTTACAGAACCTTAATGCAACCTCCATTGGATTGGCCATCAGAATGCTACATGGTGCATGTATTCCTCACTATAGTCCAGATTTAATTTGCACATTCCTCCAACTAACTTCCTGATCACTTGAAGGATCCTTTGGAGATACTGCAGTAATCTAGGTCTGTTCTTATGACCCTTATCAGAAGAAAGCAGCCACCAAATAAATCTTGCAGCTCACAGTGGATGAAAGTTCAGCACCACTTCTGCATCACTTTCTCTCCAAAGTATCTCATTTTATCGAGATGGATCTCCGTAGTACACACACTCTGATCCTTGTAAAATCTGTAAAGTACATATATTACTGCAGAGTGATGAGAGGTCTTTTAACTTATTTTAACTTCTGGAGGGAGCTCAGGTTGAACTGTGAACTTCATGTTAATTGTAACACTAATTTTAAGGGTGTATTTATAATTGCGTCATTCATATACGCTATAGATGGTCTCACTATCCTTTGTTTGCAGACCAACAGCACACATGCCACCTACTCCAACAGCCTATTTATCTACCCAATGAACAATTCCTCCTTCACACCTCCACTGAGATTTCCCTTCTCCTGCATTTATCCTCTGGACACAGAAGTCAGCCTGACAGGAGCCATCAGACCATCCGCGTTGTGAGTCACCTATGTACAAATTTGAACATTTATGACATGAAGATCCTCTTTGATGTGTGGTTAAAAAGCAGGCTAACCTGGTCAAGTTCCTGTGCAGATGTTGACAAGTTATCTTAATAAGAACATTTGTTGCTGCCTGCAGAGTATTACTTGTGATATAGCCACTGGGAGACACATGTATTACAGAAAGCAGCAATGCTGCTTTCTGTAATACATTGATATTTGTGAAGCTTCTGTTTTTACTTGTTTGCAAGTGAAATATACGATTTCAATTGAATATGAGAATAAGGAGACAAAGAATTCTTGGGCACAATTCTTTCTATAACATAAATCTTTCTTCTATATCTTTCTAAAGCAGATCTTTTGACAGGCTGCAAGGTGGCATCACAGGCTTAGGTTCTAGAGCCAGAGCCAACATGTCTCTGTACCGCAACCCCAGCTACTCTGAGACCTATCCATCAGGCCCCATCAACCTACCTGTGGGCTCACCCATGTATGTTGGTGTCTCTGTGGAGGAGAGAGATCAAAGCTTTGCAGTTGTCCTGCAAGACTGTTACTGCACTCACTCATCCAACCCTGATGATCCCAGACGACACTTTCTTATCCAGAACAAGTGAGTGTCCCTCACATGTCTCTTCATAATGGAGGAATGTTTATGTTCAACAATGATGACCAACTTCATTTTAATTTTTAATTTCTATCAGGTGTCCTACTGACCGAAGACAGGTGTCAGTGACTCAGAGCGGTGTGTCCCTCCAGGCTCGTTTCTCTGCTCTGTTCTTCCTGTTTCATGGTGAGAACAGAGATGTCTACTTGCACTGCGACCTCAAATTGTGCAAGCAAAGGGACGGATCCTGTGTTCCTGTGAGTTACAAATTCACTTTGCCATTTACGTTGTGCATCTATCAGTGCCACCTTGATATTGGGATTTGAGTGAATCTTTTTGTTTTCCACTTTGTTCTACCTCACAGCATTGTACAAGGAGGACATCTCGCTCTGTCTCTAACTCTGAACCTGTGACGACCCTCACTGTTGGACCCATCACTTGTGAGTCCTGGAGTTGATGTGTCAACACAAAAAACTTCATGTCATCAAACAACACTGAAATAATGATGTATTTTTCTGTTTTCCATCTTTAGGGGACAATTCACGAGAGTGACCTGGCACTGTTTTGTTTCCCCTGATTGAGTTGGAAGCCCACTATAAAAAATTAAGATCTATATTGTGTTATTCTATAACATGATAATTGTATGTTATGATTTGGGTTTCAGACACCTGGATTAAAAAAATCATTCAATTATTGACATGAAATTGTTTAACTAAATCTGAGGACTGAGTGCATTATCACAAACTAAAGAATAAACTACAGATGTTCCAATTAAAGTGAAGATATCAGTTGTTTTTTTGTTTGTTTTTGCTCCTCTTCAATAATATTCCAGCATGAACTGATGTAGACTCCAACCCATGATTTGCTGTGTTTAAATAAACATGTAAGGCAGATGATAGGAATTTATGAATGGGAAAAGCTGTGAACTTCAGAGTCTTTATTGCCCAGCAAATCTTTCTAATCAAGGGAGAGAATGAATTCAGAAGCTGTAGAGGACAGACTCCTAAAAACAAACCAAATCAGGTATAGCAATTTACCAGGAGGCCAATACTCCAAGTTGTAAATAACAGGTTAATTGAAGATCACACACCGAGTGAACAGATAAAAGACAATACATTTGATGGTTAATGTCATCAAATGACTCATATAGAATAAGTCCCAATACATAGTAATATAAATATATATATCCAGATACTGATGGTGGCCTAGAGAGTAATGAAAAATGAAAAGAAACAATGCTGGTACTGATATTGATAGATATCGATATTGATTGACTGATGCAAGACAACAAACATGACGGTACAGAAGGAAGTTCTTTGTGGCCCCTGGTGAATATCCAGGCTTTGGATACTGGAATTGTGGAGGTGTACATGGGTAACAGATAACAATAACGGTAACAAGCCGGATTTGACACAAAACACATATGCCCTTTACAGGTGGGGCTAAAGTCATCGTTACCTGCTGAGGAGACTGATGTCCTTTGGCATGTGCAGGACACTGCTGAAAACCTTTGACTCTGTATCATTTGTCATATTCTCTATGCTGTGGTCTGCTGGGGCTGTGGAAGCTTAGTGAGGGTCAGGAAGAGCCTGAACATACTAGTCAAGATGGCTGGCTCCATCTTGGACTGTCCACTGGATTCCACAGAGGAGGTGGGTGAGAGGACAACCCCTCCCACCCCCTACATGAGTCTGTGGGAGAGCTAAGCAGCTCCTTCAGTGACAGGTGCATAACTGACCATCACTGTAGGTCACTCATGCAGGACCTACAGGCATTGCTGGGAGATGCTCAAAAAACTAAAGAGTGATAATTGTGCAAGAAAGGACTACAACAGCAGCACTGGGTCCAACAGAAAGAAGTGGAAGTGGTTGAAAATGATGGCCACCGTACACGTAATGGCCACAGACCAGCAGACAATGGTAGGGAAGAGTGACATCGACTCCACTTCTTCCTTATTGTACTTGATTATGGAGAATGAGTTGTTGTAAATGAGTTTTTGTTCTAAATGTATGATTTTGCATTCCCACAGGATTTTAGCCAAGAAGATTGACAAATCTTAATATTCATAGGCCTACGGATATCAGTAAGAGTGAGAGCGCATTTCAGAAATCAAGCAAGGTTTATGGTGATTAAAAAATTCAGATAGCCACCTATCAAGCCAGTCATCAGGTACTGTGTTGTGCTAAGTCTCCTCCTAGAAAAAACAGATTTGTGTTTTTGCATTCAGTGACATCAGGGTTTTCTGATATCATAAGCTTATTGAGGCTTGTGATACTGAATAGTAACACAGGCTTACATGACCAGAAGGTGGTGTCTGAGGCAGAGGAATGGGTTTCCTTAAGGCAAACAATAAGCTTTCAGACCTCTTGTATTCAAAACAGTAAAAGATAAAATTGCTTTCAAAATGTTTATTTGCTGGTTAGAAATTAATATTAAAATAATTTTCTTAGAAGAACACAGGCTGGGTTTCCTCTCCAAAGCTTCGCCCACATACCTCTTCATCAGTAGCTTTGCACGTGTGACTCAGCCCTCACTTCTCAAACCTGGATGCAATGTCCATTTATTTAAGTCTCCATGAGGACATGTCGAGACTATTCATGTTCATCTTCTCTCTTAAGGGAAGATTTTTTTGCAGATATTACATAAAATACTGTTGAAACTTCAAAAAGAGTTGAGATGGGGATAAGAAGTTAATTAACTTATTTGAGGAACTTTTTGGAAGAGAGATACGCTCGGTCCACCATCCTGCTATCAGTTTCATCAAGCACCCATCAGAATCAATGGGTGCTTAAATTTTATCATTTGTCATCAAAAAAGAAAATGAAATTAAATACATCAATTAAATATTTCATTTATACACATCAATGCAATCATCAATGTCAATAGAAAATTAAAAGATACATTATTATTACATTATATACATTATTAAATCATGTCACTGTTAAAACCCAATCAGACTATATCAAAGTAGTACATCAAAGTAATATGCACATTCATCAAAATAAACCAAATCTATACATCCCAAGGATTTGAACAATAAAACAATAAAACAAGCTTAAAGCAAATCACAGCACCTAATGAACATGAGGATGACACACAATTGCAACAAATGGTTTAAAATTAAACTTACATGGAGCACCACAAACAATCAAGCAAAGGAGAGACTCAGCAGCACATGCACCATGCCAGCACAGAGACAAAGGACCAGGTGGGGAAATGTGCACAGGTGAGGATTAGATGCCTTAATAGTCTCCTCGCTCTTATCCCTTACTATCCTCCACAAAAGACTGAAAACTAGACGTCTATCGCAGGCATATTGACCCAACAAACAAAACACAAAGGAAGACTAAGGTGACAGCCTGAAACAATTGACTGTTATTCACAGTAAGAGGAAACAGGAAAACCCAGAGAAAACCCATGCACAGGTAGAATATCGAAACTTGACACAGAAATGGCCTGTAGAACAACACAAACCCACATCCTTCTTGCTGTGAGGCAACAGCATTGACCACTGCGCTGCTAATGTTGAAAAAATGAGATTAAAACCTAAAATGTGACCCTTTTCTTATTATTCTGACCTTTCATGACTGACAGCTTCTGTCTCATTATTTTTATACTGACATTCTATATACTCAAAAAGTTAAGTTCTAGCAAACTGGACATGTACATGTTGTACATGTTTGTACATGAATAATGGAAAGCATCGATGTTGACATTCATCATCCATTGTTTATTCAGGGAATATTGACTGAGCATGAAAACTCTTTTACAGCAATGCCCTGAGCATAAAAACAATCAACAATCAAACAAACAACAACCATAATAATAATAATAATAATAATAATAATAATAATAATAATAATAATAATAATAATAATAATAATAATAATAATAATAATAATAATAACAATAATAATAACAATAATAATAACAATAATAATAATAACAGGTAGTGTAAAAAACAAATCAAAAACGTATAAAATAAACAAACAAACAAAAGGTTATAGATTAACACATATTGATATTATAGATGTGCACAGCTAGATAATAACCTTATAACTACCTGGAAGTAATTATCTTAAAACTGGATCAACAACTAACTTTGGAACAAAACGAGAGGACATATAATATCAGCGATGTATTCAATGACACAAAAATATAATAGCTGACATACGAGTATAGCCATGGTTTTCAAAAGAAGTAGCGGACAAACTGTAATCCAGTCCAGTCCATTGTATTCCATGGCTGTTCTCTCAATGTCATTGAGCTGCTCCTTTAAAGACAAGAAATAAAAGATTCCATTGGGTGGTTTAGAAGAGATTTCTTGCAATATCCTTAGTCATATATGGCATATACTTGTCCTTCCAGGAAGCTCACTCAGCAGTTATCATCATGTCATCCGTAAATAATAAATGCACTGTAAAAAAATGCTCTTGATTAAAGAGTATTTGATCTGATTCAAAATGATGAAACCCATCTACTCCAATATTGTGAAGAGAAGTCAAAAAATCCTGCGCTGCGATGGAAATTGTGCTGTTTGATGTGTCTTCTCATATATATTCCATGTATTCCAAGAATGCATCCTACTAGAAGAAAGACACACCTGTGTCAAAAGATTTTTTCTTTTGAACTTTTTTTGAACTTCTGTGTTACGTAATACAGAATTGCTACCACAGATGCAAAGTGCAGAGTTATGAGTGGGATAAAAATTGCGGGATCATGTAACCTGATACACTCACTGACTTTTTAATGCAGATGTTACTCGTACCTGATAAGAGCCTTAATCCTTAATAAGGAGCCAAAGTGTTGTAGGAAAATATCCACCACACCAATACACCTAGTGACACAAGGCGGGATGGATTCATGTTGTTAATGCCAAATTATGACCCTTGAATATGACCCATTTCTTGCAGCAGAAATCCAGACTCAGCAGACATAATAGCATTTTTCCAGTCTTATAATGTCCATATTTATTAGAATCCAATTTAATTTATAGAATTTTATTTCATAGTGTCCAATTGTAGCCTCGGTTTCCTATTCTTACTCAACAGGAGTGGCACCCGGTGTGGTCTTCATCTACTGCAGCTTTTCTGCTACAAAGTGTATTGTGCAGTCAGAGATTGACCTCTGCAGACTTTTAATGTTGTAGTTATTTGAGTTACTGTTTCTGATGCCCTTCTATACTATTAAATGGCTCTGGCCATTCTCTTCTGATCTCTGGTATGAACATGGCATTTTCACCCAGAAATTACATTTCTTCCCATTCTGATGCTCAGTTCGAACTCATGTTGAACCTGTGTACTTAATAAAGTGGTAAGTGAGTGTATATGCATTCATATGCTTTGCCAAATGTATCATATGTAAGTTCAAATGTCATTGCTTTGTACTGTCCGTGACAAGTGACTCTTCTTATGTTTCAGTGCTGCCATTTACAAGCTTCAACAATGGTTACTTGATCCTTTGGACAGATAAGCAGGCCTATAAGTTCTCCAAACCTCACTTTGGTAGAGATTTTCACTTACATGTTTTCACCACCACAGAGCCTCTCCAAGGTAAGACTGGCAAATTCATTTTGTGCATTACAAAAGTTTGTGATTTCACTATATGTTTTCTTTTATTTGTCTGCCACTGAGTTTGTGCTGTGAATGTGGTCCACAATGGATTCACCAAAGGGTCTGGTGATGCTTCTAATTTTAGTAACTTTTGCAAGATGCACTTCAGGTAAGACATTTTACAGTTTGCCACCTATGGTTTAACCTTTCATCACATATCTACTGTCTAATAGTACCAGTTGTATCAACACACCCCCCACACTGATAACACCACTGTAAATCTGGACTTGTAATGTAAATTTGCTGAGTTATTCCTTCAAGGGCCTCCTTCATTTCATCTTGTCTCATCTCATCTTATCAGTTGTGGTCTATCCATGTCCAGGTCCATGTCAGAGTATATTAAGCAATATGATTTGTACAGTGACTGAATGCCTTGCACATAATTTCACATCTAACACCTGGCCAACTCTGTTCTCATCATTGTATTGTCATGTAATACTTGTTTGAACTTCCTGGTCAGGTTTTTTTGTCTGATTTGTGCACTGAATAATATATGCCCTCTTTGAAAACGTTTTAAAAAAATGTAAAATTTATAGCCTGAGGCTCAGCCAATGTGCATAAAGTAACACACATAAGAAAGAGTCTGTCAAATTTCTATGCTATTGTAATCTATGTATTCTTGAGGCATGTACAGTAAGAGGCAGTGTGGTAAAGCAAATATCTCTCGGAGGTTTTGTACCTGGCAATAGAAAGATGCAAAGGATATCAGTCATAGATTTGTGCGATTTGCTTTCTGAATAGAATAGAATAGAATAGAATAAAATAGAATAGAATAGAATAAAATAGAATAGAATAGAATGAACCTTTATTATTCCTACAATGGGGAAACAATGGGAATGCAATAATATTCGCGTTAGATATTGATACAATTTCCAAACTACATCAGAGCAAGACACACAACAACAGACAACAACACCAATAAAATGTTGCACAGAATATTGCACAGGAATGATTATGTGACAGTCCTTGTTTGAATTTACTGTAACTGCACGAAGGAGAAACATGAAAGACAAGCAACCAGAATCATAAAAGTTTGTTCATGTCTTTCCTACATACATGCATCAGCCTATTCTTATATTTTTCACAGGGACACTTGTCACCAGCTGTGATTCCTGCCATGATGAAGCTGTCTGCCTTGAATCAAGAGAAAGAGGCGACTCTTTCAACAATCACATGGTCTCTTGTGTCTGTAAAGATGGCTTTGTAGGTGACGGTATCACCTGTTACAATACAAACCTCTGCAGTGATGCTTCTTGCTGCAGGCAAGGATATCAGTGGTCCCCAGAACAGGGCTGTGTGGACACAGATGAGTGCTCCGTCTCAGACTCACCCTGCTCACCACCTCAGGCTTGCCAAAACATCCCCGGCTCCTTTGAGTGCCTGGAGCCTCAGTCCATATCCAGGCAGGACCCCTCTTCCCAGTCCGTCCGGTTCAGCTGCGGACCCACAGTTTGTCCTTCAGGCATGGACTGCCTTAATGTTAATGGGGCAATGCAGTGTGTTGACCCATGTAGAAATTACACCAGACTGGATGATGACTGGCGATCAGTCAATAACACATCAATTCAGACTTTACACTGTGACCGAAATGTCAACTGGCAAGGCTGGTATCGAGTGTTTCTGGGGCAAACCAGTGCTCACATTCCTGAGTGGTGTGTGAGTGAAAATAGGTGTGGAACCCATGCCCCATTGTGGCTAGCAGAGTCTCATCCCACGCAATCAGGTGTAATTGTACGTCGTAGGGTGTGTAATTCATGGTCAGGCAGCTGCTGTCATTTCTCTTCACATAACATCCATGTCAAGCTCTGCTATGGAAACTACTATGTCTACAAACTTGAGCAGCCATCTGAATGCAACCTTGCATATTGTGCAGGTATTGTATTTGAAATATCTATACTGTAAAAAGTTTGATTGAATTTTGAAATAGTGAGCAGACACTTTTTACTTACTTACTTTTTTACTTAACTCTTTTTCAATGTCAACAGAAACTGATGGAGCAGCCCCTGCATTTTCAAGTACCCCAGCTGGAGCAACATCACAACCTCCTGCTGCTACTTCTCTGCCAGTTACTCTTCTCACAACAACAGGAAACATCAGCTCAGAACGTGATTGGCAGGTCCGCCTGGTCAATGGAGGAAACAGCTCCTGCTCTGGGAGAGTAGAGATCTTCCACCAGGGCCAGTGGGGAACAGTTTGTGATGATGGCTGGAGTCTGGTTGATGCTCAGGTGGTGTGTAGACAGCTGGACTGTGGCAGGGCCCTGTCAGCACAGACATCTGCATACTTTGGACAGGGCAGTGGACCCATCTGGATGGATGATGTCAGCTGCACAGGCAGTGAATCAGATCTCCATCAATGCAGCCACCGTGGGTTTGGATCTCACAACTGTGGTCACTCTGAAGATGCTGGTGTTGTCTGTGAGGGTCAGTGAACCTTTACTGATGGTTTTGTTTGAAAGGGACATTGTGTAGGAATTTCCCCCATCGAATAGTGAAATCATGTATTACATTCAAACCAGTTGTGCACTCTAGCCCCTCCCTGTTTCAAACACACATTCCAACTACGGCAGCTGCAGTATACCAAAAAGCCTCTCTCACTGATTTCTTCCAGCATCTCTGTGCTGGATCACAGGGAAAGTGTGTTGGCACTGTTTATCCTTTGCTAGCGGCTGGTTTTTCAAGATGGCGACTGTCATGGCAATGTCCTGCCACCTTATCCATCACATGTATAAATGAATGAAAATTCTTCATTTACGGGAATGTATCATATTATTAGTGGAGATCGTAACACACCATCCATCCATCCATCTTCTTCAGCTTGCTGGTTGGGGGTGGGGCTCTTGGACATGTTTTGGTCCATCCTGATTGGAAAATGTATCAGAATCTTTTGTATGTAATTTAGACAATAATTTCTCATCTTCTAATCTGCATAACGTAGGGAGGCCGTAGCCCTGTTAGCCCATTTTTACCAGCTGTCACCGATGATCACATATATATATAAATGCTGACATCGATTTTGGTAAATAAAAAGGTAAAAAAGTGACACAATGTCCCTTTAAATGCAGTTAATATTACATGTATGTTGATGTGAGGCTTTATGGAGACTCCCAATATGATTTGTTGAGAATATGGAATCCCAACCTCATCTCATTTCTTTCACATTTTCATTCTTTGAACAGGGAACACCAGTTCAGAACGTGATTGGCAGGTCCGCCTGGTCAATGGAGGAAACGGCTCCTGCTCTGGGAGAGTAGAGATCTTCCACCAGGGCCAGTGGGGAACAGTTTGTGATGATGGCTGGAGTCTGGTTGATGCTCAGGTGGTGTGTAGACAGCTGGACTGTGGCAGGGCCCTGTCAGCACAGACATCTGCACACTTTGGACAGGGCAGTGGACCCATCTGGATGGATGATGTCAGCTGCACAGGCAGTGAATCAGATCTCCATCAATGCAGCCACCGTGGGTTTGGATCTCACAACTGTGGTCACTCTGAAGATGCTGGTGTTGTCTGTGATGGTCAGTGAACCTTTACGATGGTTTTGTTTGAAAGGGACATTGTGTAGGAATTTCCCCCATCTAATAGTGAAATCATGTATTACATTCAAACCAATTGTGCACTCTAGCCCCTCCCTGTTTCAAACACACATTCCAACTACGGCAGCTGCAGTATACCAAAAAGCCTCTCTCACTGATTTCTTCCAGCATCTCTGTGCTGGCTCACAGGGAAACTGTGTTGGCACTGTTTATCCTTTGCTAGCGGATGGTGTTTCAAGATGGCGACTGTCATAGCAATGTCCTGCCAACTGATCCATCACATGTATAAATGGATGAAAATTCTTCCTTTGAGAGAATGTGTCAGACTATTGGTGAAGATCACAATACACAAATGATGTCATAAATGCTGACATTGATTTGGGGAAAACACAAGCTAAAAATGTGAACACATTGTCCCTTTAAATGCAGTTAATATTACATGTACGGTGATGTCAGGCTTTATGGAGACTCCCAACATGATTTGTTGAGAATTTGGAATCCCAACCTCATCTCATTTCTTTCACATTTTCATTCTTTGAACAGGGAACACCAGTTCAGACCGTGATTGGCAGGTCCGCCTGGTCAATGGAGGAAACAGCTCCTGCTCTGGGAGAGTAGAGATCTTCCACCAGGGCCAGTGGGGAACAGTTTGTGATGATGGCTGGAGTCAGGTTGATGCTCAGGTGGTGTGTAGACAGCTGGACTGTGGCAGGGCCCTGTCAGCACAGACATCTGCATACTTTGGACAGGGCAGTGGACCCATCTGGATGGATGATGTCAGCTGCACAGGCAGTGAATCAGATCTCAATCAATGCAGCCACCGTGGGTTTGGATCTCACAACTGTGGTCACTCTGAAGATGCTGGTGTTGTCTGTGATGGTCAGTGAACCTTTACTGATGGTTTTGTTTGAAAGGGACATTGTGTAGGAATTTCCCCCATCTAATAGTGAAATCATGTATTACATTCAAACCAATTGTGCACTGTAGCCCCTCCCTGTTTCAAACACACATTCCAACTACGGCAGCTGCAGTGTACCAAAAAGCCTCTCTCACTGATTTCTTCTAGCATCTCTGTGCTGGATCACAGGGAAAGTGTGTTGGCACTGTTTATCCTTTGCTAGCGGCTGGTTTTTCAAGATGGCGACTGTCATAGCAATGTCCTGCCAACTTATCCATCACATGTATAAATGAATGAAAATTCTTCATTTACGGGAATGTATCATATTATTAGTGGAGATCGTAACACACCATCCATCCATCCATCTTCTTCAGCTTGCTGGTTGGGGGTGGGGCTCTTGGACATGTTTTGGTCCATCCTGATTGGAAAATGTATCAGAATCTTTTGTATGTAATTTAGACAATAATTTCTCATCTTCTAATCTGCATAACGTAGGGAGGCCGTAGCCCTGTTAGCCCATTTTTACCAGCTGTCACCGATGATCACATATATATATAAATGCTGACATCGATTTTGGTAAATAAAAAGGTAAAAAAGTGACACAATGTCCCTTTAAATGCAGTTAATATTACATGTATGTTGATGTGAGGCTTTATGGAGACTCCCAATATGATTTGTTGAGAATTTGGAATCCCAACCTCATCTCGTTTCTTTCACATTTTCATTCTTTGAACAGGGAACGTCGGGTCAGAACGTGATTGGCAGGTCCGCCTGGTCAATGGAGGAAACGGCTCCTGCTCTGGGAGAGTAGAGATCTTCCACCAGGGCCAGTGGGGAACAGTTTGTGATGATGGCTGGAGTCTGGTCGATGCTCAGGTGGTGTGTAGACAGCTGGACTGTGGCAGGGCCCTGTCAGCACAGACATCTGCACACTTTGGACAGGGCAGTGGACCCATCTGGATGGATGATGTCAGCTGCACAGGCAGTGAATCAGATCTCCATCAATGCAGCCACCGTGGGTTTGGATCTCACAACTGTGGTCACTCTGAAGATGCTGGTGTTGTCTGTGATGGTCAGTGAACCTTTACGATGGTTTTGTTTGAAAGGGACATTGTGTAGGAATTTCCCCCATCTAATAGTGAAATCATGTATTACATTCAAACCAATTGTGCACTGTAGCCCCTCCCTGTTTCAAACACACATTCCAACTACGGCAGCTGCAGTGTACCAAAAAGCCTCTCTCACTGATTTCTTCCAGCATCTCTGTGCTGGCTCACAGGGAAACTGTGTTGGCACTGTTTATCCTTTGCTAGCGGATGGTGTTTCAAGATGGCGACTGTCATAGCAATGTCCTGCCAACTGATCCATCACATGTATAAATGGATGAAAATTCTTCCTTTGAGAGAATGTGTCAGACTATTGGTGAAGATCACAATACACAAATGATGTCATAAATGCTGACATTGATTTGGGGAAAACACAAGCTAAAAATGTGAACACATTGTCCCTTTAAATGCAGTTAATATTACATGTACGGTGATGTGAGGCTTTATGGAGACTCCCAACATGATTTGTTGAGAATTTGGAATCCCAACCTCATCTCATTTCTTTCACATTTTCATTCTTTGAACAGGGAACACCAGTTCAGACCGTGATTGGCAGGTCCGCCTGGTCAATGGAGGAAACAGCTCCTGCTCTGGGAGAGTAGAGATCTTCCACCAGGGCCAGTGGGGAACAGTTTGTGATGATGGCTGGAGTCAGGTTGATGCTCAGGTGGTGTGTAGACAGCTGGACTGTGGCAGGGCCCTGTCAGCACCGGCATCTGCACACTTTGGACAGGGCAGTGGACCCATCTGGATGGATGATGTCAGCTGCACAGGCAGTGAATCAGATCTCCATCAATGCAGCCACCTTGGGTTTGGATCTCACAACTGTGGTCACTCTGAAGATGCTGGTGTTGTCTGTGATGGTCAGTGAACCTTTACTGATGGTTTTGTTTGAAAGGGACATTGTGTAGGAATTTCCCCCATCTAATAGTGAAATCATGTATTACATTCAAACCAATTGTGCACTGTAGCCCCTCCCTGTTTCAAACACACATTCCAACTACGGCAGCTGCAGTGTACCAAAAAGCCTCTCTCACTGATTTCTTCTAGCATCTCTGTGCTGGATCACAGGGAAAGTGTGTTGGCACTGTTTATCCTTTGCTAGCGGCTGGTTTTTCAAGATGGCGACTGTCATAGCAATGTCCTGCCAACTTATCCATCACATGTATAAATGAATGAAAATTCTTCATTTACGGGAATGTATCATATTATTAGTGGAGATCGTAACACACCATCCATCCATCCATCTTCTTCAGCTTGCTGGTTGGGGGTGGGGCTCTTGGACATGTTTTGGTCCATCCTGATTGGAAAATGTATCAGAATCTTTTGTATGTAATTTAGACAATAATTTCTCATCTTCTAATCTGCATAACGTAGGGAGGCCGTAGCCCTGTTAGCCCATTTTTACCAGCTGTCACCAATGATCACATATATATATAAATGCTGACATCGATTTTGGTAAATAAAAAGGTAAAAAAGTGACACAATGTCCCTTTAAATGCAGTTAATATTACATGTATGTTGATGTGAGGCTTTATGGAGACTCCCAATATGATTTGTTGAGAATTTGGAATCCCAACCTCATCTCGTTTCTTTCACATTTTCATTCTTTGAACAGGGAACGTCGGGTCAGAACGTGATTGGCAGGTCCGCCTGGTCAATGGAGGAAACGGCTCCTGCTCTGGGAGAGTAGAGATCTTCCACCAGGGCCAGTGGGGAACAGTTTGTGATGATGGCTGGAGTCTGGTCGATGCTCAGGTGGTGTGTAGACAGCTGGACTGTGGCAGGGCCCTGTCAGCACAGACATCTGCACACTTTGGACAGGGCAGTGGACCCATCTGGATGGATGATGTCAGCTGCACAGGCAGTGAATCAGATCTCCATCAATGCAGCCACCGTGGGTTTGGATCTCACAACTGTGGTCACTCTGAAGATGCTGGTGTTGTCTGTGATGGTCAGTGAACCTTTACGATGGTTTTGTTTGAAAGGGACATTGTGTAGGAATTTCCCCCATCTAATAGTGAAATCATGTATTACATTCAAACCAATTGTGCACTGTAGCCCCTCCCTGTTTCAAACACACATTCCAACTACGGCAGCTGCAGTGTACCAAAAAGCCTCTCTCACTGATTTCTTCCAGCATCTCTGTGCTGGCTCACAGGGAAAGTGTGTTGGCACTGTTTATCCTTTGCTAGCGGATGGTGTTTCAAGATGGCGACTGTCATAGCAATGTCCTGCCAACTGATCCATCACATGTATAAATGGATGAAAATTCTTCCTTTGAGAGAATGTGTCAGACTATTGGTGAAGATCACAATACACAAATGATGTCATAAATGCTGACATTGATTTGGGGAAAACACAAGCTAAAAATGTGAACACATTGTCCCTTTAAATGCAGTTAATATTACATGTACGGTGATGTGAGGCTTTATGGAGACTCCCAACATGATTTGTTGAGAATTTGGAATCCCAACCTCATCTCATTTCTTTCACATTTTCATTCTTTGAACAGGGAACACCAGTTCAGACCGTGATTGGCAGGTCCGCCTGGTCAATGGAGGAAACAGCTCCTGCTCTGGGAGAGTAGAGATCTTCCACCAGGGCCAGTGGGGAACAGTTTGTGATGATGGCTGGAGTCTGGTCGATGCTCAGGTGGTGTGTAGACAGCTGGACTGTGGCAGGGCCCTGTCAGCACAGACATCTGCATACTTTGGACAGGGCAGTGGACCCATCTGGATGGATGATGTCAACTGCACAGGCAGTGAATCAGATCTCAATCAATGCAGCCACCGTGGGTTTGGATCTCACAACTGTGGTCACTCTGAAGATGCTGGTGTTGTCTGTGATGGTCAGTGAACCTTTACTGATGGTTTTGTTTGAAAGGGACATTGTGTAGGAATTTCCCCCATCTAATAGTGAAATCATGTATGACATTCAAACCAGTTGTGCACTCTAGCCCCTCCCTGTTTCAAATACACATTCCAACTACGGCAGCTGCAGTGTACCAAAAAGCCTCTCTCACTGATTTCTTCCAGCATCTCTGTGCCGGCTCACAGGGAAACTGTGTTGGCACTGTTTATCCTTTGCTAGCGGATGGTGTTTCAAGATGGCGACTGTCATAGCAATGACCTGCCAACTGATCCATCACATGTATAAATGGATGAAAATTCTTCATTTGAGAGAATGTGTCAGATTATTGGTGAAGATCACAATACACAAATGATGTCATAAATGCTGACATTGATTTGGGGAAAACACAAGCTAAAAATGTGACACATTGTCCCTTTAAATGCAGTTAATATTACATGTACGGTGATGTGAGGCTTTATGGAGACTCCCAACATGATTTGTTGAGAATTTGGAATCCCAACCTCATCTCATTTCTTTCACATTTTCATTCTTTGAACAGGGAACACCAGTTCAGACCGTGATTGGCAGGTCCGCCTGGTCAATGGAGGAAACAGCTCCTGCTCTGGGAGAGTAGAGATCTTCCACCAGGGCCAGTGGGGAACAGTTTGTGATGATGGCTGGAGTCTGGTCGATGCTCAGGTGGTGTGTAGACAGCTGGACTGTGGCAGGGCCCTGTCAGCACAGACATCTGCATACTTTGGACAGGGCAGTGGACCCATCTGGATGGATGATGTCAACTGCACAGGCAGTGAATCAGATCTCAATCAATGCAGCCACCGTGGGTTTGGATCTCACAACTGTCATCACTCTGAAGATGCTGGTGTTGTCTGCGAAGGTAAAAACCCAAATGTAGCACAGTCTCATTGCTAAAGTGTTTCTAATGTACCATTAATGATGATTTGAATGTAGTTCATATAGTATGCATGCTGGAGCCTTATAGATGTCCCCATCATTCTTCAGTGAGAATTTGGAAGTCTACTTTCATCTAATTTCTCTAAAACATGACCATTTGAATAAAATGGTCATAAAAATGTCTGGAACACACTTTCATATATCTCAGGATACTGGAAAACCTGACCTCATGTTATGTCTGCGAGCCAAGCCATCTTTCTCCTCTTCATAATGTTGGAGACAATGCTTCCCTGAAAAACCATAAAACCATGGTCCGTTGTCAAGCTTTTATTGTTTATGTTTGTGTAAACAAGCATGGCTACTAACTAGGAAACTGGTTCTTCCCATGACTTAAACTTTCTGCCTTAAACAGTATTTATCAATAGCTCTCGCTCTCCCTCTCGCTTTCACTATGGTTCTTGGGCAAAAAAGATGACACACCAAGGTAACATCACATAGAGTTTCTTATCATGGCCTATTGAGAAATTGGAATGGCATCTCTCATCTCACTTTCATTCCTTGAATCTGTATTTTTCCATAGAGCAACAAACTCCACTCCGGACTCTTCAGCTCATATGTGACCACGATAAACTCCAGATAGGAGTGCATTTTGCTAGCCTGTATTCTGCAGGTCTGGACCCATACTCTGGCCATCTGGAAGTCCTCAACTGCACCTGGGCTCGACTGGGGAATGCTATGGTGTGGTACGAAGTGGAGGCCATGGAGGGTGCCTGTGGAAACATACTGAGGGTAAACATCTAATAATTTTGTATCTGACTAAGGCACATCCACCTGCTACTCAGTGGGCTCCCAGCATAGATAACACACCACAGGACACAGCAGCCTATACTACAACTCTCAACAGCTCAAGCCACACACACACCCACCCTTTCATATGTGGTCAGTGAAGATTACTTTGGAAATGTAGCTAGTTACAATTACAAGTTACCCTGTTGAAAATGTAATAGTAATGTAACTATTTCAATTACTTTCTCAAAGTAATATAACAAATTACATTTGATTACATTTTGATTAGTTTTCTTAGTTTTGAATGAATGGTCTAAACTGTTAAGCATTTTAAGACCTGATAGCGTAAAAATCTTTCAGCAGTACTCAAGACTAATATAATAAAAGACTCCACAAGCTTGAACTTCAGTACAGTAACTTTGTTTTACTGTTAGAACAGCTGTGTAAAGTGCACTTACTGTAACATATTCTATTAGTGTCTAAACTTTCAGTCAACATCTGTAAACTTCCACAGTCAACACTTTCATCAGTCAATGAAAATTTGGAGCAGGACTTAAATGAAAACACTTTCTCTGTATCATTCAAAAATCAAACTGGCCAACAGAATGATACATACAGCTAACAGATGTCCGCACACCATACATCAGTCATTGTGGACAGGATCAGTGGGAGAGTGATGGTTATTGTAACGTAGCAAAAGGACCTGTTCCGTGTGTTCATCCCTCCTTCTGTTTTGAGATGCCATCAAAAGATTGCCTCCATGTCTAAACAGATGCTCCACTAGAGCACTGAAGGGCAACGTGGAAGGTTGGCACCTATTTTATTGTATGTGAGTGTTTGCAGTTACAGCCATAGGCTAGTAGGCTACATACCTTTAGATGGGTCCTCAGGTTCAACATCAACTGATGTTGACAGCACCTTCACTGCTGGCAAACACTCTTTGCATTGTACTAATCACAATTATTTGAATTTTGTAATTAAGTAGCGTAACGTTGTTACATGTTATTGTAACTGTGAGTGCAACTGTCTCCCCTCCTGGCTCGGTCAAGAGTCACATCCAAATGACTTCTCTCCATGCCGAGATTAGAGCTATGTGGAGCTGTCACTGAAACTGTTGAAGATGCTAGAGAGTTAGCTGATGTTGAGGATAGGACCAGACTACCCTGTGGACAGACTCCACAATGGTGCTGATGTGGCTGCAGTCAGCTTCAAGATCTTTGTTGGCACCAGAGTGGCATAAATTCAGGAACTCACAAATCCCCTGTCACGGCGTTACGTATATTCAGTGAGGAACCCTGCTGATGACACCTGGAAGGAGTTGTTAGAAGCAACTGTGCAGGAGATGCAGGAAGTGGCTATCAGATTGGGACCTGCACTGCTGACGACTACCGCAAAGCAGACACTTATCCTCAAGCGAGTACAGTGTGACTGTACTCGCGTTAGTGGAAGAACTCCGCGTTAGTGGAAGAACACATCGTTCTTCTGATGGTTATGGAAGTAAATGCTGTTTGGTTCCCCCAAAAGTTGTGAAGAGGTTATTACAGAAGACACAGTTATTGTTTGTGTGTGTCTTTGATGAGGAAACCACACAGACACCTACAGATAAACAAACCTCTGTAGCAATGCTGTACGCTGTACTGTGACTGCAGCATCGCCAGTAAAATCCCCTTCATTACAGAAAAACTCAGTGGCCTCCACAATACATGATGTGTAGAAAATGGAAAAAACACTTGTTTTAATGAGAAACTTGAGCTGACAGTCGTTTATGGGTTATTCAACACGTATTTTACACATAATTGCTATATTGAGACAACAAACATTATTATCTTATCTTGATGAATAGGAATTTATCAAAATGAATTGGAAATTACTTATTGTGGGTAATAAGATGACTAAAAAGACTTTTGGGATTTGTCCTGTGGTCGTAAGAAGTCCTGAAATTGATTAATGATGCATATACTTCTGGTAGCAGGTCAGGTAGGCAGGAATTATGAATGGCAGTCTATTGATATTGATTCTTGAATCTATGATGTAATTATACTTGTTTCATAGCTGATTGATCATTCCAGTATCGTCCCTTTGCAGACCAACAGCACACATGCCATCTACTCCAACAGCTTATTCATCTACCCAATGAACAATTCATCCTTCATACCCCCTGTGAGTTTTCCTTTCTCATGTGTGTATCCCCTGGACACAGATGTTAGCCTGGATGCTCCCATCAGACCATTCCTCTCGTGAGTTGCCTTTATTTCAATGAGATTTATGACACAAACATCACCTTTGATCTGTAACTAAAACCTAGTGAACCTAGTTAAGTTTTCGAGTTGATGTTGACTACCAGTCTTATTGACTTCCAGGGTCACTAGTTTTACATAATTTAATTTGTCTGAAATGTAGATGTTCAAATGAATATGAGAATAAGGAGACAAGGAAATCTTGGACACAATTCTTTCTATAACATAAGTCTTGAACTTTTGACAGGCTGCAAGGTGGCATCACAGGCTTAGGTTCTAGAGCCAGAGCCAACATGTCTCTGTACCGCAACCCCAACTACTCTGAGACCTATCCATCAGGCCCCATCAACATGCCAGTGGGCTCACCCATGTATGTTGGTGTCTCTGTGGAAGAGAGAGATCAAAGCTTTGCAGTTGTCCTGCAAGACTGTTACTGCACTTACTCATCCAACCCTGATGATCCCAGACGACACTTTCTTATCCAGAACAAGTGAGTGTCCCTCACATGTCTCAGCACATGATATGGAGAGAAAATACTGAAAATTGAAAAAAGTTTGAAGTTCAACAGTGATGACCGTCTTCTTAATTTCTATCAGGTGTCCTACTGATCGACGACAGGTGTCAGTGACTGAGAGCGGTGTGTCTCTCCAGGCTCATTTCTCTGCTCTGTTCCTCTTGGAACCTGGTGATCACAGAGAGGTTTACCTGCACTGTGATATCAGCCTGTGTGACCAAAGGAGCAGATCCTGTGTCCCTGTGAGTTACAAATTCACTTTGCCCATTGTCCTGCATTTATCAGTGCCACCTTGATCCTGGAATTTGAGGGAATCTTTTTGTTTTCCACTCTCTTCTACCTCACAGCATTGTGCAAGGAGGAGGTATCGCTCTGTCTCTAACTCTGAACCTGTGAAGACCCTCACCGTTGGACCCATCATTTGTGAGTCGTGGAGTTGATGTCTCAACACAAAAAACTTTATGTTATCAAATAACGCTGAATTCATAAAAATGTTTTTTTTCTGTTCTCCATCTTTAGGGGACAATTCACTGGAGTGACCTGGCAGCCTCCAGTAAAGTACAAGTTCTAAAGTCTGACTTGATTGGGGTTTCAGACATATTCATCAAAAGAATCATTAAATGGTTTAACATTATGTGATTACGTAGGATGAAGTAGGATGAGTATTGTTATTCAGTAGGATAGCTGTGCTATTAAACAATCAAAAATAAAATACAAGTGTTTGAATCAAAGTGAATTAAAGTGAAAACATCAGTCATTTCTTCTTCTCCTTCTTCGCCTCCACTGACTGGTACTTCAACCAGTGTTGAAGTACATGTTTAACCAAAGATAAACATGTAGTGACAGTAACATAGTGACATTAATCAGTGACATTAATTGAATCAAATGTGCACCCAAAAAGCGATATCAAATTTTTGTAAGCTGCAGGTAGAGGTCAAAATCAAAAACAATTCAACAAGCAATAAAGTACACACTCATTTGAACAAGGTTACATACAGGCTGAATGTCCTCATCATCAGGAAAAATGGCTGCATTGTGCAAGTCAGTCATCAGCCAATATGTACAGCACTTTGTTCCAGCTGTGGCTGCTTTTAAGGTGCTTTATAAAGATGAGTCGAGTTGAGTCATCCTTGGGCAACAGGATAGATAATTCACCTGTGGATACCAAATGTGATCATCACAGCTAAAGAAATACAAGAGAACTTTATGATGGTCATTTATGATGGTCACAATACTACAGTAAAATCCATGTGTTTCACTTGTGATGACTGGTGGTAAATGCTACTGGCTCAAAAAACAGAGAGCTCAGAATTTAAGGCTTCATGTTTGATTGGACTGGATGTTGCCAACCAGCTGCTATCTCCAACATGTCCTCTGATGATCTCCAGGCTGCACTTCACATTCAAACAAAGGGACGATGGACCGTGGACAGTGACAGAGAAGAGGAGTCTCAACAGTGTGTGGGTGAATGAAACCCAGGTACTGGCTGAAAAGGTCCATCACCTGAGCTGTGGAGACTATTAAGCTTGGTGTTGCTATGACTCGAACTAAACTGGATTTTTGACTATGTCCTCACCCAGTACCCAGACATTGAAATGGAAACTACTGATGAGGCAACCACCAAAGAAGGACGCCTAGTGCGACACTCTGTTGGGCTCTACCCAGTTCACCCTCCTACGATTTTAGAGGCATCTAAGATAGATAAAATAACTACGTATCAGAACATGCAGGGAAGAAATATCCAGAGCCCAAAAATCCAGAAATAGCTGTTCCCCATATACTGTCAGTGATTGATTCTTTTTCTGCTCACAATATGAGTTATCCCACTGCACCGTTAAGGGAACTTGTTTTGTGGAGTCTAAAATTGAAGTGACTGGGAACATTGTCCTCTCTAACATCGCACAATCCACTGTGGCCAGGGCAGAGAAGGAAAATGTGTTATCGGCTTTAGTGCTATGTGTAACGTGTATAGTATACACTGCGCCAAATAGTGGCTGTATTCAGATTTTCTGGTCCAAAGAGGCTAAACAACAAGGATTGATGAATCATGCTGCTCTCTTTGTTTGAACATAATGTGATTTACAGTCAATCTTGATCTTGTTATTCATCAGTTCTGCACAGGGTAAGTCTCCATGATGCTTCTGTGCATCTGACTTAAGGCAACATCACATTATCCCCTTTACAAAATCATAATCCCCTACATACACACCATTCATTCTCACACAATCCAATCCACAAATGTCACAAATAAATTGCTACGATGTGATTGATTGATATGATTGACAACTGCATCACTGTGTGTACAGTATAGGGTGCAAAATGTAAAATTCATTTATAAAATATTTATCCCACTTTTCTCAATTGATATTGCCCTACTGAAGAATGAATTAAGGCATATTCTATTCTTCTATTCTACTTAGCTCATTTAGCCGTCATTTGACACAGACATTCATGTATATAACTTAATAACGTAATATACTTCAACTTTTTTACACTTTTACATTTCTCCACTTTTGTACAGCAATGCAGCGGGAATATTAATGTGTTGACCTTTGTCTAAAATGTTTTCAAAACACTGTGTGCATGATGGTGCAGACACCATTCTGTGATGGTGTCTAGTCCAGTGTTTAAAGATACTCTCTCACAGAGATTTCTTCGTATAGTCCTTTGAACACACAAGCAGACATACTGCATGAATTCTCCCTGGAGATTGTTTTTGGGAACATTTCACCAACGCTTTGTGAGGTAAGAAAAAGTTCAGAAGATATTATATAGATTTTTCTCTGTGGTTTGTGGGTATCCCCACATGCATATTTTAATGTCCTGTACCAGGGATGTATCACAACACCACCTTGAATTAATGCTTACTTGCAAAATATTGGTCCTTCTTTTACAGATTTCACTTTAATTCTTCACAGACAATTTGTTGTATCAATCAAGTCATGTTAATTACCTGAAATTAAACATGGTTAGGATTATCATCAGGCTCTCAGGAATGCCTCCCAAGATAATTGTTATCTTGCATTGAGCACTGAAAAGGCCAGAGACACAGAGTTTGGTGAAGAAAAGTAGTACAACTAGATGTGCACATATATAAGCACTTCCAATGTCAGTAATTAAAAATAACCTATAAAATACATGGACATACTTACTGTATTTAACATAGTTGCACACTGGGTCAAACAGGGACTTGACATTGAGGCTAACTACCAGTATCTACGATAGTTATTGTATAAACACTGGGTCAGGATAGGACTCAAAATGTGACTGTTGGCTGTGACTGTTTAAAATTGGTATTGTGGGATTATGTATCACTCATATTTCTGTCTGAGTCAAGTCTATAATAATGCTATTAATGTATATAGTCTTATTAATTAACTGATGTATTTGTGCAACCATAAATTTCACAGTTGATGATTTGATCCTTTGAGCATACAAGCAGACCTATAACTCTTTTGTATTGTTATCTTCATCTTGTATTAGATTAGTTTAGAATATAGTTTACTGCTTCATATTTTCCCAGGGCACTGGAAGTTGAATATCCTGATATAAACCTCCCAGATATATCTCGAAAGAGATTTCTATCTCTCTATGTAGCTAGGAACCTTGTGGCAGCTTGACAATCTCCTGATAATCCCATGACAGCCACATTTCTCTCAGGTAAGATAAAATTGTGGTCTCACTACTATGCAGTTTTCAGTGTGTTATTTTAAGACATGTTTCTCTTCTCATTTTTTGTCTGTCAGTGAGTTTGTGTTGTGGATGTAGACCATGATGGATGCTCCAAATAGTTCATTGCTGCTCCTAAATTTACTAATTCTTGTCGGAAACACTTCAGGTAAGACATTTGACAGCTTTTCATCTTTAGATTAACATTTTACAGACAGACACAGAATTACTCACCCGATACAATAACAATAAAGGCTTTATATTCTATTCTATTCTTATTCATTTACTCATTATATACAAATGTGACCATGTAGAAATGCATTTATTTAATTTAATGGACTTCATTTAGGAGGTTCCCTTCTGGAAATTAAGGATGATATAAAGAATCATCCTGATTTTTTCCACCTTTTATTTTGGCATCTGAATTAGAATTTCAGAAGACGATTGTATATAATTTATACCAATCAATAAGGCATCAGAGAATTATCCTAGGATCTTTTGGAACGCGAATAGGTTAATCTTGAATAGTGTTATTTTATTTCCCACTAATCTACAAAAGAAAGACTTCTCAAATTGTATTTCCTTGAAACTAAATATGGAAAATAATAGGGCTCAATTGGAACTTCACACTCACAGAATAAGACAGAAATATTATTTCCATGGATCCACACATCGTCATTTGTTGACTATGAGAATTCAATCCAGCAATCACTTTGCTGACATTCTAACAATTAAATCTAAAGGTGGCAAAAGAACCTGAACAAATGAACTCAGCATTGCAATAATCTTATGCTGAGCTTCACAAATCAGAAATACTGTATAATAAATATACTGTACCTGTGAAACATTTCTTGCTGTAGTAGAATTACTCTCTCCTCTTTGAAGAAGAAACAAGGAGACTGGTTGAACATGGTTTATATCATTAGAAGACCTAGAACAACCTGTGAGACAAATGAAAGTCACCTGAATTAGATGGCATTGCACCCAAATTTATTTCAACATTTTGGAATGATCTTGTTTTCACTTGTTTCACTCTGTTTGAGTGATAGCAAGATCTCCTGCCCACATTCCCCACAGCGCTGCAGCCACTGTCCTCTTGCCCACATTCCCAGCCGGCTGCGAAGCAACAGGAAGCAGAGTCAGTTTCCTTTCGGCCCACGCTAACAGACAGTGTACCTGGCGGCTCGTGCCCTGCAGCAATCGTTTCAGCATCTGCTCTATTTTGTAATCAATCAATCACAATCAATCAATCAATTGCATCAATATCAGCTGAAATATTGTAGCCCCCCCGCCACGCGCTTCACTTCACAATAACCCCTGACATAAGTAACACCAGCACTTGACAAGAAGATGGCAAAAACAAGATAGTGTCAAAAAGATTGAAGATGTCTGCTATATAGCGATGACAATTGAGTTGTTTTAACTTAGAACTCTGAATATGTCTGTTATGGGTCCAAATGCTCTCTGTTATGTACAAAGAGGCAATACATCAGCATCAGCCTATTCTTATATTTTTCACAGGGACACTTGAGACACTGGAGCCTCAGTCCATATCCAGGCAGGACCCCTCTTCCCAGTCCATTCGGTTCAGCTGTGGACCCACAGTTTGTCCTTCAGGCATGGACTGCCTCAATGTTAATGGGGCAATGCAGTGTGTTGACCCCTGTAGAAATTACACCAGACTGGATGATGACTGGCGATCAGTCAATAACACATCAATTCAGACTTTACATTGTAACCAAAGGGTTAACTGGCAAGGCTGGTATCGAGTGTTTCTGGGGCAAACCAGTGCTCACATTCCTGAGTGGTGTGTGAGTGAAAACAGGTGTGGAACCCATGCCCCATTGTGGCTAGCAGAGTCTCATCCCACACAATCAGGTGTAATTGCACATCGTAGGGTGTGTAATTCATGGTCAGGCAGCTGCTGTCATTTCTCTTCACATAACATCCATGTCAAGCTCTGCTATGGAAACTACTATGTCTACAAACTTGAGCAGCCATCTGAATGCAACCTTGCATATTGTGCAGGTATTGTATTTGAAATATCTATACTGTAAAAAGTTTGATTGAATTTTGAAATAGTGAGCAGACACTTTTTACTTACTTACTTTTTTACTTAACTCTTTTTCAATGTCAACAGAAACTGATGGAGCAGCCCCTGCATTTTCAAGTACCCCAGCTGGAGCAACATCACAACCTCCTGCTGCTACTTCTCTGCCAGTTACCCTTCTCACAACAACAGGAAACATCAGCTCAGACCGTGATTGGCAGGTCCGCCTGGTCAATGGAGGAAACAGCTCCTGCTCTGGGAGAGTAGAGATCTTCCACCTGGGCCAGTGGGGAACAGTTTGTGATGATGGCTGGAGTCAGGTTGATGCTCAGGTGGTGTGTAGACAGCTGGACTGTGGCAGGGCCCTGTCAGCACCGGCATCTGCACACTTTGGACAGGGCAGTGGACCCATCTGGATGGATGATGTCAGCTGCACAGGCAGTGAATCAGATCTCCATCAATGCAGCCACCTTGGCTTTGGATCTCACAACTGTCATCACTCTGAAGATGCTGGTGTTGTCTGTGATGGTCAGTGAACCTTTACTGATGGTTTTGTTTGAAAGGGACATTGTGTAGGAATTTCCCCCATCTAATAGTGAAATCATGTATTACATTCAAACCAATTGTGCACTCTAGCCCCTCCCTGTTTGAAACACACATTCCAACTACGGTAGCTGCAGTGTACCAAAAAGCCTCTCTCAATGATTTCTTCCAGCATCTCTGTGCTGGCTCACAGGGAAAGTGTGTTGGCACTGTTTATCCTTTGCTAGCAGATGTAGTTTCAAGATGGCGACTGTCATGGCGATGACCTGCCAACTGATCCATCACATGTATAAATGGATGAAAATTCTTCCTTTGAGAGAATGTGTCAGATTATTGGTGAAGATCGCAATACACGAATGATGTCATAAATGCTGACATTGATTTGGGGAAAACACAAGCTAAAAATGTGACACATTGTCCCTTTAAATGCAGTTAATATTACATGTACGTTGATGTCAGGCTTTATGGAGACTCCCAACATGATTTGTTGAGAATTTGGAATCCCAACCTCATCTCGTTTCTTTCACATTTTCATTCTTTGAACAGGAAACATCAGCTCAGACCGTGATTGGCAGGTCCGCCTGGTCAATGGAGGAAACAGCTCCTGCTCTGGGAGAGTAGAGATCTTCCACCTGGGCCAGTGGGGAACAGTTTGTGATGATGGCTGGAGTCAGGTTGATGCTCAGGTGGTGTGTAGACAGCTGGACTGTGGCAGGGCCCTGTCAGCACCGGCATCTGCACACTTTGGACAGGGCAGTGGACCCATCTGGATGGATGATGTCAGCTGCACAGGCAGTGAATCAGATCTCCATCAATGCAGCCACCTTGGCTTTGGATCTCACAACTGTCATCACTCTGAAGATGCTGGTGTTGTCTGTGATGGTCAGTGAACCTTTACTGATGGTTTTGTTTGAAAGGGACATTGTGTAGGAATTTCCCCCATCTAATAGTGAAATCATGTATTACATTCAAACCAGTTGTGCACTCTAGCCCCTCCCTGTTTGAAACACACATTCCAACTACGGTAGCTGCAGTGTACCAAAAAGCCTCTCTCAATGATTTCTTCCAGCATCTCTGTGCTGGCTCACAGGGAAAGTGTGTTGGCACTGTTTATCCTTTGCTAGCAGATGTAGTTTCAAGATGGCGACTGTCATGGCGATGACCTGCCAACTGATCCATCACATGTATAAATGGATGAAAATTCTTCCTTTGAGAGAATGTGTCAGATTATTGGTGAAGATCACAATACACGAAGGATGTCATAAATGCTGACATTGATTTGGGGAAAACACAAGCTAAAAATGTGACACATTGTCCCTTTAAATGCAGTTAATATTACATGTACGTTGATGTCAGGCTTTATGGAGACTCCCAACATGATTTGTTGAGAATTTGGAATCCCAACCTCATCTCGTTTCTTTCACATTTTCATTCTTTGAACAGGGAACGTCGGGTCCGAACGTGATTGGCAGGTCCGCCTGGTCAATGGAGGAAATGGCTCCTGCTCTGGGAGAGTAGAGATCTTCCACCAGGGCCAGTGGGGAACAGTTTGTGATGATGGCTGGAGTCTGGTCGATGCTCAGGTGGTGTGTAGACAGCTGGACTGTGGCAGGGCCCTGTCAGCACAGACATCTGCACACTTTGGACAGGGCAGTGGACCCATCTGGATGGATGATGTCAGCTGCACAGGCAGTGAATCAGATCTCCATCAATGCAGCCACCTTGGCTTTGGATCTCACAACTGTCATCACTCTGAAGATGCTGGTGTTGTCTGTGATGGTCAGTGAACCTTTACTGATGGTTTTGTTTGAAAGGGACATTGTGTAGGAATTTCCCCCATCTAATAGTGAAATCATGTATTACATTCAAACCAATTGTGCACTCTAGCCCCTCCCTGTTTGAAACACACATTCCAACTACGGTAGCTGCAGTGTACCAAAAAGCCTCTCTCACTGATTTCTTCCAGCATCTCTGTGCTGGCTCACAGGGAAAGTGTGTTGGCACTGTTTATCCTTTGCTAGCAGATGTAGTTTCAAGATGGCGACTGTCATGGCGATGACCTGCCAACTGATCCATCACATGTATAATTGGATGAAAATTCTTCATTTGAGAGAATGTGTCAGATTATTGGTGAAGATCACAATACACGAAGGATGTCATAAATGCTGACATTGATTTGGGGAAAACACAAGCTAAAAATGTGACACATTGTCCCTTTAAATGCAGTTAATATTACATGTACGTTGATGTCAGGCTTTATGGAGACTCCCAACATGATTTGTTGAGAATTTGGAAACCCAACCTCATCTCGTTTCTTTCACATTTTCATTCTTTGAACAGGGAACGTCGGGTCAGAACGTGATTGGCAGGTCCGCCTGGTCAATGGAGGAAACGGCTCCTGCTCTGGGAGAGTAGAGATCTTCCACCAGGGCCAGTGGGGAACAGTTTGTGATGATGGCTGGAGTCTGGTTGATGCTCAGGTGGTGTGTAGACAGCTGGACTGTGGCAGGGCCCTGTCAGCACAGACATCTGCACACTTTGGACAGGGCAGTGGACCCATCTGGATGGATGATGTCAGCTGCACAGGCAGTGAATCAGATCTCCATCAATGCAGCCACCTTGGCTTTGGATCTCACAACTGTCATCACTCTGAAGATGCTGGTGTTGTCTGTGATGGTCAGTGAACCTTTACTGATGGTTTTGTTTGAAAGGGACATTGTGTAGGAATTTCCCCCATCTAATAGTGAAATCATGTATTACATTCAAACCAATTGTGCACTCTAGCCCCTCCCTGTTTCAAACACACATTCCAACTATGGCAGCTGCAGTGTACCAAAAAGCCTCTCTCACTGATTTCTTCCAGCATCTCTGTGCTGGATCACAGGGAAAGTGTGTTGGCACTGTTTATCCTTTGCTAGCGGCTGGTGTTTCAAGATGGCGACTGTCATAGCAATGTCCTGCCAACTGATCCATCACATGTATAATTGGATGAAAATTCTTCATTTGACAGAATGTGTCAGATTATTGGTGAAGATCACAATACACAAATGATGTCAAAAATGCTGACATTGATTTGGGGAAAACACAAGCTAAAAATGTGACACATTGTCCCTTTAAATGCAGTTAATATTACATGTACGGTGATGTGAGGCTTTATGGAGACTCCCAACATGATTTGTTGAGAATTTGGAATCCCAACCTCATCTCGTTTCTTTCACATTTTCATTCTTTGAACAGGGAACGTCGGGTCAGACCGTGATTGGCAGGTCCGCCTGGTCAATGGAGGAAACGGCTCCTGCTCTGGGAGAGTAGAGATCTTCCACCAGGGCCAGTGGGGAACAGTTTGTGATGATGGCTGGAGTCTGGTTGATGCTCAGGTGGTGTGTAGACAGCTGGACTGTGGCAGGGCCCTGTCAGCACAGACATCTGCACACTTTGGACAGGGCAGTGGACCCATCTGGATGGATGATGTCAGCTGCACAGGCAGTGAATCAGATCTCCATCAATGCAGCCACCGTGGCTTTGGATCTCACAACTGTCATCACTCTGAAGATGCTGGTGTTGTCTGTGATGGTCAGTGAACCTTTACTGATGGTTTTGTTTGAAAGGGACATTGTGTAGGAATTTCCCCCATCTAATAGTGAAATCATGTATTACATTCAAACCAATTGTGCACTCTAGCCCCTCCCTGTTTGAAACACACATTCCAACTACGGTAGCTGCAGTGTACCAAAAAGCCTCTCTCACTGATTTCTTCCAGCATCTCTGTGCTGGCTCACAGGGAAAGTGTGTTGGCACTGTTTATCCTTTGCTAGCAGATGTAGTTTCAAGATGGCGACTGTCATAGCAATGTCCTGCCAACTGATCCATCACATGTATAATTGGATGAAAATTCTTCATTTGAGAGAATGTGTCAGATTATTGGTGAAGATCACAATACACAAATGATGTCAAAAATGCTGACATTGATTTGGGGAAAACACAAGCTAAAAATGTGACACATTGTCCCTTTAAATGCAGTTAATATTACATGTACGTTGATGTCAGGCTTTATGGAGACTCCCAACATGATTTGTTGAGAATTTGGAATCCCAACCTCAACTCGTTTCTTTCACATTTTCATTCTTTGAACAGGGAACGTCGGGTCAGAACGTGATTGGCAGGTCCGCCTGGTCAATGGAGGAAACGGCTCCTGCTCTGGGAGAGTAGAGATTGTGGTTTCTTGAGAGGTGATGTTGCTGAAGATAATGCTGAAGATGATGAAGGAAGGTCCGCTGACACTGTCTTAGTTGCAAATAGGAGGTTTATTGCAAAGAAGAGCAGTATCAAACAAGCAACCGGTCTGCTTGGAGTGGAACAGCCAAATGTCCTCTGACCATTGTCTCCAAGCTCACACTTCTTATACCCTTATCACCCATCTGATCTTTGGTGAGTCTTTTGATCCAGGCCCCCAGGACCCCTGCTGTGATCGGGTGCCGGCAGTCTTCTTCCTTACCAGCCCTACTTCCAATACGACCCCTAATAAAACATGCATCAGATAGTATGTATGTGACCCCCTCATAAACTTGCCTTTCCATTTAAACGAAGCTGGTAACTAACACAAACATATGGTCACAGACACACATCCTCCAGACACTACAAGATCTTCCACCAGGGCCAGTGGGGAACAGTTTGTGATGATGGCTGGAGTCTGGTTGATGCTCAGGTGGTGTGTAGACAGCTGGACTGTGGCAGGGCCCTGTCAGCACAGACATCTGCACACTTTGGACGGGGCAGTGGACCCATCTGGATGGATGATGTCAGCTGCACAGGCAGTGAATCAGATCTCCATCAATGCAGCCACCTTGGCTTTGGATCTCACAACTGTCATCACTCTGAAGATGCTGGTGTTGTCTGTGATGGTCAGTGAACCTTTACTGATGGTTTTGTTTGAAAGGGACATTGTGTAGGAATTTCCCCCATCTAATAGTGAAATCATGTATTACATTCAAACCAATTGTGCACTCTAGCCCCTCCCTGTTTCAAACACACATTCCAACTATGGCAGCTGCAGTGTACCAAAAAGCCTCTCTCACTGATTTCTTCCAGCATCTCTGTGCTGGATCACAGGGAAAGTGTGTTGGCACTGTTTATCCTTTGCTAGCGGCTGGTGTTTCAAGATGGCGACTGTCATAGCAATGTCCTGCCAACTGATCCATCACATGTATAATTGGATGAAAATTCTTCATTTGACAGAATGTGTCAGATTATTGGTGAAGATCACAATACACAAATGATGTCAAAAATGCTGACATTGATTTGGGGAAAACACAAGCTAAAAATGTGACACATTGTCCCTTTAAATGCAGTTAATATTACATATACGGTGATGTGAGGCTTTATGGAGACTCCCAACATGATTTGTTGAGAATTTGGAATCCCAACCTCATCTCGTTTCTTTCACATTTTCATTCTTTGAACAGGGAACGTCGGGTCAGACCGTGATTGGCAGGTCCGCCTGGTCAATGGAGGAAACAGCTCCTGCTCTGGGAGAGTAGAGATCTTCCACCAGGGCCAATGGGGAACAGTTTGTGATGATGGCTGGAGTCTGGTTGATGCTCAGGTGGTGTGTAGACAGCTGGACTGTGGCAGGGCCCTGTCAGCACAGACATCTGCACACTTTGGACAGGGCAGTGGACCCATCTGGATGGATGATGTCAGCTGCACAGGCAGTGAATCAGATCTCCATCAATGCTGGCACCGTGGGTTTGGATCTCACAACTGTCGTCACTCTGAAGATGCTGGTGTTATCTGCGAAGGTAAAAACCCAAATCCAGCACAATCTCATTGCTAAAGTGTTTCTAATGTACCATTTGTGATGGTTTGAATATAGTTCTATGCATGCTGGGACTTTATAGATGTTCCCATCATTCTTCAGTGAGAATTTGGAACTCCATTTCTCTACAACATGACCATTAGTAAATAGTTAAAACACTCACTCAAATAAAAATGACTGGAACACACTTTCATGTATATTTGATACTGGCAAACTTGATCTCAGGTTATTTTATACCCGCTAGTCAAGCCATATTTCTCCTCTTCGTATTATTGGACACAATAATGCCCTGAAGCTGATTCAACAATGGAAAAACCATGGTCCGTTGTCAAGCTTTTGTTGTTTCACAAGTATGGCAACTAACAAGGATACCGTGTCTTCCCATAACTCATAACAGTACTTATCAATAGCTCTCACTCTCCCTCTTGCTATCACTGTGGTTAGTGGGCAAACAAGACGTCACACCAAGGGGACGTTGCATGGGCAAGCTCTATACAGTTTCTTGTCATGGTTTATTGAGATACTGGAATGGCACCTCTCATCTCACTTTCATTCCTTCAATCTGTATTTTTCTGTAGACCAACAGACTCTTCAGCTCATATGTGACCACGATAAACTCCAGATAGGAGCGCATTCTGCTAGCCTGTATTCTGCAGGTCTGGACCCATACTCTGGCCATCTGGAAGTCCTCAACTGCGCCTGGGCTCGACTGGAGGATGCTATGGTGTGGTACGAAGTGGAGGCCATGGAGGGTGCCTGTGGAAACATACTGAGGGTAAACATCTAATAATTTTGTAGATTTTGTGTTCTCCTTCGTTTTATCTCACTAAGGCACATCCACCTGCTACTCAGTGGGCTCCCAGCATAAATGACACATCACAGGACACAGCAGCCTATATTACAACCCTCAATAGTTCAAGCCACACACACACACACACACACTCTTTCACATGTGGTATATGCTCATTCTGTAGCTGGAGCTTTTGGAACACATTTTTGTAAGCCATTAACATTTTCTACATATACTTTATTCACTTGTAAATACCTTGAAACTTCAACTGCCCTCAACCCTTTTAGAATGTCCTCAGTGCACCTCTGTATGATTTTAATAACTTAATTACCAATTGAATGGTTAAAAATGACCTTGTCCACAATATTTCACATTCATTTAACTTCAATGGGACAAAATGAAGACATCCATCCTTCGGAATGCATTCAGGAAAAATCCCATCAAGGAGCTGGTTTCATGATGTATAGAAAATGGAAAAAACAGATTTTTTAATGAGAAACTTGAGCTGACAGTCGTTTATGGGTTATTTAACACGTATTTTACACATAATTGCTATACCGAGTCAACAAACATTATTATCTTATCTTAAAGAATAGGAATTTATCAAAATGAATTGGAAATGACTTGTTGTGGGTAATAAGATGACTGAAAACGATTATTGGATTTGACTATTGGTTATTGTTCTTCTGCGTGCTTAATCTTATAGCGAAATGTCGATGGGCCATATCTTGAAAACGGTTGATTGCACACACACACAAATGATACATTAAAACTTGCGGCCCCGCTGGGGGCCAAAAATTGGAAAAAATCTTTGACTCGCGAGTGTCGACAAATGATCCAGAATCTGGACAAGTTTAAAGATAAAAGATTAAAGATTTGTTCTCAGACTCTCCCAGACACGTTGGTGCATAACAGTCCAAAATTTGACAAAGATCCACAAAGTTATTACACTTTTGGCCCCGCACTTTTGGCCCCTGTTGATACCTTGTATGGTTTTTCATCCAGGCCCTCTAAAAAACAGTGTGTGGGATCACTGAAAAAATCAGTCTTCATTTTTCTGTTTTCATGCTGCTCCCAGCCACATCCTAAGCAGTAGGCAAATTCTTTTTACCACTTTTGTAGTAAGATTTGTGCTCTTTCATGCAATGTAGCCCATAAACCTGTGCACCTTGTAAAATTTAAACGGCGAGCCTCAGAATCAGCCCAGCCCTAGAGCCAAGTGTTTAGCACTTAGGCAATTTTGGTTTTCCCTATAAGAATGAATGGGAAAAACAGAACTCCTCAAACATATGCTATGTCGCCATACTTTGATTTAGGAACTTCATTTTAATTTCAAAGATTAAAGAAACTTGTAATCTGTGTACCAAATTGCATGTTGAAAAGTTGTATCGGTTTTCAGCAGCATCTTCTCAAAGAGCATGTGGTCAAGTGCCTGCTCCACGGCTGCAGCAGGCTCACAGATGACCTCACTGACACACACACACACACACACACACACACACACACACACACAAACACAAACACTTCATGCACACACACTCACAGAATGCTGTCTTGTGAGCAATCCTCATTCAATAACTCACACCGGCTTCAAGAGCTTAAGTTTCCTGTGTCAGCGTGTAATATGGTAATCAATTTGCAAATAATTCCATGATTAATGAGATATCAGAACTTACAGAAATGAATGACTAAGGGCGCGTCCATTTGGCTAACAGGGGAGCCTCACAGAAGCAAGAGCGTCAGTCACATTAATTGAATGAATAGACTGGGTTTACCTCGTCCGTATGGCCGTGTTATTCTCTGATATCCAGTATGGATCATATGGATCAGTGGGTGTGTTGAGAAGGACGGATGTGAAAAGCTATATCCATCACTACCCCGCCCACCCCCCCACCTCCTACCCTACCCGCCCTATGGTTTCTGCTGGCTCCATTACAAGGAATGGCAGCCACCTGCAGCTCAAACTCCTGGCTTCATTCGGTGTCCTTCGCAAACCAATGGGTGACGTCACAGAAGGTTGGGGCTTGGTTGAACTGTACCTGGAGCTTTTGGGCCAACTTTATCAATGGTATCTATATACTTCTTTATTCATTTTTCAATATCTTGAAACTTAATTTGTTTTCAATTTAATGGCTTTAGAAGTGCCATTCATCTACTCATCACATAATATAAGATCACTCCCTCGTGCAGCTCACAGTGGATGAATGCTCAGGTCAGTGTAAAGTGGCTCCTGACTGGCATCTGCTGGATCTCACCTGGTACTGCATCACTTGATTCCCACTCGAACTCATTACTCATGCGCATACTGGGCATAGTCTTGTCCCATTGTCTTGGGCACAGTAGAATCACTAACAGTGGGTCTGAAATGAGAAATGTTTTTTTAACTAATGTATTTGAAGGGAGGGAGAGTAGGTAGCACCTGGACTTGCAGGGTCTATTTATGTTCATTCTTACACTGACTAAAATCTAGCATATAATCATAAAGTCATCCCATTCATACAACTTTTATAACATGCACTGCTGCTTCCTGTAATACTCTGATATTTGTAAAGCTGCTGTCTTTACTTTGTCTCAAATTTAGAATTTCAAACAAATATCCATGAGAAGATGAAGAGAGCTTGCACATGGATGCTTTCAATAGCAAATCTTGAACTTTTGACAGGCTGCAACGTGGCATACCAGGCTTAGGTTCTAGAGCCAGAGCCAACATGTCTCTCTACCGCAACTCCAACCACTCTCAGACCTATCCATCAGGCCCCATCATCATTCCAGTGGGCTCACCCATGTATGTTGGTGCCTCTGTGGTGGAGAGAGATCATCACTTGACTGTTTCTCCACTCACTCATCAAACCCTGATGATTCCAGATGAAAATTTCTTATCCAGAACAAGTGAGTGTCGCTCAACTATCTCAGCATAATGGAGGATTGTTTAATGTTCAGCAGTAATGACCATCTTCATCATTTGTATCAGGTGTCCTACTGACCGACGACAGGTGTCAGTGACTCTGAGCGGTGAGTCCCTCCAGGCTCGTTTCTCTGCTCTGTTCTTCCTGTTCCAGGGTGATTACAGAGAGGTTTACCTGCACTGTGACCTTAGTCTGTGTGACCAAAGGAACAGATCCTGTGTTCCTGTGAGTCACAGATTTTCTGACGATTGCGTAGTTCATCTGTCATTGCCACCTCTTTTCTATCTTCAGGGGACAAGCCTAAGTGAGTTGGTAGCCTACATTAATAATAATTGTATTGTGACATGATTCTCTTTTCCAGACACACAAAAAATTCAGACATAAAGTCATTACATTGTATAAAATTGTATGCTAAGATGTCCAAAAGCTGTCTTTTTCTGTAAACTATAGGTTTTCTTATTAAAGGGAAAATTGTTTTTTTTTATTCCTTATAAAAAAGAATTTTGGTTTTGGTTTTGTTCTGTAATTGACCAATGGGGATAAATAAAGTGAATCTGAATATTCTTTTGTCTGTTAATTACATAAGTATCAATTAAGGTGATAATCCAGATTCACACACAGTCATTTATACTGTTGCATAAACCTCTGGCATATGGTTCACACCAACTACAAAAAATCCTGGATATTGATGTTGGACTGAAACTATCATCCATCTTGGTGTTATATATACTTCACAGACTCAGAAGTTGGAATTTAAAATCTGAGAACCACATTGATAAGTTTTCTCAGCATGCAGGATGGTTACAGAATGTCCCCCTGTTTTACGATTGTCTTTTTTTTAACTTTACCTGATAATTACCTGAAAGTATGGTCACAAGGAATGATTGTCCTGATATTTTATTGCTGAGAGCTGAAATGGATTTTCAGTTTTTCTTTATATGCAGTCTCATTCAATAAAAGAGAAAATGTCGTCACGATCTGAACAGGCACAGGCCCTTGTTCTTGCTGTGTGTCAGAACCAAACATTTAATTCTTATAGCATGCTATATTTATAAGATAGTCGATTAGTATTAAAAGTGTCAAAATGTGGTGTGCTGCACCTCAAACAAATACATTTCATATTGTAGGCTAAATGAAAAAAACAGAGGAGGTTGCTAAAGATATGTAGGCTTCACTTACTAGCTAAGTTAAAGCTCTCAGAAATAATTAAGACATAATCATTAGTAAAAAGAAATGGTGGATACTCATGCTTTGGCTACGAGACATATTGTGTTGGAAATATGTACAATTGTGATTACAGTGGTAATCAATCCAGTGGCAGGCAAAATCAGTCTTTTTTTCTGAGAGCACTGGAGATTGGCACCAGCAAACCATTATGACATAACGGGGCACAAAGCAGATAAGATAAGATGGCTGGGATGTACATCGACTTATTTGAAACCAAAAAAGCAAAAAAATCATTATCTTGTTTCAAGCACCAAAATGGTTAGAGCTCTCACCATCTGGTGGTTGCAGCAGCAGTCTAATCAGATACGACCTGTGAAAAATCGCAACTGAAAGGGTGTTAACAGAAAAATAGAGCATCATCATCTATCATCTTACCCACTTTGTACCAAGTCGTGTGCCTGGGGTCTCTTGGTGCCTATTTCCAGTGCGCATCGGCCCAAGGCAGGGAATATACCCTGGACAGGTCACCAGACAATCACAGCCATAACATCATATACCGGTTAATTTCTCCCTGATGTTGAACCATGATTTTCTCAGTCAGTGAATAGCATTTGGGAAGAATGAATCCAGGCGCAAGCCACATGGTGAGCCAGCCATTTCTATATGGAATCTGCATGTTCTCCCTGAGTTTGTGTGGGTTTCCTCCCACGGTCCAGAAACATGCATCAAAGTCAGTCGCAGGAAAAACAGGCTGATTCACTTAGGCTTCAAGAGTCTTCTCCAGTTGTGAAGTGAAGGCGTCTCTTGGTGAAGCCAGTCCAGTTGCCACGACTTATGTATACTTTAACACTAGAAAACAAGGAAAAGTACAAGTCACCTTTAAAATATCACTCAACTGTTCCAGGCTCCAAACAGTGGTGATTAACCGCTGTGTGGTGCATGCTCACCCTCGGGCTGAAGGTCAGTGTACTCTCCTGCCCTGCTCTCTAGGAAACTCATAATAATGGCTAGTGTATTCAGGGGGCGTGGCTACAGCTTCGCCATTTGATTGACGGCCACGACGACCAATAGAATGATTAGCTGGCGCAGAGGGGCGGGGCATGGAGTGACCGACGTTTCCCAGTCGGGTTTAGAGCAACCGGGGTTAATTTCCGCCCAGTGGTGGACGTAGAGAAGTAAGCCCTCAACTTTTTCCCTCGCTGACAAACGTCGTCATGTCCAACAACAATGCCAGCAACAACTTAATAATCGCTCAGAGGGCCGTGAAGCAGCTTCGGCTTGAAGCCAGTATCCGGAGGATCAAGGTAGGAACCCCGAAACACTGACACACAAACACGGAAGACTGCGCCGACCTGCTGTTGAATGGCGGAGACAAACTGTAGCAGAAATGACACCCTGGACTCTTACATCATCATCACCACCATCTAAGTGGTCCTCAGAGTCACACAGGAAACTGAGCTGTAGTGGTCGAGGCAGGAGAGGAGAGACAGGGCGACGACATTTCACCTGGAGCGTTGAAGCGTCGGCGCTTTGAGGTGTCGACAAAAGTGACACGTTCGGTGTTTGAAACCAGGAGAAATGACCCAAAGAGGAAGGCCTGCATTGTCAGTACGCAGGTGACGCTTCCCCAGCGGACACACCTGTTGCGCCGTTGCTTGCAAATGCTATGCAAACGAGTGCCAGTTAGCCTTTGTGGGTAAATGAGACGAGTGTGACCACCAGCCGAAGCGCCGCGAACGCTGTCAGTGTGACGGCCTGTTTCTTGTTCCCACACGAGCACACCGTCATCCCGTGCCCTGTGTCTGGCCCTGCAGGTGTCCCAGGCTGCTGCTGAGCTGAGGAACTTCTGTCTGCAAAATGCCTCCAAGGACCCTCTCCTGGTCGGGGTCCCCTCCAGTGATAATCCGTTTAGACCCCCCAAGTCCTGCTCCTTGTTCTGAGGTAGGCCCGTGCCCCCAACCCCCTCCTCCTGTTGCAACTTCGCCCGCAGAGGTAAGCCGTGCTAATTGTCCCTCAGGGGGAGACGTGAAATCACTCACATACAGAAGTCGTCCTGCTCACTGCAGACTGGCAACTGGCTCTCATGTTAACGTTGCTGATTCCCTGCTGAGGCCGTGCCCGTAGGGAGACTCAGGTAGCAGGTCGCAACAAGGTCCTATTATTGTTTCCAATTTCCGATCAATCTGTTTGGTCCGTCTATCCATCCATCCAGCCGTAATATTACCTACATGTCACTGCAACCATGGAATGCCAAGGGGCACTTTACAGTCTCCGTTCAGTTATCCCACTTTTTCTTTTATTCTGATCGACATCTGGAAAATGACATCAAAAATACACATGGTTTGTGCGAGCCATGAGGTTACAGGTTTTCTGCCAGGCAATTGATTTGTCCAGCCAGTGGCCCAATTATTCAAGTTTATCACGATACAGCATAGACCGGACTGTCAGGATTTTGCTTACCAACAGAACAGAGACTGGAAAATGCATTGCCCGTAAACAAAAATGTAATTGCAGTTTTGTTAAAGTGAAACACCGTAACAGTGTCACATAGCTCTGCTGGAGCCTATTGCCAGGGTACATATCGGAACAAGTTAATATGTAATGTTCAGTAATGTTGAGCTTTCTTTTTTCGTATTGGCACAAACACTTCCAGTCCCCCGGTTTCGTGCAGCAAGGTTACAACTTGAAGAATCCTGTGTTGTCCAAACACGCGTTGGTGGCTTGTGTGACAGCTTTTGTTTGATCAAGGTAAACGACATGTTTGCTGTTTTTAGTGTCGGTAGGTATTTCTGGTGGACTGTTGCTCCATATCCCGAGTCGACACGATTGCGGCACTAGGCATGTGTGCGCAGGTACTCAACAGGGCCGTGAATAATCAGTAGATCCCTGGTTTAGGATAGAAAGTGTCACAATAGGAAAATCACAGGTGTTACTGTCTTGAGCAATGTTTCTGTTGCGTTCAACTTTCCCAGTGAGTCAGTATTGCCTGATCCAAAGCAGCTAGATGGGACCAGTTTACCGTTCACGTCTTCGTTAGCTTTTCGTACTAACGAATGTTTTTCTCCCTCTGCAGCAGCAAGACTGGAGGCTTTCTGAATTTATCCGTCAAAAGCTTTCTTCACTTCAGCCTGACGTCACTGTGGATTGAACCAGCAGCTCCTTTTGGGATTATGCAACATGGGACTGGAGGGTTCAGGGGAGGGAACTTTTCCCACTTGTCTGCCAAATCTAATGGTATCATGACTCCCATCTGTTAAATTAAAGTAGGTCCAATCTCTACGTGTTAAACAAAATGTGCTGTTGACACTAACTTGACTAATTATTAAACCATTCGTGGTTTACCTAGTAGGTAGCATGTCCACTTGAAAGTTACTGACCATATGGTGTCTGTCTACAGTCAGTGAGTTTCAGCCCATGCGATTGGCTCTGGAAAATGCAACTTCAAGCTTTGTGTGAAACATTAACTTCAACCAGGTGCTGTTTAAGAATACTGACGCGTGTAATGTATACACTACTTCACATCGTGGCCAGCGCATACAGCGATGGCGACTGATGGCGACTGATACCAGTGTGTCTTTAACTATTCATGTATTTATGGTACTATTATAGGTGTTACTTTCCTTCTGAGGTACAACATGGCACGTACTTTAACCCTGCCGCTGCGGTTGTCGGATAAGCTTTCATTCTGTCTTCTTTCTGTATATATTTAACAGGTTGCTTATTTTAGCCTATATATGTTTCTGTCTTTTAATTTAAAAACCCATTAAGGCCTTACACTATGTGGTCGGTGCCACCCTGTAGCAACTTTTTATGTACTCCACTTAAGAAACACAGATTGCCAAACAGCAAATGTCCGTGTGTATGTTCAAAACTTGCAACTCCTCTGTTTCGAATGAAATATGCTGCAATGACTTGGTCGTTGCATCGACCCTTTACAACACTGGAATCATGTTTCCAGTCAACCAAAACCTTTCCTGCAGTTAGCGTGTAGCTTTCATAACTTTGAGACTGTTGGCATACTTATAGAAATTAAATCACCTTTTTGGACACTGACAAACGTCTCTGTGACTTTTTCACCTTGTTGAACGTATCTGTTTTCAATATATGATCTCATGATGCATATGCTTTCCTTGTATTCCACTAAAGACGTAATCAAGTCAGAAAAGACTTGAGTGTTTAACCTGTGTCCTCTAATTGTCTTCTCAGAATGAGGTTTTCTAATGTAGAAAGTAAACACTGAAGGATGTGCAATCTGCAAATTTACCACTCTGGTCAGAATTTAAGGACAAGTGGCTGCCTCTAGGCCATTGATTGAATTAAATTATTTTGTTATTGTTATTCATTCATTTAATTTAATTCAGATGACCTTTGACCAAAATAGACTCACCCAGCCCTATCTAGCCATCAGTTATCAGTTTTGTACCTTAACGGTGTCGAGTGCGGGTGTGCTTCTGCCTATCTCCATCTTACATAGCATAAAGGCAGAGAATACACCCTGAATGCCAAACAAGCACATACCATTCATTGACACATGCACACTTAGGCACAAGTCTGTAATAGGTCTAAACATACATGTTTTGGGACTGTAAAATGCAGATCAAAGGGAGCACAATCAAACTGCACATAGAAAGGTCCTTGGACCGAGTGGGATTTCAACTATGGACCTTTATGCTGTACGTTGACAGTGTTGGATTTGAAATGAATCCAGACATGGTCTTAGAAGGTAACTAAAACACTGTATAATATAGCACTGCATGATACAAGTCCACACCTTTGCTTCAGGAGACCATGCCACTCGTATGGTGAATTTACCATGAACTTTGAGATTTTTATGATTTGCCCTCCCATCTCACTCCAGTTATACATTTTGTTGAAAGAAACCCAAAACACATTTATACAGCATCATCTATCTAAGTAGTTATTTGGCAAAAGCTCAGGTAGGAGGCAGTTTGAAAAGTTTCAAATCCTGCATCGTAGCCCATCGTTAATGGCAATTAGCATAAATGTAATCACCTGGGAACGAGAGGCAGTGTGTGTCTGGGGAAGTTTCACTGCAGAGGTAAGGACCAGGCTCGAACTGACGCATTGGCTCAAGGTATGTTTGTCATACGGCATTCCAGAGACTTGTTTGATCTGATTGTGGTGGACATGAGTCATCTCTGCGTGTCAGTCAGATATCCCGTTGTTGCTGATGTGTGTATAGGGTTCCAAGATGGCGTCCAGGTTAGGTCAGAGGAAAGCTGGAAGACGGCCAGATCGCTCAGGTAGCTCCACCACATTTCACGTGAGGGAGAGCTGCTGCAGTTACGACTTCAGGTCCTTTATCATCTTTCTGGTTGCACTCTCCCCTGTCCTGCTGCCCATCTTGTCCGCTACAGATGCCTCTCTGCTGAGGGATCACAAGCATCTGAATCAGCTCTCTCATAGCACTTCCTGGTGGGGCGACAGGGAGGAGAATGGGGACCAAGGACAGTCACTCAGGGTGGGTTAAAAAAAAAAACTCTTGCAATTGATTTCTGCCGACAACTCAGCAGTGGAGAAACCAATCCTCCTTCTCGTAGGAGCACCTGAAAGAGATGGACCAGCATGTGTCCAGGCTTCAGGACATGTTGAGATGTGAACGGGCCAAAGTAAGTCGTAAAGCGTTTCACCAGTGTCTGAAAACCTTTAGTAGACGCCGCCCTGCTCAAAAGTCCCTCTTCTGCCTTGCCAGTGCAATCGTCTGCAGCTGCAGAGCAACCAGCAGGAGGCGGAGCTCAGGCGCCGAGAGCAGCACAGCAACAGGCTGAAAGAGAGGCTGTCGCAGCTGACGGACAGACAGGGCGACAGAGGGCCCTGTGAGACTCACTCTCCACGTTACAGTCACACTGTTTTAGTGTCATCGACGCTGAAACCACTCACCGTTCACCCTTTCTGTGTCCAGCCATCGAGGTGTTGAACCTTCCCCCTGGAGGGAGAGGAAAAAGGGAACCGACCATCAAATCATTCAGGCCAACCGCCAGGCACGTTGGTCCCCGATAAGACGCAGTCCACGTGTGTTCGCTCGGCGCCTCTGTCTGATCCTGGCCTGCCGTCTCGACCTTGTAGGAGAGAAGAGGCAGCGCTGCGTCTGATGCTGGAGCGCAGAGAGGCAGAGCTCAGGGAGACGACGAAGCTGCGCCACAGCCTCACCACTTTGCTCCACGCCCTCAGAGCCGATATGGAGCGCGTGAGTTAGAGGGGGAGAGTCTTCCTGTTTCAGGTCGATGCTCGTCAGTGACTTACATTGGCCGCTGGGCCCAGCAGACGTTGGTCACCCACAGTACTTTTGGAAAAGTGGCAAAGATCTATTTTGTAGCTTCACAAAACCAGTGGCCTTACAGTTGCTTACCGTCACTTGTTTGCATATCCTAACAGAGGCAGGTGCATACAAACTATTTTGAAGGTGGGATGTGGTCTATTTGCATTAAATTTGTAAATTTACATTGCAAAATTATCACAATGTCAAATCAGAACAATGACATAAGTAGTAAAGGTAGTGGATTTACCTCTAACATCCCCATCAGTCTTCTGAGAGCTGTATTGCTGAATCTAACATGATGCATGCCATATAAAAACTTCAGTCCAACCTATTCTTAAGACCCTGTCAGACGTGGTGGATGTTGAGCACGAGCCTCAAGCAGACGACAAGAAGCTGGACCAAGCAGAGGTGGCCCTTGGTGACCATGTCACAGGAGGCGTGGTCCACAGTTGGAGGCAGGTGCAAAGAAGGCTGGTTGACATCCTGCCGGAGGGAAAATACACAGGTGGAGCAACCTTCCTGCAAAACTCGAGCTAAGCCGAGCTCATTATGGAGGATCAGAAGTCGTGAGACAACATGTGGTCTCTCTTTACTGCGCAGGGCACATTGGTGCTGGTACCGACCATGACAAGCTCCTGGCTCAGCTTGAGGCAGAGCTGAAAGAGGGTCAGCAGCTGGTGAGATTACAGCAGCAACTGCTGCAGGTAGGAGGCTCCGCTGCACGCACAAGTCCTCATCGGAGCTTTGACCAGCGTCAGATTTCAAAGTGGTCCCCGTGGCTCACGTCCGCAGGACAGCCTTGTGTCCCCCGTTCCCTCTGAGCTGACCGATTCCTACTTCTTGGAAGAGTGGGAACGTCTCCAGGTGTGCTGGAGGGATCTGGATCATCAGAGGCGGACTTTTGAAAGGGAGAGACAGTCCTTCACGGACGCCGCCATCCGACTGAGCCATGAGGTGAGGGATGGAGGGCACTTTGCCCACACCATCACATTGTGCATCAGCAGATGTTTCCGCCACAGACCACTCAATAATGTTATCCTTTTGATCCTACAGCGTCGGGACTTTGAGCAACAGCAAGCATCTCTCCTGAAGCAGCAGTATTTGTGCAACTCGCCTCTGCCGGGCAGCTGGGCACCGGCAAGCAACAGGAGCGAGAGCCTCAGTGAGTATGCAGAAAAGTAATGGGAGCGAGACGTTTTTAACATGCTCAAATGATCCGACTGGACACGTTGTGTGTGTGTGTGTGACTCCAGATTTTTCAGGTCTGGGACCTGTGAACATATCGGGCTGTTTTCCCATCACTCCAACCTCCAGCAAATCAGAGACGGCTGACATTTCTGGGTTACACCAGGGAGGAGTTGGAGTGCGGACTCCAAGCACTCCTGAGCTCTACTCTGCCCTCAATCTATCCTACAACAGCAGGTCGGTCAGGTCCTGCTGTCATAGCAACAGATATAAACAAGAGAAAAGCAGAGACCAAAAACAGTTCCAAGCATTGCATTTGCTCATTCATGCAATGCTGTGTCTGTGCTTTGGAAGAGAAAAATCTGCTGTTTTTTCCCTAGTTTGGAACAAATGCGTTGAATATTTACAGTATTGGTTACAGCCAAAGACTGAGCTTGCAGCTGTGGGTGCTTCACACAGTGTGCGTAACATCATGTATGACTGACGTGGATTTTCTGTTCTCCCTGTCTTTGTTTCACTGACCTCTCCTTCAGAGTGGCTGAGACTGATCACCAGTTGGAGCCGTGGGGAGGCCAGGCAGACCGGATGGTGCACTCTCCACAGGTTCCACACATAGTCTTAAATTTTGATGACAGATGGTGACGTACAAAATATTGTGCATAATTTCCCCATTTTTAAGATTACCAATAAAGGCTGATTATACTTGTTTGGATATCTCGCTGTTTGAAAACAATGAGCATGGACCGAAGCAGCTCCCTTAACAAATTGAATGTGACTCACAGTTTGTCAGAGAAAGACCAACCTTTCAAATCACATCTTTGCCAATTGTATGAAGCATCAGTTCATCAGTTTCATCACTTGTTTCACTAAGGAGACTTTGAATGGTTTTCCAAGTTCTCTGAAAGCTGTGCAACATTGCTTTCATCATAAATGCCTAAAACGCTGCAGCCCTGACACAAATCCTAGTGTAAGGTAAGAATAGAATATATATTTGGGAATATTAAGATCAGTTTCTGCACTCATCTGGTGCCCTTTCACATGACCTGGCGAACACACACAGGTTCGACACTGACTGGCTCTCACCTGCCAATCACATAACTGACATGATCATGTGACTTCTTATTCCCCCTAAATGAAGGAGCTTAGCAATTACCTCCAGTAATTACATGCAGCCAGTCTGAGCCAGAGGCAGACCCTAAGAACCAAGAGCCACCCAAATCACTACACTGTCTGAATAGAGGCACTTATGGGCAAATTGGTTTTGGTATGGTATGGTGGTGTGGCTTGTGTCATACTTGTTCATTTGTCACATTTATTGGATTTACCTTTTTTAAATTATTTCAGTGCCCGAAATCTATATATTAAGATGTATAGTTTTAGGCCTTGTTGTACAATTTGGGCTGGATAGTGATGGAATTCCAGGAGGCCAATGTAAAAGTGGTAAGTTTTTATTTACGGTCCACTTCAAGAGCAAATGAAATTCCTCCAGGATGTTGTTTAAAAGGCCTAGATACCAATCGTGTTTGATTGGTCAGCTCACGCTTGCATATGGCACCGGTTCCTGTGATTGGTTGCTTGGCAAGTGGGCACACCTTTGATCACCATTTGGAGACAATTACCAATCAAGACGGCGTCACAGTGTCTCGGCTGCGCTTTCCACCAGGATTTCTCCAGTTTGGCGGCGGTTGTGTCAATCCTGCGGAGCAGATCTGTATATTTTTTCCCCCTCAGGAGGCCTGCGATGGACGACATGTTTTGGGAACTTTTTCGCCAACTGCCACCCTTAGTGGAGCCCAACACCAAAATGTTCCAGCCCTGGAGAGATTACATAGGACTGTCAGACACGGTCACAGAGATCCTGAGCCGGAACCGAGCCACTGTCTCCGAGAGCCGACCCCCGCAGCACGAAGACCTCTGCAGCGCACTGAGGTCTGTGCGCATCAACGCCGATGCGGGCTTTGCGGGTAAACCCACCCGTCCATCCGGGGCAGCCTGGCCCCCGAGGGCCCCTGCTGCAGAGAAACCGCAAGCAGTGCGGAGCAAGGCCGCGGCCAGACCGTCGGGGCCCAGGGGGGGCCGCAAGGGCTCCTCCAGGTTCAAACCCCCGGATGCACCTGTGGCGCAGCCTCCTCCGGCCCAGCGCAAGTTCTGCAGCTTCTGCAAGCACAACGGGGAGTCGGAGCTGGTGTACGGCTCCCACTGGCTGAAGAACCACGCCGGAGAGGTGATGTGCCCGTACCTGAAGATGTACGTGTGTCCCCTGTGCGGAGCCACGGGGACCAGGGCTCACACCAAGCGCTTCTGTCCCAGGGTGGACCCCGCGTACAGCTCCGTGTACAAGGAGGCCCGGCACTGAAGTTCAGCTGTTCCCCTGGAACCTCCTCCGTGTGTGTGGGACTTTCCTAGTTTAGCAGCATGCGCGTGTGTTGTTTGCCGCGTGGTTCTTTGCAGCAGCTCTTTATTTTAGTTCGTTTGTTCGTTTGTTTGTGTGCAGTTAACAACCACCAGATTGTTTGGTCGGTGGGGAAGAAAACTCAAGGCCGAGTTGTGTCACATTTTTAAAACGTGGTCATCTGTCTCCAGCTCCGAGTCTCCTAGGCTATGCATTAATGGCTTACAGCTCTCTCAAACCTTTTAAAAAAAGCAAAACAAAACATGTCTTCAGTAAGAAAACTACATCACGGTACACATCATATACACAGCATGCAGACCTTTAAAACATTTTAAGATATGGGCAACTTGTTTTGTGGTGGTTTGAAGTGTTTTATTTGAAATATTTTGCATGTGGCCCTCTGGGAAACTCTACACCATGTTGTAGTCTTCTGGGTGTACTTTTGTGTGACTACTATATATGTTATAAATATCTAAAGGACTGACTTGTCTCCTGTCACATTCTTCTTAAAATATGAGGCAGAAATTACAGAATTGAATGCAGGCATATTGATAATAAAATGTAGATTTCTCCAAATTTTATTTTGGGAAAACATAAGAACAACCAAGCCAGAAAAGTGAACGTTCCAGCTGCAGAGGATGCGAAACAAAGATGCATCAGTAGTTACAAGTCCTGCCCTCACCCACAAGTCATTTGGGCAACGCTAAACTGGACAGGAATCAGACCTTCAGCGCGTGGAGCTCCTTGAAATCTTGTTGCTGCGTCGCATGTTTTCCAGCTCTCTGTGTGTGGCCATGACCGTTCGACTGAAAGAAAGCAACCGGAGGGCAAATGCTGACAAGTCAAGAGCTCTGCAATGAGCAGAAATTAAATTCTGAAGTCTATGAAAGAATCCAGTCCAAGCCCTGTATCCCACACATTTCTGTATTAGCGAGTTCAGACCTGTTTTTAGGATAATATTAAAAGTTTGACTTTAATATTGGAATCAAGGCTTGGCTAGAGAGGCCCAGGTGTCCAGGCTGAAGGTGCCAAGCAGTCTGCTGCTGACAGAGCTGATGCCATCCTCCAGCCAATGAAATCCTGTCTAGGTGTGAGGGCAAGAAAACTGCCCAATGGGAATACAAGTCAAAAGTTCAACCCCTGGGGTAGAGGAGGGGGGGGGGCAGGAGCTGAACACAAACAGAACTAAGGGACAGAGGAGAGACAATTAGATGGAAAACCTGTATGAGGAGAAACGGGACGGTTTACTTACTTTAGAGAGGAGAGTTCTCTAACGAGTCCACAGACCAAGTCTGTAGCATCAGGACAGTCTGTAGGACAGACATCCTCCTCGGTCTCCATTGCTTCTTCCTCCCTGGAAGTGGATAAAGAAACTGTTGAGTGGTTTAATAAAATCCTCACAATTAGTTAGCTCAGCTAAGGCTCACTTGCTGAACATATTATTCCCTCTCATCTCAACACTGTCAAAGCTCTTGTGGAATTAAACCCCCTTCACTGCTTCCTTACGTCAGAGCAATGGTGTTCAGCTGGGAGTCCGAGATGTAATCCACATACTCGGAGCCCAATGGGAAGGATGTGTCCGACAACCCAGGATGCTCAGCAGGCGGACTGTCAGGGGGAGCACCAGGTTCGTCATCAGGATGACCCTGTGTGCAACAAAAGGACTTATCATAGTCAAGTTAGTCAACTCTGTAAATCTGGAGTGTATCTCCCTTTCCAGCTGCAGTTGCTGTCAGGCATATATGTCAGGCACTTTGCCTGACATATTCATTTCATTAAGTACTGTAGGAAGTGTAAGGATGTACAAACTTGAGTTTTCATAAGGTATCTAGTGTTTTCAGTGTTTTTTACATAATTACAAAACAATTTTTGCTCAAAAATACAGTGAAGATACACTATATATTATAAAAACATATCCTCACATTTTATACGCTGGAAAAAGGAAACATTTGGTGTTTTCTCAAAATTAATAACTGAAATAAGATCAAAGAAGTTGCATTGATGATTAATCATGTGAGAGGAACCGAAATGATTATTTCAGCAATAATATAATGTACTGCAACATGAAATACATCCTCAACAACAGAAGTAGTATAGCAGTATAGCAGGCCTCTGAGGGCCTGAACAAACTTTACTTTATTCAAAGGGCCACCACTCACGCTGCTGTTCTTCCCTGAGCCACTGGGTGTCACTGCAGCCCCACAGGGCTCCATGCCGGGTCCTGCTGTGGGCACGTCTGTGGACGGAGCACCTGGCTCAGCCTGGTCCTCAGCAACACAAATCAGCTGATTCTCCTTCTTTGCGGCTCTCGTCAAGCTGGCAACATCCACCCCCAGAGCGGCAGCCTCCCCGTCCTCCGTGTCCCCATTTCCCAGTGGACCTGAGTGGCATCTGACGGATGGACGTGGCTCTGTCTCTGCCGATATGTCTCCTCCATCCGTCACCTGCTCCTGAGGCGTTGCAGCCACGCTCTCAGCTGTGTGCCTGTCTGGGTCCAGTCGCTCCTGACTCCCCAAACACTGCTCGTCTGCGGGTGGGTCTGTCTTTGTGTCGTCAGGTTGTTGCAGACCAGGCTCCACATCTTCTCTGGCTTCGCAACTCTTTCCCTCCGAGAAGCCTGGCTCGCACACACTACTGGTTCCATCTGTGGTGGTGGTGGTGGTATTGTCAACTCTAGTTTGTGCCCTGTGTGTTACCAAAACATTTTTATGGTTAGGGACATGTTTAACTTTAGCAGGCAGTTTTATCTGAAGCAACATACATATGAGAAAGTTACATTGACATTGATAAAGTGGTACAAAGCAGATGGATGGATGCAGCTCGCATTCATAACTCTGACCTGTCGTCACGGCCACAGTGACTGGCCTGCAGCGTTGTCTCAGCCTCGCTCTCTTCTGTGACAGCCCTTGCCGGGATGCAGTCAGAGAGTGGCAGCAGTGGGGAAGACTGAGACTCCTCCCGAGCCACAAGATCAGCTGCGTCCGCACACATCCGCTCCTCATCTTTCCCCGGTTTGTTCTGCTTGTTTTCATACTTCTGTGCTTGTAGAAGGAAACTCCGCTCCCTGTCTGTCTGATGACACATACCCATCCGTCGCTTCTTTCTGGCGGGTAACCCTGCCCAGGCCGTTTTTGTGGCTCCCTTGACATCATCTGTGTGTGCATAACTGTGCTCTTCCTCGCTTGTTTCTTTGTTTTGCTCCAGGTTACCCTCGGAGCTCTCCTTTGTATCCAGTTGTTCCAGTGCACAGGATCCATTCCCTTTGACTTGATTGTTGCAAGTTTCAGATGGTGATCTGCTACTTTCCACCGCAGCTATTTCCGCTGTTCCCTTTCCACTCTGCTTGGCTTCATTATCAGCAGGTATTTCAGAGCTTTCTTGCTTTGAATCATCGTCTGCATCCACGACTGCTGTTCCATCTTGTACTTCAGCTTCGACTGTTCCGGCTTTGGAAGCATCATCTGTTGTTTCAGCAGGTGTATCCTCTGTGGCAAGGTCTTGTTTACTGGGACAAGGCTGTTCTGCTGCCCGAGAAGAAATCACTGTAGAATCTTGCGCATGAGACTGTTGGCTTAATGGAGAGGGGGGGTCCTCTGCTGTGTTACATACTGCAGTGCCCTGAAAAGAAAAGAAAAACGTTTATCAATAAAGCTTTATCTTGATAGGATGTAGGTTGTGTTTCAGTGAATCCCTGATGTTGGAAACAGACCGGATTATCATCATCCTCAGATGTGGGAGCACTTGGACATTCCCTCTTCTTTGACCTTGTTACCCGAGGCAGGGCTGGGGCTGAGCTGTCTTAACACATATGGACCAACTCAGTTAATCAGGCTCGGACTGGAAATCGCTCTGGCAGACTAACACTGGAATAAAACCCCCCCCAAAAGCCATGACTCTGTTGTGCAAAACCTTGGCATCGCACTGTGCGGCAGCATTTAATTTGAAAAACAAATTAATCAACTGAGGAGCAAAGGTTTGCTCATTAGGGATCTGAAGAGGAAACAAATAGGCACAGCAAATAGTTTCATCACCCAACAGCAAGACAGGAAACCAGGGCACACAAAGAAGAACCAGAGTACCTGGAGAAAACCTTCCAAAACTGATTTTTCATTTTTTTCCAAAATACATCCCCAAATATCCAGGACCAGAGGCAGAAGTACAATACAATACTCAATAATATGATACATAAAAAACAATAATCCCATATTGTTGAGAAATCATTTACCACCACTCTTGTCGTCTGATTTATCTTTGGCCATCTCTTCCTCCTAAGGAACAACAAGATGTCAGGTTAGCATGACACACTTAACAAAATATGGGAGAAATATAGTTGGGCGGCAACTGTCTAACATGCAGGCAAAAGTTACACTGACAGAGTGGCTGAGAAAATGACTCTGCCGCTGCATTGTTGCGTCACGTCATTTTAAAACAATCAATGTTCTGTTCGTCAAAACCACTCTAATTAAGTCGATATGATAACGCCGATATTTTTCCAACCGTTACTAAGAGTTATTAATCCCCCCACCTTCACCGCGCAATTGGGCTATCACGTCAGTAATGGGCGTGTCTCCCCTTGCCGTAAAGCGCGAGGCGCGTTGCCATGGATACGCCATGTAGGAAGTGGATTCCACAGCCTGTCCGTCTTGTTTTGGTGGCTCGGAGCGAATGCTAACCACCAACTGTCCGCTCCTCAGCCGTTCCGCTGTCGTTTCTGAGCAGTTCTCCTCTCGATCGAGCGACCAAGCTGTGTCACCAGCACCGCGGTCTGAGACGCTCACAAGGTAAACAAGTTAGCTGGGCTGGACGCTCACTGGCAGTCTGTTCATGTTATGGACTGGAGTGGCAGCTCGGAGCTAACACTAAAGTTGCACTTGTGAGACAAATAACGGTTCGGCAGGGACGCTGATATGAGATTATTTATATTTTAGTCTTGTTAAGATCAGGTGCAGTGTGGTCGCTCACTGATCGGACGGTCAGTGGTGCGATCCCAGCCCCCTGCAGGGCAAGATACTGTACCACGAACTGTCACTGATGCTGTGTCATCTATGTTTGAATGTGTGTGAACGGAGTCAGCCGCTGGTTTTGCGTTCATGGTAGCCTCTGCCACCGGTATATGACTATAGATGACTGTATAAGTAACCATGAAGAGTAGGAAAGCACTATATCAGAACCAGTCAATTTGCCAGTTGCTATAATTGAATTGAATCCCTGTGTATTCCAAGGTATAAGAGCCCATGAGTCGCAGTCGAAACCCCCCGTCCCGGGGTGAAGGGGCCGCCCGGGCCAAACAGGTACGATCTGTTGTATGTGGTATGGTAAAGTGTTTATATGTGAATAGACAGGATTCAGCATCTTTTTGTGGTGTAACTGTCTTGAAAAGAACTACAGATTCCTTTAGGGTGATGTCAGAGGTGGCGGCCAAGTGATGGGAATAACATGGAACACTGCACCCACAGTTTAGTCTCAACACAAGTTATTGAAATCCACACATGTCACCTTGCTGTCTGATTTTTCTCCTGTGCCAGATGGGTCTGCTGCTTGACCTGGATGGAGGGATGAATGATGAGGGAAATGATGACGAGCTGGAGGCAGAACTGATGAAACTGATGGGAGGCGGTGGAGGAGGGGGAGGCAGGGCACAGGGGAAGAAAAGTGATGGTAAAGGTGAGGGAGTGATTTCTTTCCCACATCAAATTCATCTGTCTATTCATGTTTTCATTTTCAACTTGACGTATCTGGTCATGTGTAGCTCCTGTTCCGATGGCTGAAATAGAGCGAATGGCAGCTCTTTGTATGAAAGACCTGGACGATGAAGACATGGATCTCGGTGACGACGAAGATGACGATGATCTCCTGGTAATGCCTTTGCTCTTCTAATCTACCCCTTTCAGAGCTGAAACTGCTTGTTGATTGATTAATCAAGTCTGAAACCAAATTATACTGACTACAAACAAGACAAATTGCTGTGTGTTGAATAACTGAATTATCCTTTAAGTCGTCTAACTTCTCTGTCTACATACATAGGCAGAGCTGGATGAGGTTCTAGAGGACGATGAGGAGGAACCCCCTGCTCCAACCCCCGCAGTCATCACACCCACTATTCCAAAAGTGAGCGTCACCTCCCACTCAGCTCCTCCTGCTCCCACCGGTGCAACTGGGGTGGAGGGCCGTCTGTTGGAGCGCATCGAAATGTATAAAACGGCCATTTCCAACGCCAAGGCTGCAGGAGAAACGAGCAAAGTTCGAAGATATGACCGTGGATTGAAGGTAAAAAAGTACAATTTGTGGGTGACATGATAGGTCAGGGAATAGCATTGTCGTAGCATTGTTGTAGTTTGAATCCTGAGGACCTTCTATGTGAAATTTGTCTGATGTTGGTGTTTAGCAGATTTAAAATCTAAAATTGCCTCTAGTTGTGAGGGTGAATGGTGTTTGTGAGATGGATGGTCTTCACCATACGTGCACTGGGATAGGCTCCATCCTACCCCTACAAAGCGAGTAGATAATGAAAAGATGGAAGATAGCATCTGTGAACCTGCTCCTTTCATACAGTTGGAGTCCTCTTTAAGGTGTGCACTCGTTTTCTTCTCCTGAACCATAGACGCTGCAGTCCATGTTGACGTCTGCTCAGAGAGGGAAACCGGTCAATGAGGAGGAGATGCCGCCTCCCGTTGCTCTTGGAGGGAAACCCAACGCCTCGGCCGAGTCTGAATCGCCGAAGCAAAGAGAGCTGCCTCAGCCCACGCTGATGCCCTCTCCTCCCACCAATCAGAAGCCTCTCAGGGAGGCTGCTCCAGCTGCTCCAAATACCAAGTCGCTCCATCTGAACCCACCCCAAAAGCCGTCTGCTGCCATCACCCCAGACACACCTGCCATCTCCCCCCTCACCCCCAGCCAGCCCGATGCACAGCACTCAGGTAAAAACACAGACAACTGCTCTTTCTCTTTTGTTTTGGTTTGTTAAGACTACCAGCTATTCGTTTCTTTAGAATTCAGGAGCTCATTGACCCAGTGAAGTGACAGTGTGAATGCCGTCTGGGAATGCCCTCATTTCTGCATTCCACTATTAACAATAACTCTCTCTAATTTCGTTGCTTGTCTCTTCTTCTCATTCCATCACACGCATGAACTCGTCTTCCTCCTCGTCGCCCAGAGCTGAAGCAGGCAGTGTTGTCCCGACAGCGGGAGTATAAGTTGGCTGCCATCAATGCCAAGCAGAGTGGTGACACTGACCAGGCCAAACAGCACTACTTCATTGCCAAGGTAGGTGGACCCATGGCGGTGTGGTGGCACCAATGATTGTCGTCCAGTGCTAACAGTGTTGAGCTCTCTGTGTGCAGAAGATGGATGTGCTGGTGGAGGCCCTGGACAGAGGTGAACCCGTAGACCTGAGCTCGCTGCCTCCTCCTCCAGGTCCGTGACAACACTTTACTAGTTATAATATTAGTGTCGGTAATGTGGTGCAGGAGCTGCTGGGGCCCCTCAGTGAGACTGCGAGAGTGAGTGGTGTATGTGTGTGCCCTGTGATGGACAGGACCAAACTGTATCGTCAAATACACATCTACAACTTGGGCACAAACTTGACGTTTGGACCGAGTGTAGTGATTAGATTGCGGCGGTCAAAGATCAGCCTTGCGTGGCACATTTAGCCGCGAGTCAGGAAACCACTCAGGAGTTCTGGCTAAATTTCACCATAATGATATGATGGAGTGTTGACATTTTGTACCCCATGGTCACAGTGAGGCAATCCTGCTAGGTGGAAATGTTGGCGTTGGAGAGTGGCCGTTTATTGATGTCTGCCTGAGTTATGACTGCACTATGGAAAGACGAGTTCATTACAACGGCACAAAGGTTTACAGCACCATAACATACCATAACATACAAAGACCAAAAGATCTTTGAATCAGTGCATAACTGCAGACTGTAGTTATCCACGCAGGTATTAAATGTGGATTGTGTGTTATTGTGTGCTATGAACTTAAGCCATAATAACTCTCTGTCTGATCCGTCTGATCATATATCATCAGCAGAGGCAGTAGCAGCACACAGGGCACCTCCTCCTCCTCAGTCTTCCTCTAAACCTGCACCTGCTGCTGCTGCTGCTGCTGCTGGCCCTGTCCCGACACAGGCAGCCGCTGCCGGTAAGAGCTGTGACCTCCTCCACCTTTTCCTCCAACTGGGGCGCAACATGGGGCAGAGAGTCACAGTGCTGCAGCTTGACTTTAAAAGTGTGTGTGTGTGTGTGTGTGTGTGTGTGTGTGTGTGTGTGTGTGTGTGTGCGCACGCGCGCCCTGCACAGAGCTGCCCGCTCCCAGCACCTTGGCGGAGGCTCTGCAGCAGAGGATGGACATATACAAGTCGGCAGCAGAGGGAGCCAAGAGCAAAGGAGACGACCGCAAGGCTCGCATGCACCAGCGCATTGTCAAGGTACACACCGGTAGTAATAGACGGGAAGCGTGCGCACACGTGGAACCGTTGGACACCAAGTGAAACGAAGTGTTGAGACGGAGCCGCTCGAGATGCGCGCCCGCCTCTGGCTGCCCTCGTCACTTTTCGAAAGCGATTTTCCCTGAACAGCTGGTGCGTGACTCGCTCTGTTTTGACTGGAAGTGCCCCGTGTAGTGCGGACCGTAGCTACCACTACAGCTGCGGTTATCCGCCAGGAGAAGCTGCTTCAATGATTGCCTCGTTAGGAAATAGGAATTAAATAGGAAACCGGAATTAAGTGGGCTCGGCTGAGGCAGGGCACATGGATAAGACAAGGACGTGAATGGAAAATGGGTGTGGGTGGAATGTATTTGGAGTTATCAACCATCTTCTCTTTTCGTCCCAGCAATACCAGGATGCCATCAAAGCTCATAAAGCCGGACGGCCCGTCTCCCTGTCCGACCTGCCCGTGCCACCAGGTAACGCTCTCCCGTTGGGGTTTAGGACGCCCTGGACTGTCCCGCCCCGCTGCAGTGAGTCACTGTGTGTGTGTGTGTGTGTGTGTGTGTGTGTGTGTGTCGCCCTTCCAGGCTGCCCACCCCTCCAGGGCTCGGAGGGCGGTCAACAGAACTTCATGGACGTCCTGGAAACGGCCATGAAAATAGCTAATAACGACGTGGACAAGGATGACGACGATGATGAGAAGGAGGAAGGACCAGCACAGAACACCAAAGTAAAAAGCCATTACACACGACGGCAAAAAAAAAAAAAACAAAACACCAAGTGGTCAGGTTGTTATTGTGCAGCCAAGAATTCTGATTGGTTGCCTTTCATCCAAAGCAGGCGTGTTTTATTGCTTCCCATGCCAGCTTCTGCAAAAGCTCAGTGACTTATTTTTCCTTGCGGTACCTCCTACAAATTACCACAGCCTCGTGGTTGAGGTGACAGATTGGTAATGCCTCGAACACCGAGTCTCAAATAGCAGTATGTAAGCGGTTGGTGTCCTCGCCTCAAAGCAACCACCTCCTGGGTTGGAATCCCGGCCTGACCTCTCTGTGTGGAGCTGGCTGGTCTCCCCATGTTCGCGTTTTTGTTTTGTTTTTCCCAGCTACTCCCAATTTCCACCCACAGTCCAAAAACATGCATTAAGGCTAAACTGCCACTAGATGTGAGAGTGGAAGTTGAGTGTGTGGACCAGGGACGTGTCCAGGGTGTATCCCCTGGACATAGAGACTGCTCAGGCACCAACCGTGTGGATGGGAAGTACTCGGTCTTAAATCCTGACGCGCATTGCGGATCGAGCTTGTCCCTGGAGCTGTTAGGGTTTACGGGAGCAATGCCACATCTTTGCCAATTCTTCTCCTCCCCCACAGCCTGCCATGCGTCCACCCGCCCAGAAGGCCAAGGCGCCTGCCCCGCCAGCCGCCGGGGGCACGCCGGCTCCAAAGCTGGTCCCTAAAGGTGAGCTCGGGCACCGGGCGAAAGCATGTGCACGCTCGCGGAGCGATCGCCATCCCCAATGTGAGGCCGTGGCGCGTTACCCGGGCCGCTCTCACTTTCTCCCTCTCCCTGTGATTACCCTTGCAGCTCAGCAGCAAGTCGACTTCCTGTTGCTACGGCGACAGGCTTTTATGCGTGCCGCTCTGCGCTCCAAACAGATGAAGGTGAGTCGTGGAGTCTTTTATTCTTTTTTTGTCTTTTTTTTTTCTCTTTTGCTTTGTTTGCTGCAGACAGATTTGCTTCCACCCGAGTTGTAGTAGTATTTTTTTTTTCTTGCGCGTGCTGCCGAGCAGCAGTTTTGCTGCACGCTTGTGATCGATGCCCTCATTGTGTGCGTGTGTGCACGTGTGTGCGTGTGTGCGTGTGTATGTGTGTGTGTGTAGGACATGACCGGAGCGGCGCAGCACCTCCGACACGCCAAGGGCCTGGACCCCATGGTCACCGCCTCCAGGTCGGGTCTGCCCATTGATATCACCAAGGTATGAATGCTAGCACGTGCTCGCGCTGGAAGGCGCAGAAAAGCAAAGCGTTAACATGTCGCTACGCCCGCAGCCCAGTAAGTGAGGCGCGATAACGCGGCGTGTGACAGAAATAGAAGGTGGGGCAGAGGGGAAACGTGAGGCGAAACCAAAACACCTCGGCTCTGCTCCCGGTCTCACTCACTCACTTTTCTGCGAGTCTATCTGCATATATTCCGCGTTGGTACACTTGGCATTTCATATCGTTGCTCCTCGTCTCATGTGACTTTCTCTTATATTGCCTCACTTTTATTATGTAACAACATCCAAGCGTCGTTTCCGTGGCCGACTCGGTCCCATTGTGTAATTACCAAGAATATTATGCTGGAGCCTTTGTTAGTTTGTCTTCCTGTCTTCATTCTGAGCAAGCTCAGAGACGGATACTCAAAAGTTCCCCTGGACGGACGAGAGAGAGGCTGATGAGATTTTTTTTTGCACCCGTAATTGGGTTTCTGAAAGATATGTTGTAAATCATGAAGGGGTATTGGGTAAAAATAGGCTTTGGAGTTCTGTTTTAATGCCAGTTGGGTTTTCTTCTTCCCTCGCTCACGGCACACTTTTCTTTTAGTTGTCCACCACGTTTTCTAACTGTGTCCGTCTGGGCAGATTCCCAGTGTTCCGGTCAATGAGGATGACTACTCTCTGGCCAGCTCCCGCACCTCCCCCGTCTCCCCTCGCTCCAGGGAACAGTACCACGGCCTCATGGACCTCCTGCGCAAGCAGCACGAGGTGGGGACATTCATTCATCATCCAAGTGTACCTACTGAATAACAGCGCAGAGCTCCTTCCAATGAAGATGTTGTATCAGTTACGATCATGACCCTAAAGATTGGTCGTCACTTGCGTAGCTTTGTCTCATCTCAGTATGAACTAGAAGTGATTCTGTGCTATGTTTTGTGTAGGTATTTTATGGTTCTTACCACAAGTTTGTTGGTCTTGTGTCTTGATTCACAGAAATGTCTCAGCAACTCTCAGCAGTTTGTGCAGTTGGGCAGTGTGGCCGAGGCTCTGAAGTAAGAGATGGTCTTTGTTTTGGCAACTATAATGGGATTTCAGAGTTCATCCATCCTCCAAGTGTTTTGTAAACGCACTCACTTGGATGTAAATCATCACATTCCTTTCTTTTTCCTCGTAGAAACATCAGGGGTAGCTGCCAATAACCTCTCGACCTGGAGCTCATTCTAGTCATTGATTCCACGAGGCCAGACATAATCACAATCCAACTCTAGCATTTTCAAAGCGAATGCTTGGTCCTTAACCTTCCTAATGCACGACAAACTGTTGTCTTCCAATTCATTTTTGAACGGGTTCGCTCACGTATCTCAGCGCAGTGGTTGCGCGCGGTGTCACTGTGGCAACACTGAGTGAGAACCTCGTCACCATGGTTCACATTTTACGTGCTATTTTTACCTTTCTTTCCCCTCCCATCCTTTAACATGCATTCCAACTGTAAAGGCATTGCACGTTTTCTTTGGCTGCTCCTTAGGAGTCTGCGTCGCTTTGTGTTTTTTATCCTAAGCTGTGCTTCAAAAATGACTTGTCATTGCCCGGACGCTCCCTCTTTATTTTCCCAGACATGCTCCGAAAATTAAGATAAAAAAAAAAATAAGTAGGAAGCAGTAGGCAGCAGTGTCTGCTGTATTTTGGCTGCTGTCTTTGCAGAGTTTCAGGCACTGTGCCACCTTGGTTATCGTTTGCGCGTCAGGAATATATCCCTGTCCGTCTCCAGGTTTGAGAAGCTGGCCTTGGAGTGCATGAAGAGTGTAGAGATACTGAAGGACGCCCACGCCAAAGGCCAGCCAGTCCCCAAGTGCCGCACGGAGGAGAGGACCATCAACACTTTCAAGTCAGCAGCGAATTCACAGACACCGAATCCTTCCATGTCATACTCTGTATCATGCTCTCCTTTCATAGTCTGCCCCAGGGTGATGGGACGGTTGTGACGAAGATTAACGCCTCAACTAAACCGACAAACATGATGACTGTCGGTGTACATTGTCAGGGTGAACCTGTTGGCATTCAGTATTTTTACCACCGTGTCCGTGGGCAGCGTCGCAGAGCTGCCAGCGTCGCTGTCCACTCCACTCTGCGTCTCGCTCATCCGCAGACATCCACGCTCTGATTTTAATTGGTCTGAAACCGCGTCTTTTGTGGTTGCCGCGTGGCCCGCCTCACAAGTCTCCGAATTCTCTGAATCAATATCACCCTGGCCTTTACACAGCACGTTAATTATACTGTATGCCTGCGACGTGCTGGGATTGTAGGTGGGTTTACGTGCGCTCTCCCCTGAGGGGCTCCCGCTTCCTTTGACGTACGTGCAAACATCAACTCTGCTTGCCGCCTCAATTACGGGACCTTTTTTTTTCTCTGTGGATACGTGTGAAGAACGCCGTTGATTACACGAATGTTTCCAGCAGCCCCTGGTTGTTCCCCGCCCAGCAGCACGGCCTCTAAGTTGACAGCGTGTTCCAAGTGGAAACGAGGATTGCGGGCTCCACGATTTACCGGCGGCCGCGAAGTCCAGTCGAATCGAATCGAAACTGAGCCTGCGCGCCGCCGTAAACACTCGGCGCATGCATCGGCCGTTTTTTAATTTTGAGAAGAGGCCCGCGGCTCTGGGAGCAGAGCGCTGGGATGAGTCAGAGTGACTCACGGTGGCTCCAGCTCCAGCATTGTGGCGAGCTCGCAGCTCGGTGACTCCGCCGGTGACTCACTGAGCGGCCCGGGATTGTTCGGCTCCCAGTGATGCCGGCGGGTTGCCGTCTGCCACCCCCCCCCGCCTCCCTGCACCCTCTCAGCGCTCATAACCCCCACTTGTGTCGTGCAGGATCTACGCCAACCTGTCACCGAGTGAGCTCGTGCTGTACATCATCCGAGGCATCAACCTGCCGGCTCCCTCAGGTACTCAAGGAGAAACAACCGGGCAGAAATGGGCCACATGTATGTGTTCACTCCCAGCACAACTCTCTCTCTCTGTCTCTCTCTCTCTCTCTCTCTCTCTCTCTCTCTCTCTCTCTCTCTCTCTCTCTCTCTCTCTCTCTCTGTCTCTGTCTCTGTCTCTGTCTCTCTCTCTCTCTCTCTCTCTCTCTGTCTCTCTCTCTCTCTGTCTCTCTCTCTGTCTCTCGCTCTCTGTGCCGTCAGGTGTCTCAGCGAACGACCTGGACGCCAGCGTGAAGTTTGAGTTCCCCTTCCCCAGCGCGGTAATGAGGCTTCCGCCCTTAAAGCGTCTTCATTTAGGACGTCCATCTCCAGGTTGAGGTCTCGAGTCATGTCTGTCGACCTGTGCGTGCAGGAGGAGGCGCAGCGGGACAAGACCAGCACGGTGAAGAGCACCAGCAGCCCGGAGTTCAAAGAGCAGTTCAAGCTCAGCATCAACCGCGCCCACCGAGGCTTCAAACGAGTCGTGCAGTCCAAAGGCATCAAGTTCGAAATCATCCACAAGGGGTAAGACCTGGAAGAGGCTTCCCAGTTCATGTGTGAGGTTCACGGGCCTTAAATGTGCTTGTCGGTTGTGTTCTCCTCTGGCTCTTTTTGCAGAGGCCTGTTTAAGACGGACAAAGTGGTGGGCACTGCTCAGCTGAAGCTCGAGGCTCTGGAAAACCACTGTGAGGTCAGAGAGATCATCGAGGTGAGCACTGCAAACGCACACGCATATGCGTGCATGCTAAACGGCGTATCCCTCGCCTCCCCGCGTGTTTTTAAAGACACTGTGGATGTGTTTCGTAGGTTATGGATGGACGTAAACCCACGGGCGGCAAGCTGGAGGTGAGGGTGAAGATCAGAGAGCCGTTATCAGGAGCCGACCTGCAGCCGGTGACCGAGAAGTGGCTGGTCCTGGAACCTGCCCCTGCCCTCTCTCCTCCAGACAGGGGGAAGGAGCGGGTGAGTGGAGTTTGTAATTCACCCGACCCGCATCTCTGTAGACAAGAGGGCGGGAGGAAAGTGGAGCAGAGCAAGAAGACATGGAAAGAAAGGGAAACTCATGGGTGGGACTCAGACACTCCTGGTTCACACTACGTTGTGTTCCTGGGTACGCGTGTCATCATCTTAAAGGGGATAAACAAGGACCTGGGGTGGAAACGTACTCCTCATAAGGTCATCATGGCAGCACATGCACTTTCCCTTTCACTCATTTCTTTTGCTGAGTTCCTGGAAATTTGGTTCAGATCTGTGCCAGGTTTTTTTTAGTCTTTCTTAAGTCCAGAGTAACAGCTTGTCCCAAGTAGAATAAAGCCTCCAGTGGCAAAGCTACAGAAGTACAGTGTATCAGTTCAGTAAGGTCTCGCTTCGTGTGTGTGTGTGCGTTTGTGTGTGTCCCGCTCAGGCTCCGTCTCCTCGCTCTAAACCCAAACATGAATCGAGCAGCAGGAGCAGCCCCGGCAGCTCCCCGCCACAGTACAAGCTGCACAGCTTCAGCCTGCTCAGCTACGACCGGGAGCGACTGGAGAGAAAGGTACCTGTGTGTGTCCACCTGTGTGATGTTAGCAACCCCACCCCCTCCACGGTAGCACAAAGGTCCCATCGGTCATTGCGTGTGTCTCTCAGATGGCCGAGTACAGGAAGGCGCGACGGGATCCCCCGTCTGACCTCGTCCATCAGTACAAAGAGGTGACACACAGGCTGCAGTGGCAGAAAGCCCAGCTGGAGCGAGCGTCTCCCGCTCTGCTGACAGGTGACTCACTCACAGACACACACACACACATATATATCAGCAGACTTTAAGATAAATACATCAAGCAAGTAACCCTCATATCCTCTCACCACGTCTGCAGAGTATGAAAATGCTTTGCGGCGTTTGGCCCAAGGACTTTCTGATTCTGTGAAGAAGTACTCCAGCCAAGGCAACAGGGTGAGCACAGTACCAGAGCTGTGTATGTGTGTGTGTGTCTTAGTTGTGCTAAGTTTCATTGCCCGTTTTAATAGGATGCTGCCAAGGATGTACTGGGCCGGTTGAAGATGGTAGAGATTGAGGTAAGGCGAGTTGTGTCTCCTGCCAGCATTCACCATCGTCGTCCTCAGCGAGCGTATGCACAGCGTGCGTGTGTCTTTTGTCCCTCTGCTCCAGCTGGAATCCCTGAAGAGGAAGCGCACCGGATGAGAGGGGAGACGAAGGCGGTCGGAGGCTTGGCTGAAAATACTGTTATCTCATCCTCTCTCTCATCTCTCTCATATACTAACGCCACCGTGGGTACTTGAAGCACCTCCGACACTCTGTGCTGTTTACATCCGTAACAACTGCATGAATCAATCCGCTAAATCTGTCAATCAAACGGGCGGCTCGTGGTCAGTGGCCGGCCGCCGCGATTTAGAGCAAATGCGCAACGACAAAGGGACATGGCAATTACAGCACACGTGGCTGAAGCTGGGGTTTATTTGCACTTAAACGAGCAAACACTACAGGAAGCTGCTTCAAAAGTATGGCTTTACAAGACTTTACCTGCACTCTGTTAATTGATTTTTCTCTTTTTTTTTTCTCCTTCATCTTCGTACTATATTCTTTGAAGAGATTTTCTGGGAGGCTTAAAGGTAGAGATTAGACACCAGCTCCGTTCTACAGTGTCCATAGATGACCAAAAAAATGTGTGTGTATCTGTGTGTGTGTGTGTGTGTGTGTGTGTGCATAGTTGTTTAACCAACGCGCTGAGGTGTTTTAACCCCTTTTCCCATATTTCATGTGTGTAATGAGCTTAATCTAATCTGTCTGCTCCAGTGTTCCCAGATTACAGTAATCTGCTCCGTTTGGAGTGGTGTGATATGGGAATAAAAAAATGGGGCTTCGGGGCGCAGCAGCCTACATCCCATAATGAGGGATTAGTGTTTGTGTCACCAAGGAGACGACTAGATCAGACGTGGAGTCGCCTTTGGGGCTGGAGAGGAGGGGGTGTTCGAGGCGGGCCGTGAATGTAGCAGAAGCTTAGCTCCTCTTCATCATCAGCCGCGTCTCCCTTTGTTGTCCTCTCCACCTTCTCCAGACTGATTCGGGGATTATTCAGAGTCACCAGTAATAGACTGCCTCTCGAAACTCCGAAACCATCCCAAGTCCATTGTGCCGTCGATCTTTAGGAAACAATTAGCGGCTGCTGCGTCAGCGCTCTGCCGCTTTCCCTCTCGTTGGGGCGCGTACGCGTCGGCTGACTGCTCGCACCGTCTCTGTCCCCCTGTGGACGTGGCTGTCGTCGAGGGCCTCGTCAGTCCTCCCCGCTACGCTTCACCGCTTCAGTCAGAGGGACAGCGGGCCAGTCTTAAAACGTGCCGGGGAGCAGGAGTGCGTTGTGTGTGCCGTGTGGCAGCCAGGTATTCTCCGCCGTGCAGCTGGACAGATGTTTCCCCCCCCGCGCGTGTTTGACAACCTCCCGCTGATCCATGGCGTCCACATGCAGCGGAGCGCTTTTAATAGCCAAGCGCTGTATGTTGTATTTGACCCCTCGCAGATGATGTGTGTTAACTCCACTAAGAGTGTTTTGGTCATGTGATACAGCGGAGGATCATGTGTGGCCTCTAATCCATCGCCAGCCTCGCCCCATCAGCAAATAATCCTGGTTAGAGTTGACCTGATGCGGCTGGAAAAGCGTCTCTGTTGGTTTTTATGTAACACCCCTGCCTCCACTTTTTTTTTTATCACGAAGGACATCTTTTAACCCTCGAGGCTTCATTGAGAGTGTTTTCTGTGGGTCAGCCAAGTTGAGAATGACCGCTCTTGAAGGACAGGTGCCACATGTCATTTAGATTAACTTTTTTTACTTTTTAATTTCACATCTGTCTTCTCTTCTATACCTAGAAAGCCAACAGTTTCCATTCATTGCTTTACTGAAAACCATCTAGTTGACGCTTGGGGTTTGTGTTGTCCTGCAGAAACTGCAGGAACAGAAAGAAGATACAGATGCATTCCTTTTTATTTGTGGTTCCTCTTGTGTCTTACTTTAAAAAGTAAGTGAACATTTGCTTTGCAGACAGTGTGTAGCAGTAAATCGACTAGAACAGCGGCAAAAACGGTGCCACAGCGCTGTCTTGTCTAAATGCTGCTGAACTGCAGCCATAAAGCACTCTTTTCTTTAACTCCAAAACCTTTAACCTCATGTCACCACACACACACCACCCCAACCCTCAAGTAACCTTGCGGCCTCTGAGGCTCCCCCGTCGTCATGGCAACCGACTCATCAGCATTCAGTTCTGTTGTTGTGTGGTCAGATTGCGCACAGAAAAGACATATTGTTTAAGTTGGCATGACTGGTACCTTCTTGAAACAACTGGACACCACACACACACTCTTTCTTTACTTTTTTGGTTTGTCTCTTTAATCTGGTTTACCTTTTTTTATTTTATTCTTTCTCTGTAATCTCACTACACTCCATTAAAAACATTTTGGTTAGGATGTCTTTGTTAGTCATGATTAGTGTGTTTTCTGTATTGATCTGCTGCAAGTATTTTGGGCTTTGGAAAGTACTATTGCTGACATTTTTTCTTGATCTGTTAAGTCATCAAAGGGCAATCAATATAAATATTTATATACAGTAAATACACAGCATAATATGCACTCTCTATTTTTAAGTGTAAGTCATGTTTTGTGCAGCTCAAAAGGGGAATGTATGAAGGCCTGATTGTTTAGGCTTTAATATCTTGTATGTGATGACGGCGTTAACATCAATAAATGGTGAAACAGCAACACATATGTTGTGCCTCTACTTCATGTCCTTTTATTGTATAAGATGTGAAAGGTGTGCTTAACAAGAGATCTGAGTTTCCATTCTGGCAACTGTAAAATTGCATAAATACAATGCAATTTCATCCAGTTGGTATTTGTAAGATGATCTAAACATGTTACACCCTGAAACATCTCTAGAAACACAAATTTGAAAATGGGGTATGAAATATGAGTGTAATGTAAACCATACTGCCATTACCTCTAAGGTAATTGTCTATACCTGCCTTTGTTCAGGTATGCGATTAAATGCAAGGAACTTAAAAGATAAGTACTTCATTTATCCCCAAAGGAAAATGATTCTGTTCAGCAGCTGAAGTCACAGGACACAACACTCCACACAGACTCCACATCCTAACAATAATTTAAGTATACAACTTAAGAAAAGTAATGAATAATAATTTAAGTATTGATATTAAACAGTAATAATGGTAATGAGTAACAGGCAGGAAAATGATAACAGAAGAGAAAGTCATGTGATCATCTACGTAAGAGCCAATCAGTGGATAGTCCACGTTCGGTTGCCAGATAAGCATGAAACGCGTGAGTATAACCCATGAAAGTGCTCGCACACAAAGGATTTTTACAGGGTTTGAGGCATTTCTGATTAAACCTGTGCTCTAAAGGATCCATGTTAGCGCCAGAGAACAAGAGTAAATACTCAATTCAGCCATTCGAAGTTATTTTTAATAAAGAAGTAAGGCAATAATTTCGTGTGACGATTGGGTATTGTGTTTGAAACCAGCGGCACCATAAGACAAGGAATAGAGAAATAGAAGGGGTGGGGGTGGGGTCCTCCCATAGACAAAGCGTCTTGCGGCGTGTGTGTGTGTGTGTGTGAGGGGTGGGGGTGGGTGGGGGCATGTAGCTTTGGTATTATGCTAATAACGTGTTCTCGTTGTTAAATTTCCCCTGACAACAACAAAAAAAAATAGAGTCAGTGGTGAGGGTAAAATTGGACAACCCGCGAGATTCCAGGTGGGCGTGGCCTCGGCGCGGAGCACTTCCTGCTCGGCTGAACACGTGGTTCCGTGTCTGCCTCTCTGTCACCGTGTGAGTGTGTGTGTGTGTGTGTGTGTGTGATAACGCTTCCAGCCCCTCTCTCTCCTCCTCACCACCAGCAGCAGCAGCAGCAGCACTAGCAGCGCTAGCAGAAGGTCCTCTCCTCTCTTTTCTCCTCCACTTCCTCCCCTTCCTCACCTCCATCTCTCTCTCTCTCGCTCTCTCCCTCTCCCCCTCCGCGACGGGACTGCAGACAGCAACCAGGCCGCTCCAGCGTGGATAGTGCGAGTGTGTGTGTGTGTGCGCGCGTGTGTGAGAGAGTGAGTGAGTGAGTGAGGGGGGAAGGTGTGTGTATGAGAGTGTGTGTGTGAGAGAGAGAGTGAAAGAGAGGGAGAGAGTGCGTCTTCTTCTTGTTCTTCCCGTGCGTCCCTCGCTGCTCGGTCATGACGCTGGAAGCGATCCGGTACCGGTCCGGGTCCCTGCAGGTCCTGAACCAGCTGCTGCTGCCACACCAGACCGTGTACGACGAGATCCGCTCGGTGCAGGACGCCTACGAGGCCATCAAGTCCATGAAGGTAGGATGAGCTCCCTCCTCCTCCTCCTCCTCCACCACCACGCTCTCAGCATTTATCCCCTTTTTGTGCGTGTCGGGGTCTTTGTGCTCCCATATGCTCGCCGTATTTTTGTTTTGGATGCACCTGCAGCGGCACCCCCCACCACACACACACACACACACACCCCAACAGCCTTTGTAGTTTCCTCATCATCATGTGCAAAGTGGGTCTAAAATATGCCCCCTCCTCCTCCTCCTCATCCACATCCTCCTCCTCCTCTTCTTCTTTCTTTGGGAGAGATTATTGATGAATTATTAATGACCTTTGCCAGGGTTTTTCTTTTTTTCCTTTTTGTTCGCCTCTCGGTGCCTGTGCTGCACTCAGTGACACCTCCTGCTCGTTTCTGCCCCCCATCTCACACACACACACACACACACACACACACCTGAGCTCCAAGTGCTCCAGGTTCAACATTTTCACACATTGACATGCGCGATGGGCTGAGGAGGTATTTCACTCCTTTTGGTCTTCTCCAGTGGAGGAATTTCCCCATAACTTCATGTGATGCACACTCTGAGGTCATCGTGCCACTCTCTTCCCCAGATGAAGCAAACCCAGACGTGTCTTTTATAGCAAGCAGGAGATGTTCTATAGTAGGCAAGGGTTAGTGTATGTGTGGACAAAAAGCACCCATCTGTACGGTAGTACCTGTGTTTTACTATCCCTGGTAGACAGAGCTCATCTTGGTCATTCCTTCAGATCCCCTTGGACCAGCAGACAAGCATTGGCACATCTTTTCATCATAAGGCATCTTGGACTCGGCTCCAGATTTAAATTTTACAGCACAGCAGCCACACGTCTGACCACCAGTGTGTGTGTGTGTGTGTGCGCGTGTGTGTGTGTCAGTCTCAGAGTGAAGGAATGTACTATAAGCGGAGAGGGTGATGTCATGATAATGGAGTCTACTGTGGGTAATGGCAGCAGGAGAGAGGAGTGCGGGCCTGATTATATCATTACAACTCAACGGAAAGAGATTAATAACTACAGTGAAAAGAGTGTTGGCGCTGAAATGTAGGAGGAAGGCGACCACGTAATGCTAACTTTGGTGTATTGGTATGTTGGTCTGGAAAAAAACAAAGAAATATTCCAACTTGACCTGCTTTACGCCATAGCAGTGTGCAGAAAGGTGCTGGAGGACTGCCGGTCGCCCTCAGCTTAAAAGCAGAACACTTGTGGCAGTACACAGAGAACTAAAACGTCCCCTCTCCTCTCTCCTCCTCTCCTTGCAGGTGCGGGGCGCCCCGGCCATCGCCATCGTGGGCTGCCTCAGCCTGGCCGTGGAGCTGCGGGCTGGGGCAGGCGGCGACGACCCCGTGACCTTCGTCCGGGAGTCTCTGTGTCACCTGACCTCCGCCCGGCCCACCGCCGTCAACATGGGCCGCGCCGCCCGCGAGCTCATGGAGTTCGCCGAGAACGAGAGCATGGAGAAGAACGCCGAGCAGCTCAGAGAGAGGTGGGAGGCGCCGCACGCATGCCGCTGTGCAGAGGTTTGGCTGATTGAAGGGTTAGAGCGCTGAAACCGAGTGATAGAAGACATGGAGAAGAAGAAGAAGAAGACTGGTTTGTACCAGAGCTAGCTAGCTCCCTCTTATGATCAGATTCGAAAACTAAACATGGTTTAAGTGGAACTGTGTTGTTAGATTGGTTTTATCCAGAGGTGCCATTTTAGATGCCCGTAAATGCCTCAAATGCTTTAAGTTAAAAGCATTTGGACCTCTGTAATTTCCAACTCACTTCCTCCTCCAGCCTCGGTCCTTGGTGTGTGGAAAAAGTACATTAGAAAGCCGAGGCGAAGCTAATGCAGCCTTTGATTCTGCTAAATCACAGGTGGCTTTGCTTTTCATTATTCCCTCTTGCTCGTCCCTCCACCTGGAGCTTGGAGAGCAAACCCTTTGTGAGGAAACGAGACAACGTTTTGCACCGACTGTGGAAGACGGCGTCTCACCTCGTCAAGGTTTTATCCAGGAACTCTGGTTTCCCCTTAATGTCCAAAAACATGCAGGACTAGACTGACCAGAGAATCAAAATGATACACACCATAAGAGTGAATGAAGGATTGGCTAGGGCTTTTACAAACGCCTACCGAAAAAGGATAGCGAGTGGATTTGTGCCGTAAGATTGTGTAAGGTTTTGGTAGGAAACATCTGTCTGTATCAGAGTTATCCCTCTGCTATCATTGGCTAAACTTTCACCTGTTGGCCTGGATGGAGGGGGGCGGTGCTTTCGCCTGCATATCTAAGTCGAGCTAGCAGTTAGCACCAAGAAGACACTGCTACAACAAGCACACAGATAAAGAGGCAGTTAACGGGTAAACGTACATGTAAGCAATGCACAACTGCACTTGCATTTGGAAAAACCTTTGTCTGGCTTTGAGGGTGTGAACAGTGTTTGGTTAACAGAGGTTTTGTCTTGAAGAAAGCACTAGAAGATGTCTTTAAGGCAAACAAGGCATAGCTGTTAAGAAACATGATGCAAGCTTCTGTTGTGTTTGCTGCCGTGTGGTTCAACACCAGCTGTTGGTTTGTGCCAAGAGTTGTGAGAGTAATCAGAGTACATATTGTGGAAGAGCGTGACAAAGAAACAAGCAGGCCGACGGGGCAGACGCAGGAGGTGTCTGAAGGGCAGTAAGGGGCAGTTGAGGTGCAGGTGTGGAAAAGTGGAGAGGCTCTCCTGTCAGGACAAAACTCCAGATGTATGGTTCACCCCAGCTGATCGATATCTGCTCAAACACCACCCGGACCGTCCTCACAGATTAATGATTCCAGGCCAAAGCCACTCACAAAAGACAGGCATACAGACTTTAAATTTAAGGGGAGGCCACAAATATCAGGACTCAGCCTGAGGGATCTCCAGCAGTGCTGTCCAGAAAAGAGCAAGTCGCCGTGTCCCTGAAAGTAAAAGAAAGAAAACCTGAAAGTCAGTGTGCAGCCACTTTAATTGGGCCAGGTTGGTAAATGGACTTGTTGTTTGGTGTGCTCTCCTAGTGTTTATGACCACTCAAAGCACTTTACAGACACATATACCTGTTCACGGTCTATGTGCCTGGTCAACCTGCAGCTGTAACTCTTATGACATACACGCACTGATCATCAGGTTAGTTTGTGCTTTGGTCAGTCTCAACCCGAGCCAAGAAGCAAAGTGATAGAGCCGAAGAAAGACAGGGAGGTCTGGATGCAGGGACGTGGCAGGATGTTGTAGAGCAGCGGACCTGACGGACCCAGTGAGTCCACAGTGACAGACGGAGCCCCATCACAACTCTCTCCTTTTGTTGCCCCCTCCTCCCCTCCCCCCGCAGCGTAATCGCCTGGATCGAAGACATGCTGGAGCGTGACGTCAATGACAACAGGAAGATCGGCAACTGTGGCGCTCAGCACATCCTGTCTGGCGTCCCGAGGGACTCTGTGACCATCCTCACGCACTGCAACACCGGCTCGCTGGCCACAGCTGGATACGGGACCGCGCTCGGTGAGTCTGGAGCTGGAGCCGGGGGCGGGCGGGCTGTTCAAACTCTCTAGGCCACTCTAACTGTTCACTGGGTGATGTGGGTGCAGGCGTGGTGCGGAGTCTCCACTCGCTGGGCCGGCTGAAGCGCGTGTACTGCACGGAGACGCGGCCGTACAACCAGGGCTCCAGGCTGACGGCGTACGAGGCGGTGGCAGAGGGAATCCCCGCCACGCTCATCACAGACAGCATGGCCGCCCTCACCATGAGGGAAATGGACATCACAGGTGTTTGCAATTGTAGCACTGGCCCCGGTTCAACTCACAAGCTGGAAAATCACATTGGAACGAGCGGAGGAGGCTTTCAAACCATTCACAGGAATAGCAGGAGGAAGGCATTGAAGGCGACCGTGAATTTTCTGGTGCTAACATAGAAGCTATGAGACAGCGGTTCCATCTAAAATGCAGCAAATGCTATTTTATGAGCCCTACATACATATCCTTTATATTGTCTGGGAATGGCAACCACTCAAATGAGTTTATACCGATAGGCCGTCTTGCCTTCCACTCACATGTATGATCATGTGTTATAACCTAAATGGAGCAAGCAACATTACGTACTAAAATTGGGAGGCATGCAAAGTAAGTAATGTCATGTTCACCCCTCAATTCCAATGTCCACAGTTTGTATATGGACGAGATGAGGTTTTTGGATGTACACCTTTTTAAATCTTGGATTATAAAGCAAAGCATTCTGGGAAATGAAGAGTTCCTTGATCGCGTTCCACAGAATGAAAGTTGAGATGGATGCACTTTAACTATTTGTGTGATGGACGGTACTTTAAACATCCGTTCATCCATACATTTACTCGGTGTACTTTTAGCATAAATATTTGTAGTGTTTTCCAGCAGCTAGAATATTTCTGACACAAATCACACTGAAATGAGCGGATTCAATTCAGGAGCAGCCTTCACCACTGTCGGTTGGTTGGTTGTGCTAACGTCCCTCGTCCTCTCTTCATCTCTTCCCACGTTCTCCCTCTCAGCCGTGGTGGTGGGTGCCGACCGGGTGGTTGCTAACGGCGACACCGCCAACAAGGTGGGCACGTACCAGCTGGCCATCGCCGCAAAGCACCATGGGATCCCCTTCTACGTGGCAGCGCCCAGCACGTCCTGCGACCTGAGCCTGGAGAGCGGCAGGGACATCATCATCGAAGTGCGCCCCCCCGAGGAGCTGACCAGCATAAACGGAGTCCCCATCGCCGCCCCGGGTAAGGAGAGTGGGATGGAGGGGATCGAGGGTGGTGGGTGCATCTAGGCTGGAGGGATGGAAGAGCATGGCGCGGTTCCAGCGTCTGGCCTGAGCTCTAAGGGCTGAGCCCTCGCAGACGTTTAATTGACGTCACATGCGGTTTAAGTGCCAGTGAAAATGTGGTGCATTTCCTCTCTTTCTTGCTGATTTGTTTGTTTTTTGGGTCAGAGACATGATGACAGAAAAAATAGGGAAAAGAGAGCGATGGGGATGATAACGAAGTTCCCAGGCCAGATTCAGACTTGAGGTGCTGAACAGCCAGTGCGAAGAGTTATGAACTCAGAATCAGGTTTCAAAGTAGAAAAAGAAAAAGCTAGAGCCATTTTTGGGGGAGTCACATGTCAAAGAGAAGCAGGGACTGGAGGGGGGTTGTAGTGGAGTTTGGAAGAGCTGAATTGAGTCATCTGATCTCTAATTACGTTGCCAGAGCAGAGAGGGTGCTCCGTGACATCACAGTAATTAAAGCACACTCATTTAATGAGCTCACTGGGCCCTAGAGAGGAAGTGGCGTGTGCATTACTCTCCTATATTTGCCTGTCACAGCCAACCTTCCTATGAACAGCTTTTTAGAGCACACTGAAAAGGCTTCGCTTACTCTACATGCTCTGTACCGTCAGTATAAAAAGGCAAAGGTTAGAGCTAACAAGAACTACCAATGTAGTCCCAGACACTGCTGACAAGACTGTTGACCTTACATGGATGAGATTGTTTTGACCACTGGTCAAAGAAAGAAGCCAGGGAGTGGCCAAAACACAGAGCAGAGTTGAAATGGGTTAAAGCAATGTGACAAGAGGTCGAGAAGTGACGTGCGCTCGAAGGCTAATGTTTAATCGGCGCAAACAACAGCTGAAGTACAGGATTAGCCATTAATTCAATGAGCCTGAAGTAACGGACTGCTCTGAAACCAGTGGTTGAAATAATTTGAGCTCTCCAGGAAAACCTGGAGCGAGAGAAATAAAAGCACTGCCACCTTGACTCAGGCCGAGTGTGAGCTCCCCCCCCCTGACCCTGGCTGGCTGGTGTCTCCCGGTGCAGGTATCGAGGTGTGGAACCCGGCGTTCGACGTCACCCCTCACCAGCTCATCACGGGGGGCATCATCACAGAGCTGGGGGTCTTCCTCCCCTCCGAGCTGCAGGCGGCGCTCACCGGCCGCCTCACCGCCCTCTAGGGCCCCGGTAGCGCCTCCCGCTGGTCTGTGTGCGCCACTCCACCTCAGTGTCACGCACCGAGAGACACCCATCTCATTACAGAACGTTCACACACACACACACACACACACACACACACACACACACACACACAGCTCATTGTCGTGCTCCCATTTCATTCTGGTCAAGGCACAGACACTTGTTACATGTCAGCGGTGCACACGGATGAAGTCACGTTGCTCAGCCTCCGGTTCACAACTTCACTCTGAGTCGATGCAGACGAGTCGAGCAGACACGCGTGCAGTCCCCCCCCCCCCCCCTTTTTTTTTCTTTTTACGCCCCTCATCGTTTCTGTGTGGTCCCCCCCATCTCCACCCTACCCGCAAGATCCCCCGACCCATCTCTCATCGTCTCCTGCCCACCCCCCACCCCCCGTCTCTTTGTAAGAATGGCTTCTTTGACGAGGAATAGTGCTCAGCTGGACTCCACCACATAAATTCTATTTGGCAAACAATTTTTACAAGCCGTTTATTAAGGTGATTTGTTCTTCCTCTTTCAGGGTGTTGCCTACAAACTACAAACGAAAAGAGAAAAAGTCCAAAAGTCGAAATGGCATGATTGACTTTTCTTTTTTTTTTATTATGTTTTGTTTCATTTCAAAGTAGTGCTTTTTATAACCCATGGTTTCTAAAAGAAAAATGCTGCTACCCACGTGTAAATAAACATCTCCTTGCTGGTAGTATGTACATATGTAGAAAACTAACCCCTGCTAGTAAAGAAAGGTACTGCTATTTTAACCAAATATGTGGTTATTTAAAATTAAGCTCCACATCAAAAATGTTACATTAACATTTAATTTCTTGGATTCTGTGTAGAAACCTTTTGTAGGAGAAAAGTCCAAATTTCTAGCTCGTAGACTTTCACAAGAAATTTTTAGCCTCATGAAAAATCATAAATCACGTTGTTTTTACTCAATGTGGCAAAATTTAGAGCAAGTGGATTCTCTCGATCGGTCCTTGTTAGTCAGCTGAAGCCTAAGACGATACATGGCTGTAATAATACCTCACTCCTTGTTTGTATCTTGCTTGTCCCAGTTGTATTGTATCATACCACTTGTATTCTCATAATGTACTTATATATATATATATGTATATGTAACCATACTTAGTTCCGCACCATATAAATATCCACCATACTGCACAGGACACTCTGTAAGAATGAACAATCTATGAAAGGGAAATTGTCTCACTATTGCCATACCAGCTTTTGCTGTGAGCTCAGAGGTCTGTCATGCTGTTGTATTTCTGTAACATATTTAGGCATCACTATTAAAGGCTTAGTTCACCCCAAAGTAAAGGTTTGGTCATCTGCTCGCTTGCATGATCGTGCAACAAAACACAGGTTCTTGCCGAGTCGGCTCGATCCAGATTCTGCTTTGCAGCTGGAAAGTATATATTTCTATATATAAATATATATTAAAAAAGAAAAGTCAAATCTCTAAGTGGCCTGAAAGGGATACGGTCTTCCAGGGTACAAGACGTGAATAGAGATTCTCAGTTTCCTCTGCAGTTCCCGTCCTCTCCGGGCGTTTTAGCTACCCTCAGCCCACTGTTTTGTTGTGGTTTTTGGCACTGCTGTTTTACTTCCCTCTATCCGCTCTCCCAGTGACGCACGCTGTGTGCACCACCTGCTGAGCTCCCATACACGGTGCCTCTCTGGTGAGCGTAGCGGAGCGCCTGCTCTGCTGCTACAGAGTCGGATGATTCCCTCTGGAGCCAGAGACTGACAAAAGCGCTGAACCGAGAGTAAATATTGGACTTTTGTCAGCTCGACACCCGACGTGGTTCCAAATGAATGACTACGCGGCTCCGCGCCCACAATCAGGCGACTGTTTGCAATCATGTCGGCCGTAATAACTCATTAGGGACGTGATACGTCTGCGTTGTTTACAGCTAGGAGTGCCGCCGCTGGGCGGCCGAGGATATAAATAGTGTGGGTTTAATGACCCAGTGTGCAGGTATTTGAGGGTCTGGCAGTGATTAGAGGAGCAGAGACGCTCGTTCTTTTGAGATTTTGAGACTTTAATGTCTGCGTGCACTTCAGAACAGATCGGAAACTTGACGCAGCGTCCTTATTTTGGGGTGAACTCTTCCTCTGAGGTGAAGGTTGGAGGGTCTTATCCACGCTGCAGCGTCTGTCAGCAGAAGGCGCTGCCACACAGCCGCGCCACGCCGGCAACCGTTAGAATGTAATTTTCCACTGGGATGAACTCGGTTTTTGTTTCGGGCTGCGGTCGGGACAGACTCAGTCACTTCTTGCCTTCGAGCTCCGTTCAGAATGTGTTTTCACTCTTCGGATCAGTCCCTCCTCTGAGCTGAGAGGCTGCTTTACTGCAGACTGACTCCTTGCACATCTGGCCTCTCCACAATGTGAATTCTGAAAAAGCTGTCCCCGATCTTATGAGGTGACACCTGCACCCCGATAGGGTGTCTCCTCTGTAACCTGAGGATGTCAGAGCGGAAACTCAGACGACAAAGGTGGAAAAATTCTGATCATGTAAAGATCTCTTTCCCAGTGCAGAAACAATTCATCAGAATATCAATCCGCAACTGTTTTATAAGAGTGAGGTTATTTTTAAAGGCCATAGATTTACTGGCTGTGGCATATAAATGTGTTTTTATCAGTGTTTTATCACTGGAACATTGTGTGTTGGTCACCTTGAGCTCTGGGAAAATGTGACCAATCCTAACTATTTTTTGATCAAAGATGAAACAAAGTGGAGATAAGAGCAGCTCCACCCTTATCGGTGTCTAGTTTAAAAATAATGGCAGCGCACCATTTTAAGACCAGATAGTGACCTAGTTTTTACTGTCGCTGAGTGCAAAAACGCTGATAAAACTCCAGATTTGTCTTTAACAGAGATCCCCAGATTTTGCATTGTGAAAGTTGTGAAACTGAGCTTCTACATTTCGTCGCTTAGGCCAGTGGTCCAGAGGAACTCTGTGGTACACACCTACTGGCTGTACTGAATGTCGCAGGGCCAGACTCAGGGCCCGCACTGCTCACTGCCTTACAGGTGCAGCACCAGTATCGCTCACTGGTCACACAGAAGCTCGAGAGACAGCAGACCCTTCCCTCGTCCCGGTGTATACAACACGGCCAGATGACCATCTCATCAAGCAGACTGGAGAAGAAACCTCACCCAGAGTGACAGTAATGTCCTGAGTGTGTGTGTAGGCTAACACAGCCCTAACTCCAACCACAGCTCATTTGATAACTACAACATCCTGGATGAATGAGGATGTTCTCAGACTTCCCATTTTCATAAATGCAGACCCCAGTTGAATCCAGGAAGGTGTGACATGTAAAACAGCCTTTGACATACACGTACAGAGATGTTTTTCATGTTTGGATCGGGTCCAGAAAACTCAAACACACTCTCACACTTCTGTGGGGTTTTGCCAGTCGACTTGATGAGACATCTCTGGCCTCACGACTTCACCCAACAACCCCTCAGACCTCACTCACTGCCCTCCTGGACTTAACCCTTGGCCTCATTTAAACAGACATGCATGTTATTAACAGGACCAAGAAAAGACACCAATAAAAGATTCAATGTCAGTATTGATAATTGCAATACCTGTGGTGTCACTGTCCATATCTTGCTGTAATATAAGCTCATTTTCTTCTTCATTTTCCTCCTCGTCGTCTTCTGTCCACCCGTCAAACCTCAACTCACGAAGATGCTGTTAGATCACGCACGAGCGTTTAAAAAAAAAAGTGTATTTGAAGTTTCTTTGTTTCCTTTTGTACAGTTGAAGACGTCACGTGTTTGGGGGCAGATTTAGACGGTCGTTCCAGACATATGTAGCAATTTTGTGGCCGTCAGAACCGCCACACGTCATTTGTTTCTGAATCTTTAACCTTGATGAGATTTCTGTTTGTTTTTTTTTTCCTGTACATCATGATTATAGCTGTCTGGCTGTGGTTTGTTGTTTTGTTTCATGACATTGTGATTCCTTGTGACTAGGCCGTTAGTACACCACACTGAGGAGGCCTCCTCAACCATACACACTACCTCTCTGTCTGCCTACACGGACTCAAAACACTGAAATGCATGAACACAAGCACTCGACGTGCCAGGCTGCGGCAGCAGGACAGATTGACAGATTTCGGGGGAGAGAGAGAGGGGAAAAAGAAAATCTGGCCTAAAATTCTGCACATCGCACTGATGTTTGTGTTTTGAACACATAGTGACAATTTGTGGTAGTGATTTTAGTGTGCCAAAGTCGACAGAGGTGAGATTCAGGCAAGTGTGTTGTGTTGGGTTGCAGCTGAATCAATCTACATTATGCTTTGTCTTTTTTGTTTGTTTTTCTTACACCATGTTTCTGAGGCAGCAGCAATTCAGTACTGTATTTTAAAACCTTCCCTCGAGGCGCCCAACTCATGCCGAATAATCAGGTGCCAAAATTCAGCGCTGCTCGCCACCTATTTTCCACAATGATTTCACTGACCGAAGCAGGCGCTTGTGTGTTATTCTTGACGATTATTATGGCCTGCAGTTACCATGAAAGGAGTGTTGTTACGATGGCCTCTTTAAGTGCAAGTACGCTCATTGTCGTTATTGATAATCACTTGGTCTGGGTTAATTTTGTATCATGTGGAAAATAGTTCAAACTGGAATTTTTTTATATATACGTATATGAATATAATGCTGTAAAAGTGCAGTCATGAATTATGATATTTCTCTTTCACATCAATACAGTAAAAGATTAAACCCACAGTGAAATAAGAGTTTGTCTTTGTCCATTTCTTATCAGTGTATTGTTACTGACACTCTTGTAGGTGACAAGCATATGACATCCTGGTAGACTTCTTACTTCAAGCCCACCAAGACATTAAGACATACTTGAACACCACACACCAAGAAAAGCAACCTTATTTATGCCGTCCATTGGAGCAAACAGTGCTCTAAATTATACATGGGTAAAATCAAACGACCATTCTACAAACATGACCCAGCAAAGGAGGGCTTATTCCTCAGGTCTAGACTCAAGACACACATATTAGACAGAGGACGGATGGTCTGAGAGGAAGTCAAGAAAGCTAACGACAGAGAAACCACCTCTGACCATAACTATCATGCCTGTGAAACATTTCACATCTGGCCCTAAAGGAGTCCAGCAACAACAATTGTTTACAGCCAGCCTCGTGTGAACCCCAAGGCCCGGTACGTACAATGGTAACTTTAAAGAGGTTAAATCCTGCACTTCCCCTCCAGCCACTTAAGCAGCCTCTTGGGAGAGAGCTGAAACATCTCAATGAGTCCACAGTGAGTTCAGCCACCATGTCTCAGCTGTACAACTCCACGGAGAAGAGAGACCTGGGCGAACGTGAACCTGCACAGGCGGTCCTGTAGGGGGCGCCGATGTAGCAAAAGGGGGATGAACCGCAGTGTGAAGCGGAGAAGAAGAGCAGCGATTTGTGTACGAGTTGAAAACATGGCCCAAGGTTCACAGAAGTTCAAAGCCCAGCGGCCAGGAGCCTCCAAGAAACATCAGAATAAGCAGAAAGGACCGAAGAAAGGGGGTAAGGTTTAAGATTCCTCACATCGCACGCACGGAGTGTCTAAAAACGTGTGGAAACCCTATTGTTGGCGAAATACTGTTAGCATGTGACCTGCTACCAGGAACAGCTGGACCACGTTGTTCAGGGAGGGACTCAGGGTTCAGCCCGCATCTGCACAGCTGGGGGAATCAAAACTATTAACATCGTTATCATGAGATTTCACACTGGTGTATTGAGCTCAGGGGAGGCGGGGAAGTCGTTTTCGACTTGGTCTTGCCATTCACAGTTGCCATTCAAAAACGTTAACAGGCAGTTTAAATCACACAAGACAAAACAAAACCATGAGGTCGGATACATTCCAGCCGTCCGTGTTGATATAAATCCGCCAAATTAAAAGAAATTGTTTCATGACCTCAAAATGACTCCGTATGCCTGCATGTCAGTGGTCTGTGTGTGCTTACAACACAACATTCATGCTTTCACACAAGCATTCAGACATTGGCAGCAGTCTTAAAATCATCAAATATCCTGTGGATCTTGTTTTGTATGTCAGACCAGTTCACTAAGCAAGACATGCTCTGGTGTGACAGTTTGGTTGATTTGATCAATTGTTGGAATGACATCTAAAAATTGTTTCTATGATTATTTTCTTTATTTCCTTCTGTAAAGGGAGGATTATTGCTCCTAAGAAGGCTCACGTTGTGGAGCAACAGAAGCTGAAGAAGGTGAGATAAGTGACAAGAGCACCGCTGCGTTTTCTCTCAGCCCTGCTTTTGGAAGGTTTGCACTTAAACATTTCTTCCTCTGCTTTTCACTGGGGTAGGGTCTTGAGGTCGCCATCAGGAACAAGATTGAGCAGGACGTGACCCACAAGGCGAGCTTGACCATGCACAAATCCCTGAGTGTGCTCAAAGGGCCTGAGGCTAAAGGAAAGCCGGGAACAGCAGGTCCAGGAACCAGCAGCAAATAGGAACCGCTGGTTACTCAACTACTTTTCCAGACTGGAGGCTGACTGGGCAAAACATAAGGACTGTGAACTCATGGGACCAGTATGCTACACTGGCCCACTTGGTTAAGATGGAAAACAGCTTGTTGAAATGTGAATGTTTCAGCTGACTTTTCCAAAAAATTTACGGATGCTGGTGTTGGTTTTTCCATTTTGTAAAGAGAGATATAAATGAGTATGTGGCCATGCAATCACACAAGCCTCCACTAAGGGGCACTGTGGGACTTTATTAGCTCATGGAGTTTGTTTTCGTTATAAGGAACCTGTTTTAACAAGAAATCCCATTTTTCAATTCGGTGGTTGTTTCGATCAAATGTACAAACACAAACTAAAGATCTCTGATTCTCACATGATGTTTTATCTGGAGCATGCTTCGGCTTGTTCATCGTCTGAGGAGGATGTCTTGAATTTTCCACCCTTAGACCGGCACTGTCTGCAGTGATGAGGCTGAGCGATGTTGACTGTTTCAATGTGAACATTAGCTTGCATGCAGCCTGAGCAGGAATTAGTTTGGCACACGTCCACATGAAGACCCAAGTGTTTGTGTAAAGTATGTGTGTACGGTCACTGTCATTAAATATTTGAGTACTACTCCTTTCTGAGGTATTTATTGACATACAGTCTGGATGGTACCCGTAGCTTATGCAATCCTGAGGCTCAGTGTTGTTACTTCGTACATTTAGACTTAAGCAACTTTGTCTAGAACTTGGTATTACATCAATAGCAACATGCAGCGCGCGTACAGTGTACAAGGACAACCACGAAAAGTATAACTGTCACAAAACAAGCTGCTAGTTTATATGACTGGTAAAATACAATCAACAGGTCAAGCGGTATATATTTATTAGCGTCTGACTGTGGTAATCAGCCCTGTACTGGCATCTAGAAAGCTTTAATGGGCTCCATGCAGTGCGAGGAGCGCAGGAACCTGGGGAAGGAGTCTTTTGCCATCAGACTGTAGATGCCCTGCTGAGCCCTGTCGAAGGTGTCTGGACACACTGAGTCCATCACGCTCAGCAGAGCCTCCCGGGTCTCAGCATCCAGGTTTACCTAAGTAGGGGGAAATGGGTGATGAAAAAGATGCCCCTTGGATGTATTCTCTCTCCTTCACACATGTCCACTCACCTCCTGCGGGGCATCAGGGTTGATGAACTGGTTGTAGATGCTGCTGGCCTTGGTCTTTGAGGGAGAGACCCTGTAGTCCTCGCAGGCCAGCCAGAACTTCAGGTTCTCCTCACTGAACTCTGAGCGCAGGAACCCTCGGAACGCCTGCAGGCCACCTGAGAGATGAACCAAGGAGAGGGAGGAGATTAATCCACGGTTTCATCAAATATCTCTGTGGTGAAACTAATTGATTCAACAACCATGACCAGAACGTAAAGTGATTCAGAGTTGCATTTTCTCATTGGATGCCTAAAAATATCAAATCCACACATGACATTCTGAGTTAAAGTACCTACTATGAGACAAGCCTCCAAAAACACCATGCATTAGTTATCTTCAGGAAATTGACACAGCATTTGCAAAATGCTACAGAATCTGCTTGTCTGTGCTTTCTTTCACATGAATTCCACACTAAAGACAAATGCAATATTTCTTCTGTTAAAGTACCAGTTATTTTAATATTGCCTGTGTTTCTACAGTGAATCAGTTAATGTCCGATACTATTACTTTGTATCATTATACGTTTTCTTCATTCTTGCACCGTTCAGAGAACAACTTGTGGCCTCTGAGCGTTGATGCTATATGGAACATCGACAGGTGCACATGTGACTGCTGCAAGACAGTAATATGGTTTTTCATGCACTTTAAGGATGCACTTTTAATTCTCCTGTGAGTCCACATTCACAGTTCCAGTAATCTCTTGTAATCTGAGAGTTAAATGAGTAGTCTTCAGACAAAATTCATTTTATTATTTCCACATGGGCCTTAATGGCTGTGACCTGCCAAAATGACTGTCAAAAGCATGCTGTTGAAACAATTAAATTGTTTTTAGGGAGGGGGAAAGAAAACATCCTTACTCTTGCTGTTGAGCAGAGTTTCCAGGTCCTGGAAGATTTTTCCATCCTGAACCCTGAAGGGGAGAAACAGAAACAACTCAAGCGTCGCTGTAATAATTGTTACAACGTATTCCAGATGCAGATGTCACTAGGTTTACTTGGGCTTGTGGTGTGTCTCTGCCAGGTGGCTTAACTTCACACGCATCCCTTTTGCCCTGAAACACACAGATGCAAAGACAAAAAAAAAAGACATTACCCATAATTAAGCAAATTCTAGCGGTGAATCAAAAATCAAGGCATGATGAGCAGCAGGGTACTTACTTCTCCAGGCATGAGGAGGGCAAGGAGGAGAGCCCTTTACACATTGTAATCTGAGAAAAACCTGCAGTGTTAAAATGACCAGAGTGAGCTGAACTCGACCAGAGTTAGTGGACAACTTCTTCTGAGTCACACAGCCAGCCTCCCTGGCTGGGGCTCTTATATAGTCTACCTGTTTGACATCTGATCTGTCAGTGTGCCTCAGATTGGCAGGTGGAGCAGGTGAATAGAGGCGCAAACAGCTGAATGAGAGAGAGACGGTCTACGTGCGAACGGGCCATGTGTCCCTGTCAACAGGGGAATACAAAGCAAGGCACAGAGTACAGAGCAGGAAAATTAAAACAAGCGGGCTTCCAGTATGTGTTTATGTGTGTTTGGTCAAGGATCATTAATGATCTTTAGAAGTCACACGAAAACAAAACCTGAAGCAGCCTTTAGTGTTTATCACAGAGAGGAATGTGATGAGGGAGGAGCAGCTGGATGGGGAGCAGCACTCTTCTCTGGAGAGTCAAAAAAATGTGAGATGGAGAACAAACAAGACAAAACGTATCAGGACTGATCAATACAATTCAATATATCCGAAAAATATAGCAATATCAATGCAGCTAAATCTGTTCCTCACATTACCCTTAATCTGCATTCACTTTTGTTTTGATTTAGTTGGTTTCTTTGTCTTTTATACCACTCTGGAGCCTCCATGCAGTCAGTGCCCTTCTTAGTATATCTCAATAAATCTGAGTGTCCAGGTATTTTTGCATTTTTGTAGCATCACATCTGACGTTTGTGTCAGTATGGTGCATAACCACCACTTAAATGTTTTGCTTCTTGTGCGTGTATTCTAATGCTTCGTCTAGTTGTGTCACCTGCTATTATCTGGCTCACACATGTTCTTATGCCTGCATTGGTTATTGTGAAAACATTGATATGCAGCACAGGAAACATCAGGAAGTCTTTTCTACCAGAGGCCATAGTGCTTTAGAACTTGCTCACAGACACCACCAACGATTTACATATGATCTGCATTACTGAGTGCTTTTACAGCATGTGCAATATTATCTAAAGACAATTAATATCAACATTTTCTCTTATATCATGCGTAATATCTGTATTTATTCATTTATTCAATGTACAATATTGCATTTGAACTCTTTTGAAGCATTTCTATTTTAACACTTCTTGACCACTTAATCCACCACACATCTCATATGTATTTTTGTGGTTCTGTTGAATATTTTTTTAATTCATTACTCTTTATCTATTGTACTTGTAACAGTCTGTGGGAAAGAATTTCTCTCTGTTTAAAGAAGGGTGTTCTGTTTTGATTATCTGTATATGTTATTTGTATATGTCATAAGACATTACCATAAGCAGCCTGTAGCAGCAGTATTTGATTGTGCCTCTTGGATGAGGACTCGCTCCGTAGCTGTACGCACTGATGTGAGTGGCAGGTAAGACAGCCAATCAGTGTTAAGTCTGTGCTTGGTTGCCAGTTTAGCATGAAAGGACACCAGACCAGTCCAGAGACAGACCTTGACACCCCCACATAAAAACCAACGATCCTCAAAGCGCTTCTAAAATAGCATTTTAAATCGCCACTGGTTCAACCGACGTTCGGTAGCTCAACCGTCCAGGGTCCCCTTTAACGTCACAGTCTCCTCGTGCACCGTCCCTCATAAGTCTACAGTAATAACAGGAGGGGGTGGAGGGAGGGAGACTGCCTCCTTCGCTTCCTGCTTCCTCTACGCGGCTCCTTCCACTCTCTCTCTCTCCCTCCTGTGGAGTGTCTTGTCGGCGATCGATCGCACGGACTCTGCTGGATCCGATCGATCCCCGGGACCTGGTGTCCGGTGGATCCAGTGTGTGAGGTCCGTACCGCTTCTTCCCGGAGTCCTGCTCCTCTGCATCCCAGCATGGGCGGTGATTAAACACACAGTGAGTCTGAAAACACTGCAGTGGTTGTATGTCTGGAGCCTGGGGTCGAGTCTGTCCCAGAGGAGGAGGGAGGGTTCTATGTCGACAATAAACGACCACGTCCCCGAAGCCAGATTCACGAAGCAGAGGGAGGTAAACGACACGGAGCTGGAGCAGTGTGAGTGATCCAAGCAGATGTGGAGGGGGGCAGACACACGACCAGAGCAGGTCCTGTCACGCAGGCTGACCCTTTACAGCCCCCCTCGCTATGTTTTGACTGGAGTCGTGTGAATCCAGCGTGTCCTGCAGATGTGATTCAGTCTGAAACGGTGGTGTGTGACCCACACGTCTGGTTGTGGTCCATTCAGTTTGTGTCCTGTTTAAGGGGAAGCCAAATAAAGTCCCCCAAAAAATCCACTGAGCCCTCAGAGGGGAACCATCTGAACATTCATGTTACTTGCACTCATTTGTGATGTGTTATAACATACATGTATATTCCTGGAGTAATTGGATTATAACCTGGATTATAATCCCTGCGCAGGCCTTCCCGCTGCTTGTCGCTGTTCAAGGCCTGAGATCTGTTTGAGACTCAAGGTTTAGGAAGTAGGTTAGGAAGTAGAGGCATAACTTTACATCGTTACATCAACATCTTGATTTCTGCTGCTTCAAATAAATCTTTATTTTCCAGAAGTTAACAAAGAAAAAATCATTCTTCAATGACCACCACAAATCACCTTACAACACACTGTTGAGTCTCCTACACCTCCACACAGCAAACTGCTGGTCCAACTAATGGTACATCGATACACTTGATTGATTACCCCCTGGCTGCCTGGGATGCCTCTGAATTTGTTGTGCCAGTAAATGTTAAAGGGGACCTGGAGAGGTTGAATGGAGTATTCATCTATGTTCTCTGGCATTAATGTAGAACCTATGGAACATGGTTTCATCAGAAATGCCTCCAGTGCCATTCAATCACATGAATGTTCAAGTGACTTTACAGTCCCTTCCATGAGAAAGGTGCTGAGTGGAACTGATGCTGTTTTTGGACCAGGAATTAACTGTAAAATCCATCAAAACCATAGTAAATGCATTTTTTCATGCTCAGTCTTTGAGATGTAAGAACTGCTCTGAGACAACTGTGTGTCCTAGCAGCTCACCTGGACTGGCATCAGTCATGAGACCCCAGTGGAGCCTGGTCCCTCAGGCCCGTTGTCAGGACATCAAGTCCCCGGGTCCGGACCTGGAGAGGGAGAAACGCTGGGCTGAACTGTTCGACCAGCTGGACCTCAACAAAGATGGACACATCGACATTGTGGAGCTGCGCAGAGGCCTGGCAGGGAGAGGGCTTTCCACAGGCTCCCTGGAGAGGGTAAGACAGCCAGACACCTACAGCACACACACACACACACAGGTGTTTATTGGAATACAGTAGTGTGTGTGAGGTGGGATCTAGGCATATATTGGGTTGTGGACGTGATTAACTTGCTGGCATCTGGGTTTTCAAACCAGTTGGGGCTGGACATCTAACAACATTTTATTGAATCAATAAAGAATCACTTCTTTAATCACCTCCCGCTGCGTGTTAGAAATTTGTCAAGCTGCACAATGAGTTTCCCAGATGGTCATGCCTCCCTTTATTGCCTCACTTATTCTGGATTGAAAATGCAGCTAGACCTGGTGTGTTTATTTATTTATTTATTTATTTATTTATTTAGCTGAACTGCTGAAAAATAAATCCCATGGTTTAACCTGTGTGGTTTTACATACTTCCCAATTTGCACTGTATGCATTCACCGTATTCACATTATTATACCTCAGTACCAGTTTGCACCCTCTCGAGATGCTGCCAGTACCTCATTTTACTCTATTGTTATTGTTACGACATGGCTGACTTGTTGTGTGCCACTGCGCAGTGTGTCTTTGAAATTGCCCTCTGGGGACAAATAAAGTTTTATGAATTGATTCAATGTCCCTTGAGACACTTGATCCTGCTGCCACTGGTTTGTTTGTGCAGCAGCAGGAACCACAGACTGCAGAACTTAATTGTGAATACACACAGACGGTCCCCCTGTCTGTCTTTGACTGTGTGTTTTGGCAAAAAGTATGTGGGTCACCAAGCAGACCAAGAAGACCTGCTGTGGTCTGTGTGTTTATGACTACATATAATATTACACATGTTTTGGGCACATAGATCTGTTTACACAGCCACATTATGGAGACTCACCATTTCAGGACCAAGCGCAAATCTGTACGGAGCACATTAATGTTCAGATTAGGACACCGTTCAAGTGTGTGTGTGTGTGTGTGTGTGTACAGTATGTGTGCACATGCACATGCATGTAAAGGGCAGCGTGCTGTCTATTTTTGTACACGGAGCAGGGTTTGTAAGATGATAGTGGCAACCTTTCCCTATCACTCGATCTCTTCTCACTTGCGGATCATTGTCCCAATCATCAATCTTGTTTTCTCATCTGTTTATTTGTGTCGTTAATTATTACTCAAGCAATTTTGACCACAGGTTTAACTCCCCACTCATTCTATTTATTATATATTTTGGTTTCTCCCAGCCATATTTCTGGAATGCAATTGCAATATGCGTTTAGTATTAGAAGCTAAAATAATAGCTAAAATAAATAATAGATGTATTATTTATTTATTTATTTATTATTTATTATTATCATAATGTATTATGCTCGGAAAAGTATGATGCAGACCTTTTTGTGGCGTTTTTATTTGAGGTTTATATTTTATACTAGCTTGTCTGTGTTTTCAGATGGTGAAGGTCAGCGACACCAACCAGGATGGAGTACTGGACTTTGAAGAGTTCACACAGTATCTACGAGCTCACGAAAAGCAGCTGAAAATCATGTTTCGCAACCTGGATAGAAACAACGACGGTCTGTAGCAGGCCTCAGTGCACGTCTGAACGTCTCTTATCGGCGGTGTCACTTGAGGGTCTCTTTCTCTCTCGCTGTGTGTGACTGCAGGTCAGATAGACGCAGCGGAGATCCAGCACTCTCTACGCACCATCGGCGTGAACATTAGTCTCGCCGATGCCAGCAGGATTTTGCAAAGGTCTGCAAACAGTGTGCTGATGTCTGGTATAACAACACGTTAGGAGCTTAAGTAAGATTATCTCCAAAATATGTAAAAACATGTCGTGCATATTGACAGTTCTCAACAATGAAAATATATGTCTCTCCCTTGATTCTTACTAGGCTAGTGAGACAGATGTGTTTCTCACCTTGTTGTGTACATATACCTTGTATGTGGACATAGAGCCAACCTCATAACTTTGGTTTGCAGTGAACTGCTTTCAGTTAAACTGTCTCAACCTTTTTCAGGCTTCAGCTAAAGCTATATGGAATCATGGCACTGTCACCCAAACCCTGTCCAACTCAAACGCATGCTCCTGTTTTCTAATTCTGTTGCTTTGTGTCATGTATCAACATTGTGGTATGCAAAGTTTAGCACAATCTGTCCGCACATACGTTGTTACACTGCCAAGATACCAATCAGATTCCTCATTGTCGGGTGTGAGCATTATTAATCATCTGAGCATCACCCTCACTCAGAATGGACAAAGACGGGACCATGACCATAGACTGGAATGAGTGGCGAGACTACTTCCTGTTCAACCCACTCAGTAACATGGAAGATGTTGCACGCTACTGGAAACGTTCAATGGTGAGTTCAAGCATGTTTGAATATGATTTACCTGTGACTGCAGGCCACATTATGACTTCTCAAAGCTCCATCTTGCTCTTCATCCACTTTATTCATCTCAACTTGGGGTGCATAGATGTTGGACTTAGGCGAGCAGCTGACAGTCCCAGATGAGTTCTCTGAAGAAGAGAAGAAGTCTGGCTACGTGTGGCGGCAGCTGATGGCAGGAGCGTTGGCCGGGGCTGTGTCTCGGACTGGGACAGCGCCCTTAGACCGCCTCAAAGTCTTCCGCCAGGTCTGACGTCATATCCCAGATACCGCTCTGAACCAGGCGATGCTTGTCACAGCTCAGGTGTAAAACTGTCTGGTTCGTGACATGTGGCTCCCCCAGGTTCACGGTTCTGGCGATTTTAAAGGGAATGTACGCAGCGGCTTTCAGCACATGCTGAAAGAAGGAGGCCCGCTGTCACTGTGGAGGGGAAATGGAATCAACGTTCTTAAAATTGCCCCAGAAACCGCCATCAAGTTCACAGCCTACGAGCAGGTAGAGGACACGTGTCGGTTGCCTCAAATCTTCCAGATATTTCTTATGATTTAGGTTTGTATGTTTCAAAGATTTTCATTCTTTTCCGCAACAAAAATCATTTGCCCCGTCACATGCTTAAAAGGAAAAGGGACATGTGCTCCGTTTGCAGTCGTGCAGAAATCCAGACAGCTTCATATCATAACTGATCTGCTTAGACCTCCTGTTCTCTTCACTTCAGTCTTTGCTTTGCGTAGATCAAGACTGTGATGCGCGGTGGCGATGACACAAGAACTCTGAGGATTCATGAGCGGTTTGTTGCCGGCACTTTGGCCGGAGCCACTGCTCAGACAGCCATCTACCCAATGGAGGTAATAACAGGGTAATAAACAGTGTAAACACATTCCTGTAGCTGCAGGAAAATGCACATATAGAATACCTAAATTGACTGATTTCTTCTCTGCTGTCCACTCTCTTTTTCTCCTGCAGGTGCTGAAGACCCGTCTCACACTAAGAAAAACTGGACAGTACTCAGGCATAGCAGACTGCGCCAAACAGATCATCCAGAAAGAAGGTGTCACCGCCTTCTACAAGGGCTATGTACCCAACATGCTTAGCATCTTCCCATACGCCGGCATCGACCTGGCCGTCTATGAGGTCAGGGACACAAACGCACACAGCTCTGATAGTGCGTATACATGCATAAACCCACTTCTGTCTTTCTCTTTCAATTCCACAGACTCTGAAGTATTCCTGGTTGAACAGGAACCAAGGTCTGGCCGATCCGGGTGTCATGGTGCTTGTCGGCTGTGGAGCCGTTTCAAGCACCTGTGGACAACTAGCGAGTTACCCGCTGGCCCTGATACGCACCCGGATGCAGGCACAAGGTCAGGATTACTAGGATATGTCACAGTGTCAGTGATGGTCCTGGTTCAACATCCATAGTCGTGTTACAAATGGCATGCCAGTATCAGACAAGCTTATTGGGTCACGGCCGACCAACGGCTTGAAAAAAGGCTAACAAGGCAAAAACTTTCTTCATTCAGTGACGTATAGTGAGCATATCGTCTTTCTCTCCATCTGCAGCTTCAGTGAAGGGAGCCCCTAAACCCTCCATGTTGGCCTTGGTCCACAACATATTGACCCAGGAGGGTGTGGCCGGACTTTATCGAGGGATTTCTCCCAACTTACTCAAAGTCATCCCCGCGGTCAGCGTGTCCTACGTCGTCTATGAGTACACCAGGATAGCCCTGGGAGTGGACATCGAGGGTAGGAGGGGTGGCAAAGGCAATGGCTAGAAAGGGGTCCGGAATAACTTCCAGCTACAAGCACGTACTGATCCACTTACAGTGCATGAGGATTTGGAGCTTTGACTTGGGATGAATAGATGGATCTGTCATCACAAGTCTTGAGTTTTCTGGATGGGGACGACAGGACTTAAAAAGGACGTGAAAGACAAAGCACTGGACGACAATCAGTATATAATCTCCTGCGCATGTTTGGAAGCCCTCACCTGAGCTGACCACTGCTGTGATGAGTCTCACGCATGTTACATTGCATTTGGGTGTATGATGGCATTGTGTGAGAGATAATCGCAGCTAATCGAATAGCCTCCTGATACTGCATTGACTTGACAGATAAAGACCAGCATGAACCTGCCTGAAAACGCACAGAAGCCACGTTACATTCCCACAGTATTATCTTTTCTCCTAGGTGATGTATAAAGAAGATAGAGGATTAATGGGTGATTGATCCAATGTCCTGTCCTGTAAGCGAGGGGGCCCTGAAGCTGCTGCACATCTGTGAAGTTACAGAGTCAGGACTTTAACTGATTGGTCTTAAAACCTATGTTACGCACACCAAAGTATAGAAATGAATTATAAAAACAGCAAAATATTCAATTTAAGTACTGGATGTGACAACAGTGAAGTGATGAAAAGCATTCATGAGACAAGCAATCATCTATCCTGAAAGGGCTACTGCTGACTGAGTAAAACTAAAAAGATGACTTGAAAAAGGAGTGAAACTGTTAACGTTATGTCTTCCTATGCTGAGACATTTTTGTGTCTCATTTCTTATGTTTGAAACGCACAAGGTCCAGTGCCACAATATGCAGATGTAACACTATGCTATACAAAGATATAATTGTATCACAGTACTGCAAAACAGAAAGAACTAGCTGTTGTTGTTTTTTTGTCGCTGTTTTTTTGGGAGGGGGTATGCCAGTATTTATTATGGAATGTGCAAATAAAAGCATTGTGCTATTTTTATCAAATAAATGCCTCTGAGCTTCTCTAAGATACAGTTTAATGAAATGATGGCACCAATGTTTGCCAGCTGGTCCATGCGTCTATCTGGGGATGACATCTATCTGGAGTGAAATTAACAAATGGCTTGATGCCTATGGTTGGCCTGAGGTGGGCATTGTCACCTGAGATCCTATCATCTGCCCTTTCTGTGAAAATGATTGAAAAATTACCATAATACGGTTAAACGTTCATAGTTTTCTGTGTAATTTTGTCAATTGTCAACATACTTACGATACTTACCAACTGCTTACTTGCTATTATCTACAGATCCAGAACCTGCTTAATTTCTAGAGGTAAGCTAGAATGAAAAACAACTATTAAAACAAACAGGCAAATCTGAACAGAGACAGGATGAGACATACGAAGAGTGGGATAAAAAAAACATATTGTCCCCCTCCTCTTACATACCTGTCTCTGTCAAGGTTTGCACGTACAAAAAAGCACATGATTGCGAGGCAGCAGTTTGGTGAGGTTTGTGCTCCTGGTTCTTTTTCCTTTTATTTTGCACATAGAGCGAAGGCGGGGAATACATCATGGACAGGTCACCAGTCCATCTCAGAGCACACACACACACACACACACACACACACACACTCACACACATCATTCACACTCACGATCGAGAGTTTCGGTGTAAACATTTATATTTTCAGAGCACCTGCAGCAAAGAAAAAAACGCGGACACGGGGAGAACCTGCAAATAAAGGATTTTGAAAGGTGTAAGACATTTGTGATGAACATGGTCATGATTAAATGTTAACAGCAGGGAACATTCATTGCCTTGTGTTGGCAATGAATGTATGGTGCTATACCCGTAACCTCGTCTTGCTTTTAGTCCAGCCTGTGCTGTGATTGTATTTAGCTGGAGCTGGAGACTCCTCCAGTCCATCAGATGGTGCTAGACCTCCCTCCCGCTCCTCCATCCAGACTATAAAGCAGCCGGACGTGCCCCCACAGCAGCTCAGCCTTGCTCTTGATTGGAGCTTTTAATCCGGGTCGTTCCCGGCAGAGAGCTACGCAGCCTCGCTCCTCTTGTTCCCGCTCCTGCGCATCTCGACCCGGCCAAAGCTTCTCGGTTGTGTCTACTCTGCCCCCTGAAGAGCAGTATGTCCGATTACGGAGCTCTGTCGGCTAATGGAGTCGGGGGCGCGGTGAAGAAAGACGCCTTCGCGGACGCGGTACAGCGAGCCAGACAGGTATTCGGCTAAAACGGGAGATAATAATGTGAGAGCAGCCGGGGGAGGGGACGGGAGGGAGGGAGGGGGGGACACCGCAGCTAGAGGCTGTAGCCGCGGCTAGCCGCTAGCTAGCACTAGCGCCAGTGTTTGTCCAACACGCTGCCCAGCCTCGGAGCCGTGGCGGAAACCGCTGTCAGGCTTCAACTAAGCCGTGGAAATAACGCCCCGCTCTCTCGCCCTCAGTCGCTATCTCGCGTTTTATTCGACTGCTCTTGTCCATGTTGGGTTAAACGGAGCAGCTCCCCGAGCCCAGTGAGCTAGGTCAGTTACTATAGTTAACGATGAACTGCTGGTGTGTGGTGTTCTCCTGGGTTACACTCACACACACACACACCATTTAGAGACGGATACAGCCTTATTATCTTCACATTATCCGCCTCATTGAGTCCGCTCGGCCCTATTAGTGGTTTTTATTGATCTGTCTGTTTTTTAAGTGAAGCACCGGTGAATGGACAAAGAGATGCTACTGGGTCATTGTGTTTCACGATCTGCTGCGTGCTATTTACAAGTGTGACGCTCCACTGCAGGTGTTGGTGATCACCCAGGTCCTGATCCCAATTAAGATGTGGTCATGCAATCGAGTCAGTTCTTGAGTAGGGGCACACAGGCAAGGATTATTGTACAAAATGGCGATAAAGTGAGATAACTTAAGTATGTGCTTGTTAAAAGGCCGATCATGTACTGAGTAGTGTGTAGTACAGCAGGAAACAGTTAAGTGTTCCAGGTCTCTTGAGGTATCCATCTATTCATTATCTAGTATCCCAGGGGTCAGCTGGAGATAAACTCCAGCAGACGTAAGCAGGGGATACATCCTGGACAGGTCTCCAGTCCATCGCATGCGCACCTACAGCAATGTATCGTTTCTCAGAAGCCAGTTTTCAATTTCAATTTGATTTCCTCAAGGTCACACGAGTTGCGATATTCACTTACGACGGCAATTGGTTACTAAGGTCTGGAGAAGATGAGCATTTTATGGATTTGAGCAGTTCCTTGCTTCACAACACCTCACATCATCCTGTACGGTTTAGTCGTTTGATTGCATTAGTCAGGGTGCTGTGCGGACGCCTCTGGAAGCGTGAAGCTTCACCTGACTCTGATCACACAATGAACGTATCCAAAAGTCTAAACCACGCCAGCGAAGCTGCGTTAACCTCGTAAAAACATGGATCGCAGAAGGTTCCTCGATGCAGTTTTGTGCCCTCTTTAAGGAGTTTTTTCCCCCCCAGATTGCAGCTAAAATCGGTGGAGATGTCCCCCCTGTGGGCAACAACGGAGGCGGTGAGAGTTACCCGTTCGCAGCACAGAAACGATCCCTGGAAGAAGCAGGTTAAGAAACATTCACGTTGGTACCGCGAAACGCCGCGACTGCGTTCGTTTGCGCGCGTTCTTAAACTGTGTTTGTTTGTTTGTTTTAGACGAACCCGATGCCAAGAAGATGGCATCCCAGAGCGAAATGGATTCCTCGTTGTGTACGTTAAATGCAGACATTGAGCAGGTTGTGAACTCATTCGCTCATGTTTCAGCTGTTCACTGTCGTTTCCCCCTCTAGCTATCAGTGCTCAGCTAGCAGCCCTGTCACAACAGAGGTATGTCATGTTGCTTTTTTTTTTTGGTCTGACAAACTCTTTTGTTTTGCGTCTGTAAACCACGAACTTCTCCCGACCTGTCTGCAGTGTCAGGCCCTCCACGTTATCGGAAGACATCAAGGTGCCCGACAGCATGGTCGGTCTCAGTGAGTACATACACATTCCTCCCTTAAATCACGCACGCATCCTACATTAATGCTCCACTCTTATCCAAACTAACTTCTCACCGTCTCGGCCTTCCTCCCCGAAGTCATCGGCAGGGGAGGGGAACAGATCAACAAAATCCAGCAGGATTCTGGCTGCAAGGTCCAGATTGCCCACGGTGAGCTGCGCACCGCCCCAGGATCTGAGCCTCTACGGATTCTGTATCATTTTCCAGTTTCCCCCCGTGACTCGTATTCTTGTTCAAATTCACAGACAGTGCTGGTCTGGCAGAAAGGAGCGTGTCTCTGACCGGGTCTCCAGATGCCATCCAGTAAGTCAGGGGTTTACCGGTTTTCACCATTGATGCCCATGTAAATCACAATGCTTTACATTCTCCCACAGGTTGAGAAATTCAATATCCTCTTGCATTTGTTTTTCCTAACATTTGGATCTCTAAGGCGGCATAATCTCGCGCACAGAATTCGGGATACCTTGCTGACAGCCCTCGACCTCTTACCCATCTGGAATAAGTGGTTGTTTGAAGTTTGGTAGCAGTTGGCACCCTGTGCTTCTTACCCCAGGATATGAAGTGAAAGGGTCAGGGTTTCCCGTTCAATAACTGGCTGTTAAAAAATGTATTGGATCTGAGTTGAGTATCCAGAGCTACATTTTCAGCCTTCAGCGCTCCATAAAATGATGCATATTGCAGTGCTTCAAGCCGTACAGACAGAGGGCTCGGTAGTAATGTGACGGCTGAAGCTTATTTTCTGCTGCTTCTGATGGGCCGGAGAAGCGGGACCTTCTAACTTGATTGCGAGTTTAACGTGTTCATCTCGAGCGCGGAGGCTTCATTCCTTCTCCCCTGTCCTGACTTGTGTCTAGGAGAGCCAAGGCGCTAATTGACGAGATCGTGTCGCGGGGCCACGAGTCAACAAACGGACAGTCGGGCTCCATGCAGGAAATGATCATCCCTGCGGGCAAGGCCGGCCTCATCATAGGCAAGGGAGGCGAGACCATCAAACAGCTGCAGGTGAGGCCCAGCCCAGTTCCTGTGATCGCCCTACTGGAAACTGTGGTGCAACATGCTGATTGTTGACTGGTTTTAAACCATGTACCTGTCCTGACAAACCCTAGGAGCGTGCTGGAGTGAAAATGATTCTTATCCAAGATGGATCCCAACCACCCAATGTCGACAAACCCCTGCGCATCATCGGAGACCCCTACAAAGTGCAGGTGCTCTTGAGGCACAGTGGAGATCATTTTGGTGTCATCATTGTCCAAGCTATGGGCCCCACTCACTGGTCTTGTTTTTTTTGTTTTTGTCCTATAGCAAGCAAGAGAAATGGTGAATGAAATTCTTCGAGAACGGGATCATCCGGGTTATGGAGACAGAAATGAATACGGCTCAAGGATGGGAGGTGGAGGCGGTGGCATTGAGGTAAGCAATGGATCTGCCTGAGAGTTCAGACTCATTCCTTTTTCTTGTCTGGGTCTGTATCCTATCGTGTTTTTATTGTTTTTTTTTTTTTAAATTAAAAAACATGTTTTTTGTCTGTACAGATTGCTGTGCCCCGCCACTCTGTGGGAGTTGTGATTGGCCGAAATGGGGAGATGATCAAGAAGATCCAGAGTGATGCTGGCGTGAAGATCCAGTTTAAACCAGGTGAGCACTTCAGATGCTTTCTAGAAGAATGAACAAACGGATCATGAAAATAACTGAAAGTTTATGCTTTCATATACACCTATTATGTGCATATAATTTCGATTTGGCTCACTCCCTTCTCCTCTGTCGCCTTGTTCACAGATGATGGCACAGGCCCTGAAAAAATCGCCCACATCATGGGTCCTCCAGACCAGTGTCAGCACGCAGCCTCCATCATCACTGACCTGCTACAGAGCATCCGGGCCCGAGAGGAGGGCGGCCAGGGGGTACGTACGCGCTTCAGGGCTGAAGTGTCGGGCTGTGTCGAAGACACTCCAGCAGATGAACCTAATGGGTTTCCTCTCCAGGGCCCCCCGGGTGGCGGAGGGATGCCCCCCGGCGGGCGAGGACGGGGCCGAGGCCAGGGCAACTGGGGTCCCCCCGGAGGGGAGGTGACCTTCTCCATCCCCGCCCACAAATGCGGCCTGGTGATCGGCCGAGGAGGGGAGAACGTCAAGGCCATCAATCAACAGACCGGCGCCTTCGTGGAGATCTCGCGCCAGCCCCCGCCAAACGGAGACCCCAACTTCAAACTGTTCATCATCAGAGGGTCCCCGCAGCAGATCGACCACGCCAAGCAGCTCATAGAAGAGAAGATTGAGGTGCACTTTTGAAAACCGGTTTAGAAAGATGTCCAAACACGCCGATTCACAAGCTGAGCTTGAAGAGCTTCTTCCTTATGTCTTCCAGGCGCCGTTGTGTCCACTGGGTGGTCCTGGTCCAGGAGGCCCAGGGGGTCCAATGGGTCCCTATAATCCCAATCCTTATAACGCAGGGCCTCCTGGTGGTGCTCCACAGTAAGTACAGCCTGCACTCCGCGCTGAGGTGCTGGAACTTCATGGTATCAACAAGTTGGTGTTGAATGGATGTTTCCTCCATCTCCAGCGGCGCTGCGCCCGGTGGCCCACAGTTCTGTCCGCAGGGTTGGGGGAACAACTACCAGCAGTGGCAAGCCCCCAGTCAGCACGACCCCAGTGAGTGCTTCCCACGTTTAACACTACATTAGGCTCTGCACTGTCCCAGGAGCCCAGGGCAACGATTCCCAGTGGATCACGTCCTCCGCTCTGCTCCCCAGGCAAAGCAGCGGCGGCAGACCCAAATGCCGCGTGGGCGGCCTACTACGCACAGTACTACAACCAGCAGCCAGGGGGCGCCATGCCGGGCCAGGCCCCAGGAGCGGCCGCCGCGGCGCCCGGGGACCAGAGCCAGGCGGCGCAGGCCTCCGGCGGCCAGCCGGACTACACTAAAGCCTGGGAGGAGTACTACAAGAAGATGGGCATGGGTACGTGCGGCCCGTCGCTGCAGAGCCGGCGCTGCGGCGTCCACGCTGCTGACGGGGAGCTAACGCAGACCGTGTGTGTGTGTGTGTGTCCTCAGCCCAGCCGGCCGGAGGAGCAGCGGCGGCCGCGGCTCCGGCAGCGGGCGGCGCTGCAGCGGCCGGAGGCCAGCAGGACTACAGCGCCGCCTGGGCCGAGTACTACAGACAGCAGGCCGCCTACTACGGTCAGGGAGGCCAGGCGCCCGGCCAGGCAGCTGCTCCACAGCAGGGACAACAGGTAGCCCACCATTCTTCTTCTTCACACAGTGGAGCGTTTTGAGAAATAAAGGCTGGATGTTTGTACACCTTGGTGGTACGCCTCTGTGGGGAAAACCCACTCCAGCATTGAAATTCCTGAACATGTAGTGATGTTTAGGTTTTTGTGCGTTTTTAATGGGTTTATTGACTGTTATGTAATTAACTTGCCAAAATTTAAAAGGGATCTTTTCTGTTTCTTCACAGGCCCAGTAAATGTTTGGCTTGGCCTTTTGGACGGTTTCATTGGCCCTCTGGACTTGTTCAGTTTATTTTTTTTCTATTGAGAGACTTCCTCTTTTTTTTTTCTTTTTTTTTTTCCGACAGGCTTTTAATGAGATACGACCATGAATTACTCCTCCACCCCTAGACATTTTCTATTGGAAACCTTTCCGGGTTCGTCTGTTTGTGAAGTCCAAATTTTAAAAAAAGGGAAGACATTTTGCCCATGTATTGAACAAAGCACTAAGTAACTACTTCCATTACTGTTCAGTTTGCCCTAGACGCCGTTTTCATCACACCTCGTTATACACATCCTTTTTTTTTTTTTGTCGTAAATGTGAAATAACCATCTCTGTTTGCAAGCTTGCACAACAGCATCTCAACACTGACTGATTTTAAGTAGTCCCCCCCCCCCTCCTCTCCTACCCCAGGGACTCCCTGAGGGCAACGGTCTAGCAGTATTTTGAATATATTAAGACATCGTTTGTGGAATTGAAAAGCAGAAACTTTTCCTCATCTTCGGTACTTTTTTAACTTCACTTTTAAAAACATTCCCTGTTGCAGGAGGACTTCTCCATGCTGTATTGATTTCAGCTGTAATTCTATTCATTGTAATTATTTTCCTCAGTGGGGGGGCGCGTGTGTCTGTACACTGTATGCTACTGAACAGAAAAATGTGTGCAAGTTGTTATGAGGCACTAACTGTCATACAGTATGTTGGTTGGTTGTGTATGCATGTATGCGTTTGTGTGCTTGACCTCCCTCCGTTTAATTTCATTATTGTTGGAAGTTTTTCTTTGGATTCCAATAGTTTGGTTTTTTTTTTGTTTGTTTTTTTTAAATCTTATTTTTTACAGCTTGTTTTTAAATACTGAAATAAAAATCTTCAAATGAAATGCGTTGTTTGTACGGTCCACGTGACTTCCGACTCCTTGGATTGCAATGAAACTGGATGAGTGAGTCTTTCCTCACATGGTTCCTTTTTTATTTTTTTATTTTTCGGTAGATTGTCCAGCTACGTTTTCATGCCCCCGTGGCTCGGGGGCAGCGTGGATGACGACCTCTAGGAAAGTCATGTCAGAAGTATCTGTGGGCAAGATGCTGAGCTGGACACTGCCCCTCATGCTGCATCAGCAGTGAATGAATGTGTGTGATTGGTTTTTCAGATGCACTGTGAAGGGTCTCAGTGATGAGACACTGTTGAAGTGCTCTGACCGGTCATGAAGTTCATTTTTTTTAAAATCGAATTGCTCAATAAATGACAAATGGTTAAAACTGACGTTAAAAGCTGAAGTTGAAAATGACTTGGTTGAATTCCTTGAGTGAGTTATGAAACACCAAATGAGTGTTTTGGACGGTTTTAATTGGCATCTGTGCATACTTATTTTTTATGAAGATGAAACCAAAGTTCGGTCATCTACCTGGAAACCTTGTAAAAATTATTTAATAAGTCACTTGAGATTGACCGGCACATTAAATTGAAAGGAAAATGTATACAAGTAAGGCCACGCACACACCGGTACACACACCTACAGAGTACACTTGCTCCATGATGCTTTTACCGTGTCACCTCTGCCGTGCCCTACCTTTGTTTTGCATGTGATTGACGTGCCAGCCGGCGAACGGGAGCACTCTGCTGCGGCCTGTGGGCCAATCAGAGTGGCGCAGGCTGGGGGGAGGCGGGACCAGAGTTCTGGGGAGATGGCGCCCAGCTCGAAATCTGAAAAGGACGATGGCAAACAAAAAGCCCAGAGGAAGCACAAGGACCACGTCGTGAAGCTCCTCATGCGCGGGAAGGTAGGCTCTGAAGCCAACGAAGCGTGGCGTGAAACACCGTGGGCACGGCTCGGAAACTGTGCCCTCAGTGGAAGCACCCTGCAGTAGCCGCCGCGGCTAGGTTAGCCGCTAGCAGCTCCCAGCGAGCTAATGTCTAACGACAGGCTGCTCGGCTGAGGGCACAAAGTCTGAAAACGCTGCGGATTCTGCTTTCTGTCGAGGGGGCTCGATACGTACGGGACTGCCCTCGCGCGTCCTCGAACAGCCAGGTGTGGGCGAGCGTTGATAGCGCGGTAGCACCTGAAGCAAACGGGTGTCGATGCCTCATATTGCGGCGCTGCAGCTCCACAAGCTGCAGCAGCCTCTAGCTCACAAAGGGGCAACTTTTAAACACTCTCGCCGAAAACAACGCGACGCACTGTTGTCAGTCATTGAACCGCGCCGCCCCGTTCACAGCCCGTCTGTGTTGTCATTGTCTGCGGGGTGCCGAGTGACAAATCGGACTGAAACACCGTCAATCTCGTTTCACCCACATTTCTGCGGTTGTTGTTGTTGTTGTTGTTGTGCGTGTGTGTGTGAGGGGCACGTTGTTGACGTCTCTCCTCTTGTGCAGCTGTCAGGGCAGTTTTCTCAGCGCCTCTTCAGGAAGCTGCCACCCCGGGTGTGTGTGCCCTTCAAGAACATCGTCAGCGAGGAGTTCCTCAGAGCGGGGTCAGTGTGTGCTGCTGCTGCTGCCCGGAGTTTTCCTAGTGACACCTGGGTTGGATCTGCACTGACACGATCCATGCCTAGTCACCAGTGTCGGTCACTTTCAGTCATCTATCTATCCGTAATCTGTCCGACATAGTCCACAGTTGGGGTCTGCTGCAGCATCCCAGGACACACACACACCATTTACCCTGACGTTATTACCCAGGGGGCTTCAAAGTCTCAAATTTACCCTTAACATGAATGTTTTGGGACTCTAGACTACTTAGGATTGATCTTGTGTGACTGTTCAAGACCTGATTGACATTGTCGACATTGACATTCTTTTTTCCTTGGTCCCAGCCATGTCTTTCTGGGCTTCACCAAATGCGGCCGCTACGTTCTGTCCTACACCAGGGACTGTGGAGAGGATGATGATTTCTCCTTCTACATCTATCATCTCTATTGGTGGGAATTCAACCTGCACAGCAGACTCAAACAGGTAATGAGAGCTTTTTGTTTTCTTGGGGAGGAGGGGTGGCCTTCTACACGTCGAGGGTCGAACCTTCTTCCTGTGAGGTGACAGTCCATGATATCGCTGATAATTGCGGCAGTGGGAAGTGATCTCAAACAGCAGATGCCTTGGCGTTGGTCTCATATCTGCTTTCCGTCTCCAGGTCCATCATGTGCGACTGTTTGCAGGGGAGGAAATCTACAGCGACCTCTACCTCACTGTGTGCGAGTGGCCAAATGACCGCTCCAAAATCGTCATCTTTGGCTTCAAGTGAGCAACAGTAAACGCACCCATCGGCACCCACGCCGAGCTGGAGTTCTGATTGTGCGCGTCGACCGACCCTAACGACTTTATGCCATCTGTCAGCACTCGCAGCTCCAGCTCCGTTCTGATGAATCTAATGATGAGCGACGAAAACAACAGAGACATCTACATCACCATCGCCTCCATGCCTCCCCCCAGACCGTGCTCCCACTGCTGCCCGGTTCCCACATTCTCCACCATACGCACAGGTGAGCACACAGAGTGCGCCGTGCTGTGCTGAGCTGCCCCGGCCGCGTCCGCGCCCCACTCTCACCCCCGCTCTGTGCTTTGCCCCGCCTCAGGGAGCGGAGAGTGTCTGGAGCATGGCTACGTGCTCAACAGCAGGTACCAGGTGGTCTATCCCTTCCCCACTTTCCAGCCAGCGTTCCAGCTGAAGAAGGACCAGGTCATTCTGTTGAACACCAGCTACTCCCTGGTGGCCTGTGGCATCTCACTCTGCCCAGGTAACACACACACACACACACACAACAGTAACAGAGTAAAGGAGAACCTACATGCCCACCTACGGCTACACACCCCTACCTACTGACATGGTAGATGTCAAAGTGGTTCTTCTGTTTCATAATGATAGAGATTAGAGATGATCTGATTATAGATGATCTGATCATCATCTTTACTCCAGGCCTGTTAACCGTTGATGTGCGTGGTTCCCTCTCTTTACCTCCTCAAGGGAAGCAGGGCCAGTCGTCCCAGATCCTGTACACCAAGGGTGCTGCTCTGTCAAGTCAAGCCTCCGGCGCCCCTTCCTCCACCCCTTCGGCCTCCTCATCTTCCTCCTCCTCCTCACTACCTCAGGGGTCTCCTGAAAGCATACAGCCGCCCAGCCGACCCGCTCCAGTTCCCTCCTCGCCCAGCCAGTCACAAGCAGCCGTGCGAGCCCGGGAGTTTGCAGCCGACCTCTTCAGGCGCGCCCAGGCAGGAGGAGGAGGAGGAGGAGGAGGAGGAGCAAGGAAAGAAAACGAAGAGCAGGTGGAACGGAGGACAGCCGAGGGCAGTGAACAAGAGGCAGCACCGATCCCAGGAGACAAAGGGAAACACGCGGAGAGGAAGAGAGAGGAGGGCGACTCTAGAGAGAGGAGGGAGGAGGAGAAGGAGAGCAGGACTCATATACCACAAGCGTCAACATCGGCCGGCAGTCGCAGCCTGCCACAGTGCTCTGAGCAAGTGATGTCTCCAGCTTCCTCCTCCTCCTCCTCCTCCTCCTCCTCTTCGTCATCTCCCCCGACCCCCTCCTCGTCCCAGGAGGCCGGCACCAGCGAGCCCGGATACGTCAACTACTCCCGCCTGCACTACCGCCTGCAGCAGCCAGGGGCAGCAGAGCAGAGCGCCGGAGGTACGGCCGAGAGGACAGAGCGAAGAACGGCGCATTTCAACACCAGACTGAGCATTATGTCCCCCTCTGTCCCCGTGTGTCCAGGTTATGAGGACGACAAAGTCCAGCTGCCTTTCACCGTCACGGACCTCAAAGGGCGGAACCTGCAGCTGCTGACGGAGCCCCACAACGGACAGGTGCGGCACAATGCGCTGCCTTAAGACACGAGAGGCTCAGATACCGCGGTGTGTTTGCTCCTGGTGTCTCCACAGCATCTGCACAGGTTTCTGACAGCGTGCGCCCTCTCTTGCAGAGCGTGTGCGTGGAGCAGCTGACTCTAGACTTCGAGTATCTTATCAACGAGGTGATCCGGAGCGACGCCGCCTGGGCCCCTCAGTTCTGCTCCTTCAGCGACTACGATGTGGTGATACTGGAGGTCGGTACGCCCCCCCCCCCCCCCTGGAAACGATGGCCCAGCTCCAAACCTGCAGTTTCACTTTGAGCGAACCGTATTTTCCCTCGTTACGGATCATTTTGTGCTTGACCTTGACTGAACGAACCTCTCCCAGGTGTGCCCCGAAACCAACATCGTGATGATCAACATCGGCCTGCTGCTGCTGGCTTTCTCCAACTCGGACGAGGAGCACTGCAGGTACTGGTCCCGCTCAGTCCCCGAGCCCCGCCTCCGCCTCTCTCCGGTCCCAGCACTAAGCACCCTCACTGTTGTCGTCCCCAGGCCCAACACGTACCATTCCAACCTGCAGGTCAGCTGGGACCTCAACACCGGCGTGTGCTGCACTGTGGGCGTAGGAGACCTGACAGAGGTCAAGGGTCAGACAAGGTGTGGAACTATTGTCCCTAAACCCCCACATAGACACACACACACACACATACAGCTTGTGCCTTCCTCTTTGGTGCTGCAGTGTTGAATGTGTCTCTCTGTCTGTGGCCAGTGGGAGTGTGTGGAGCTCCTACAGGAAGTCCTGTGTAAACACCGTGATGAAGTGGCTGGTTCCAGAGAGCAGCTCCCGCTACATCAATCGCATGACCAACGAAGCCCTGCACAAAGGTGAGGCCCGACCAGGGAAGGTCGACCTCTGTGGGCCAGCATGCATGTCGATTAAGGCTTACTTTAAAAATCATGTACACCCCAAATCGCAGTGTGCATACACTCAACAAGTGAGGGCTATGGTAGCATCAGTGGGGTTCAGTGTGAAGGCTTTTGCAGGCCACCAGGGCTGGGGAACTGAATTACAGAGCCTCCAGGAGATAGAACAAAAGTTCATTTCAGTAAATATTAGTTTCTCCCTAGATGTTGTGAGTCTGTGCAGCAGTCACTAACTGGCTCATCTTCTCCGCCGCAGGCTCGTCCCTGCAAGTCTTGGCAGACAATGACCGATGTACCTGGATTGTATTATGAAGAAAGGCGAGGGGCCACGTGTGCGAAGACGACAGAAACGCACACACAAGACGTCGACCGTAGTCTCTGCAAAACTGCACATGTCCGCTGTCTGCGTTTGGTTTAAGGTGTAGTCAAAACAAGTGTCAAATAGAAGCCGAACAAAGAGAGCTGCAGCTGAGAAACTGTCCATTTGAAGTTAGAGAGGTGGTATGTGTTTGATTTTACACGTCTTCGTGCTCTGTGACAACGCAGCCATCGGAACCCAGAGCTGGACTGAACCAAGGTTAACCTTTAATTTCTCTTCTTGTTTTTTTTTGTTTTGTTTTGTTTTTTCCACATAAAAGCGTACCGTTATCGTAGCGTGGGTAACTGAATGTATGCAGCGTCCGCGCCCTGTATGATTTCCACCCGAGAAGAAGTGTGTGTGAGTGCGTGCGTGCGTGAGTGTGTGTGTATGTGGTTAGAGCGCGTGCAACGTTTAACATTGGAGTGCTGCTCCTGCCCCGGGCCTCGCTGGGCCCGGAGCGGCTCAGTGTAGCCGCGTGGATTCATCGGGCTGCATTCAGTGCTGCATCAGTGAAGCCGAAGTAAGACTACGTTCAGTGGGATATTTTGCTAAAATAAAGTTTGTTTTTTTTTGTGCATATGTTGCGTCCGAGTGGTGTGTCCTCAGCAGAGCTCCGCTCCGGCTGAGACCTCAAGAAAAAAAGACACGGGGTGTGGAGAGCAATCACATCGTTTTAGTGAGAACAGTGAGAATAAAGCTACAAACGACCACAGGTTGAAGTACAAAGGTCTGGAGAGTGACACCGATAACAGCCTCTCCATCAGGGAGGGCTCAGCAGCACAAGCCGAGGACCAAATCCAAGCGACAGTTCTCCATGACAGTGACATCGCAGTTCATCATATTCAAGTCAGATTTAGTTCAAAACACCCATGTTGTCTGTTTAGTGCTCTTTGGTGGGCTCTGTGTGGTCAGACCATCTGAAGGACTCTTTTTTTTTTTTTCTTTTCTCCATCATCGTTGAAATCAACACGCGGGAGGCTTTGAGCTGAGCACGTGCTCTTTGGAAGGGGCCCGTGGTTCACACGGTTCACATGCTTGGTCCGTCACCGATGACTATCACAATCGTCGTCACAATAGAAAATATAGCTCCGAAATCTGGATGGTGGACACACCACGACGTAGTTCTTAAGGCAATAATGGTCAGAGGACGTACAAATAGTTTGGATATACGGCAGCTGTCACAGAGGGTACATCGTACGGCCATTTATCTACAAAATAGTCAACAGGGATACCAGGAAAATAAAGGTCTACTTTCACACTACAAAAACTCTGAGATCGCTGTGGCTGGTGCGTCTGGCTGGCACGGAGGTTGCCGTGGATACAGTGTAGGAAGTGCTGCGGGCTCGGGGGCGACACGCTCTGGTTCAGGTGTGTGTGTGTGTGTGAGAAAAGATGTAATGGATGGATGGATGGATGGATGGAGAATGGCAGACGAGCAGAATCAGCCCAGCGACGCTTCATTGCCACTTTCTCAGACATTTTTTTTTCTTTTGTCCACAGCAAGTAAGACGTCATGACAAACACCGAGAGTACTCCACGAGACCTTCATTTATTAATCCACCAATACAGAATATATAGGATACAAGCTTTTTTTTATTCCCCCCAGGCTAGAAATCTCTCAAAGGCACAGGGCATCAGTTTAATTGGCCGACATCATGATCGAAAGACAGAGGAAAAAAAAGAAAGCATGAAAAGAATGAAAGAAAACATGGCACCCAGGAGCCCCCTCCCCACAAAATAAAAGACATGGTGCAATATCGTTCCTGATGCTACTCTGAGGTTTGAACCTTTTCCAAACAAAGCTAAACTAAAACATGTCAGACCATGCCAGTGATTAAGGTCCAGCTCCCCTGCATAGTCATGGCTTTAGAAGGCAAGGTGAGTGATATCTGTGAAGTGGTCTGAACATCTGTCCACAGCGGTCGGGTCAGTGGTTAAGGCGGAGCAGGCGGGTGGAGGGGGGGCACAGGGAGAGAGGGGAAGGCTGTGACTGATGAGATGAAGGCAAGGAGAGGACACGGACCACACACACACAGGAGATGAATGAGATGACACGATGCGAAACTGAAAGGTGTGTGTGTGTGTGTGTGTGTGTGGGGCGAGAGGAGTGTCTAGGGTGGTGAGCTCTGGGCCAGGGTCTGCAGACTCAGGCTGGTGCGGGGCTGCTTGGCCGGCGGCTCCATGGGCTCCTTCTCCTCGTCCACGGCGCTCAGAGAGCTGGACTGCAGCACCAGCTCGCCCGTCTCGTCCTCGCTCTCCTCCTCCTCCTCGTCCTCCTCCTCTTCTGACAGAGAGACAGGGAGAGAGAGGGAGAGGGAGAGAGGTCAACGTGACAGTTCGGCTTCGTAACCCGGCAGGGGGGGCTCGCTAGGGCCCGGCCGACCTCACCTTTCTCCAGGTCTGGAGAGATCCGGCACTTTGTGGCGCTGGCAAACTGCAAGACAAGAGAGACAGGTGGACCGTGAGGGGAGAGCGGGCGCGGGCCGTGCGAATGTGCAGCGTGGGCGGACGCCTACTTCTCCCATGACTGCGATGGGCGTCACCCCTTTGGCCTGGGCCACCCTGTGCTCGATCAGGTAGTACATGTACTCGTCGTACAGCAGGCGGATCAGGTGGAAAGAGCCGAAGCTGGCGGCGCTGCGCAGGGTCAGGTCCCGGATCACCATGGAGCTGGAGAGAAGCGCACACACGCACGCGCACGCACACACACACACACGCGCACAGTTACAGCCAGAGTTTGGTTTGTTTGGGGTGCATTTTCCCCCTTTCCCTTTAACAGCCTCTCACTGCCTCTCACTGTCAGCTCTTTCTGGCAGCTTTTCTGGAAATTGGACTCGACGAGAGAGGACCCTCTTGTGCGTGCGTGGCGTCTGCCCTGCTCCGCTCACCTGTAGAAGGACCAGTTGAGCAGGAAGGCCTTGGCGGCCTTGGGCAGGGCCAGCGGGTTGCTCTCGTAGGGCTTCAGGACCTGGGAGACCACGCCGTCCAGCCAGCTGGCCCACTGCTCCAGGGAGTTCTGCTGCTGCAGGGTCATCTTGAAGTCCTGCTCCAGCCGCTGCACCACTCGGTCCTCGCACTGACACACCCAGGATGCCTGCTCCTGCTCCCGGGACACAGCGGGCCTCACGGTCACACACACGCGCACACATACGCACACACAGAGCAGGAGAACACACACACACACACACACACGGGGCAGCCCCGCCCACCTGCACGTTGGTGAAGTCGACGCGGTTGAGGTCGGACAGCATCTGGTTGATCTGGGTGGTGTTCTGCAGGACGGCACGGGCGGCCTGCGCCAGGTGGTTCAGGCTGGTGTAGCGACGCAGCGTCTGGGAGAAGGAGCCCACGCACACCACCTGGACGGAGGACGGGGACACTCAGGGTCCGGGACACATCGATGCATAACCGCCATGCAGCGGCGCGTGGGCGGACGGGGGTACCTTGATGCGAACCATCTCCTCTGGGATGTTCATCATGGCCCCTGTCAACCAGTTCTCCAGGTTCTTGGCAAAGTTGCGGATGGCCTGAGTTAAGGCACCTGCGGCGGCATCGCAGGTGAATTAGTGAGGGCAAAGGCGGCTAAAAGGCAGAGGCCCTGTGCGGGCTCTGGGCTGGCGGACGACCACTGTGACTCACTTGGGATGGGTCGGAGCACGTCGGGGATCAGCATCTCCACCAGGGTCTGGTAGAGCATGTTGTCGCACTCCCTGGTCCAGTGCAGCAGCGGGTCGTACTTGCACAGGAGCACCAGGCACGACTTGGGCAGCCGCTTCTCGGACTCGTTGTGCCTGAGGGAGGAGACGCGGCGTCGGTCAGGGCTCTGCTGAGGGTTGTCCCCAGGACACACACCGATTGTTCCACTTACAGGTTGAGGGACTCCGCGTCGCTGCCCTGGCTGAACCTCCAGAAGGATTTCCACAGTGTCTCCACCAGAGGGAACTGGAGGTTGACCATCACGTCCAGAATGGCCTGTAGGGGTGCACACAGGGGCGTCTGAGCCGTGTCCCTCTCTTTCATTCCAGAGGACAAACCCGTCCTGTCCACCTACCTCGCAGTGTTCTCTGTAGAGAGTCTGAAAGGCCTTGAGGTGCTCCAGCAGGATGCCGTCGGGCAGGCTTCGATCCTGCAGATCGATCTCCACGAAGTCCGGCAGTGGCCGAGATGCCTCTGCGGGGACACAGGGGAGACGTGAGCAACACGACCTTCGCGACCGCCATCGAAATAAAACACCGAAATAAGGAAACGTTCGGCGGCTCACCCAGGAACTGCTGGTAATGCTGCACCTGTGCAGAGATGTCGCAGAGGGCTGTCCCCTGCTGCTGCCCCAGGCCTCCTGAGGTCCCGTTAGTGATGCCCTGGCTCTTCTGAACTGGCTTGATCCTGTTGGACAGTGCAGACCGTCAATGACGGACCGATGGAGGAGGCAAGGGCTTCGCGCCATCGCAGCACGTTGACCGGGCTGCTTGCAGGCAGAGCAGCCACTGTTGGGCAGCCATTAGCAGAATACCTGCTCTTTGGTGAGAACGGCTGATGCCTCATCGCCATGTGCTGCTGTTCATCCATCAGTCTGAGCAGAGGGGAGCCCGACTTGATCCTCAGGCCGTAGTAGTGGTACTTGGAGTTCCCTCTGGGAAACACACACAGCGAGAGTCGCGACGCCGCCTCTGGACCCTGGCAGCTCGGCGTGGGTGTGTGCGTTGGGCGTGCGCCTACCTGGTCCCTAACCTCCGAGTGCGGAGCCCCATGAAGACGGACCTGATGAGCTTGCCGAAGGAGGCGGCGTTGACCGGCTCCAGCTTCTGCTCCTGGCAGTGCAGCAGGTAGTGGTAGTAGAGCGTGCAGCGGGGCAGACTCACCCCCTCCGCCCCTTCGTAGTTGTCACACAGCCACTGCACCTGGGGGGGGGGGGGGGGGGGGGGGGGGGACGCAGGCTCAGATTTGTTCGGTTTTCTTTACCGAGTTGTGAAGAACTTTGCTTCAGGTGGAGCTCCGAGTACTCACGGTGGCAGGCGGAGCACGGGAGTTGGGGCTGGCGTAGCTCTGTCCTCCTCCTCCACCTACCGCCCCTCCTCCTCCCAGCACGAAGCCCCCCTGGAGGACGTAGCCCCCTGCACCCGCGGCCGCCCCCCCGCTGTTGGCGCCCGCCGCTGCCACGGAGACGGCCTGCGAGGAGACGGAGCCGGCGATGTCTGACTCGGAGCTGGCCGTGGCCTCGTAGTAGGTGGAGGAGGAGGAGGAGGCGGGAGGGGTCTGGGAGTAGAGGGGCGAGTCGGAGAACGGGTAGTTGCTCCCGCGACTGGACACGGAGAGAAACACACAACTGTGTTATCGGCGGGGGGGTTGAGGAGAGGGGGGTTCCATTGTGTTTCTGCGAGATGCACGTTGCTCTCTACTCACACAGTGGATGTGGGGAACGTGGTGTCTCCTGCCCCGTCCACATACACCTGGCCAGAGTACACATGCTCCACCTGTGGAGCCAGGCAGACGGGTGACTAGAACCACTCACTGACCACCAGCAAAGTCGACAACTATGGGCCACGAACACATCGCAGCCACGGAAAGTTCCGTCAAAGTGGGGAAGCACGATCGACCGTCTTGTTTTCCTACCGAACGACTGTGCTTTTTATAGACGCGCGCCCTCTGAAACCCGTTTGGCAACTCACGATCCCCTGCTATTGACACAGATCCCTCGCGGAGACACGAGAGGTTGAGCTGAGCTTAGAGGAAAAAACATGGCTGTGTGGACGCCCGCGCCATCTAAGATGACTGCGCGTGGCTCCACAGACACAGCGCAAGCGGCAGAGTGCAGTGTTCAGGTCCGTCACAGACAACCCGAGGTGGCCAGGGCCAAATTTGAGAGACGGTTTGAGACGTGTCCCACAGCACGGCCCGTCAGGTTCACACACTTTGACTGCGACTTTGCCGCCTCGGACGACAAGAGGAGACGCCTCTGTGTGCCTTTACCTCTTGGTTAATGTGCACAGGCTGCAGGCTGTTGCTGATGTGGGCACTCTGTTTCCTCTTGACTGCCTGCGACAACGCCTGCAACACTGACCTCTGCTGGTGAGTAAAGCCACAGTCACGGGTTACAACTTCGGCGCTCTGCCGCCCACGGTTAGTGACCTCCTCCTGCTCCGCCACACTACAAATGCATGTCTGTGTGCGTTCGCGTCCTACCTGCTGCGGGGTCTGTACCGGCTGGACCACCTGGGTGGGGACTCCGGGTGCGGACGGGCTGGAGTCGGACAGGCTGTCGTTGGAGTGGACCGAGCCCTCTGAGGGTGGCAGAGGGAAAGCGAGGTTGTCAGTGGAAAACGAATCTCTGACAGATAATCCAGCCACCGCTGACATTGGGTACTCACGACAAGCTGCTTCAAAATCGTAATAACAGCCGCTGCAGAACATCCTACAGCAATGTTTTTTTCTCATCTGAGGAGAGAGACTGTGAACGGGGGGGGACGGCCGAGCGTGTGTCAGTCCCAACTCTCCTTTCATCCTTATATCTTGTATGCAGATGGACAGCCTTGGACAGCTAATCTCCCCAGATGGAGACAGAAATCAGTCCATCTTGTAAACAGGCAGATCGGATGAGAGGGAAATGGGAGATACATGGGGGATGATGGGGAGAGAGAGAAAACGAGGTGGAGGAGGGCTTATGTTCGCTTCCTCAAACACCACAGGTGAGCTGGCTGTTTTGCACTGTCCAACTAACTCTGCTGTGCTGCTCTAAACCGATGAGAGCAACAGATGAGCAGGTGCTGCTTCTGGACCCAGGACATAACCTGCCCTAGAAAGAATCAACCCTAGAAAGGCAGTGGGCCCTAACCAGATACTAAAGGGGGTGTAATGAAAGAAAGCCCCAAAGTCTCCAAAAGGCCCAAAGTCTCCTCGCTGAATGACTATTAACCTGCAGCACTCACATCCATGATCACAAATTATTTAGAGAGCAAAACTGGATTTTCTACCAGACAGATATTGTGGAGAAGGGACGGGCCAAGCATCGTCTACGGGCTCCACACAGGGGCGTGCCCTGAGCCTCCTTCTCTATACGCTGATGCCTCCCAACTGTTGCACAAAGTTCAGTAAGAACCATGTTATGAAACATGCAGAAGACACAACAGTGACGGCCTCATCTAAAACAACAACAGGAGCTACAGGGAGGGGCTGGGGCCAATGATCAAGTTCCCAGAAAGCGTGAAATGGACACCAGGATTTACATCAAGGACGCTGATGAAGAGATAGCGCAGCATCCACATTTCCTGGGAGTGAAGGTCAGCAAGAGCTTATCCCGGTCTCTGCACGTCGCCGGCACGTGCACCTTTTAAAAGGGGCTCAGATCATCCCGCCCGTCCCCACCACCACCTCCTGGAGAGGAGCTGCAGAGAGTGTGCGGACCAGCAGCACAGCCTCGGGGGTCACGTTGACATAGAGGACAGAAGTCTCCAGCTCCGTTCTCTCTCCTGCCTTAAGGCAAGAGGCACCCATAGCCCGATGTGCAAAACAACAAGGCTCCCAAACAGTAAGGGGCGCAGCATTCTCAAACTTAACATTTCTTCCTGCACTTCTGTCGCTACTGCAACCGAGGCCGTCCAGGGGCACGCGTGCACGGGACACAGGAACCCGCGAAACCAACATCCCGCTGTGCAGCCACCACTTAATCATGCGTGAGAACAAGATCATCAAGTCATGGTGATGAGGCGTGGCGACGAGACCACTCTAGTGCCAAGCCATTCAAAGGGACAGAGTGATCGCGTTATGGGTCGATTCGAGTACATCATTGAAATCCGTTCCTCGATTATAAGAAAATGGAATCCCCGCACACTTCACGTAGCGCAGCTAAAGCGGACCATTCCCAGTTAGCGGACAACAGTGCCTCCATTCAGAGGTCCCAATCGTTCACTCGTGGCCACACATCATCATTTAACTGTCACGCTTTATTAAGTCACGGCCGCGACCTGATGGGTTCATTCCCTCCCGGTGTTGACACACATTTTTTTCCTTAACAAATGTCACTGGATTTCAGTACATTGGTAATATATCCAAGTATGGGCGCTATTGATAGCAGGCCCTGCATGGCCTCCGCGGTGCATTTAGAACAATCCGGCTGCCTTTCTGGGTCATGTGACGCTGGTGGTATCCGCATTGTTCTCATTTGGATCATGAAGTCGTTTCAGTTTCTCCAAAAAGAAGTTCGACCAGTTCCGGGAATGTGTACGCTGGAACGCGGGGCAGGGCCGGGTGCATGTCTCGGGTCTCCGTACGCGAGTCCACATAGAAGATATGAGGGACTGCGAGGTCTTCATAAGCCAACTTAGTGGTAGCGCTCGGTGAGAATAAGACGGGTCCCTGGGGCCTTGGAGAGTCTCACTCTGGGTGAGAGTGCACAGTGTTACTTGATACCAGCGGGCAAAAAGATCTACGAATAGATGGCCCTAAAATAAACACACAGAGATGCCAGTGTGGGGATTTGTTCTCTCTCATTTTCACTGCTTAACTCCATAGTTTCTTGATTGGGTTCTTCATGGTGGGACTGTGTTTTGTGTTGATTCAATTCAAAAACTGGTAAAGAAAATTAAATCTACTACCTGAAAAGTTCTTGTAGTGGATATGGTGACAGCAACTAAGGCAACTAGCTCATTTGACTGCAAGGTAGAATTCAGGTTCAGGTTGATGAATAACGTAAATAGACAGACAATCATGACAGCAGGAGACACGATGGATCGGTGAATAGAGCTTTCACCTGCGAGCAATCACTGGTTGGAATCCCAGTGGACCTGAGGGTCAATCTGCACAACAGTTTGCTGCCACAGTTCAAAAACATGTTGAGTTCGACAGGAGGCTTGTGCTGCCCCTAGGTGTGAGTGTGAGAGTGCATGTTGTGTGTGTGTGTGTGTGTGTGTGTGTCCGCGGCGTGTTGCCTGTATTCCTCGCCCTGTGTGTGTGCATGCTAGGATGGGCTCCGGCAGACCCTTGCAACACCGTAAAGGTGCAGAGATAATGGATGGATGGAATTACACAAGCCAAGTCAGGTTTCATCCATCAGCTCCCACGTTCGGCACTCTGCAGCCTAGCAACCCAGTCTGTCAGCTTACTTTGTCCTCACGCTGAAAGCACTCCCCAACCAACCACACAGGAGCCCTACAGCATGCTTCCTTCAGTGGGGCCGGTTTGATACATGCGTCACTTTGATCACACTGGTTTAAAGATTAAACTCAAAAAGGGAAAAGTCCTGCATGTGTAAGAAACCCTGAGTAACAGGCATCATCATCGGAATCAATGACCGTTGTAAGGAGACTGGGAATAAGCTCTCTTGTTGAAGAGCAAAAAAGGTTTTTCATGAATTTTCAAACAGCAGTCTTTAAACCGCTGTGGAAAGAGACCATGAGCTCTATGAGCTCTTCATTAGACGTTTCCAGCTTTAAAATTTCTGGTTGGACAGGGTGAAAACATGATCCAGCTGTTGTATTTTTAAAAACATCCAGACCTCCAAACGCCCTAGAGATGATTTTCCATACACCCAGTTTACAGACCAAAGGTCTAAACAATATATATTAAAACTGATGCAAAAACCACTTTCTCCAGGTACTCACATCTCTTCTCACAGTCTAAAAAATGTGCATGTTAAGGCTGATTGGCGACAGTAACTCATGTATTGTTTGTGTACATGAGTTTGTGATTGGCGACAGTAACTCATGTATTGTTTGTTGCTTATTACTTATTTTTATATTATATTATTACTTATGTTGTTACTTGAAATGAGGCAGTAGGACCCTTGGATAAAGGAGGATTGAATAAAGGAGAAATGATGGACGGACAGACAGAAATGGGCCTACTCCCGCGCTGTAAGGTAACCACGCGCCACCACCACACACTGAATGGGCTGCCTGCCTCCAACCAAGATCCAGCCTGTTGCTCACACCGCAAATACAGAAGTGTGGGACATCCACAAGCTTGCTCACACTGTCATACCATGCCCCGCCCGCTGCCCGAGCACAGTTTAGAGAGTGTGTTATGAGTGCACACACAGAGCGTGTGTTCAGCCCCTCATCAGTCTCTCACCTGTGACAGTCACTATGATGTACTGGGGCGAGTTGCCCTGACCATTGGTCTTCTGGACCCCGGCATGCTGGATTTCAGGCGTCACGTAGTGCTGTGTGGGAGTGGTCAGAACCACAGCCTTCTGGCTCTGGGCCTGCGTGGGCGGGGCCTGGGAACAAAGTGCATCCTGTCCAGTCTTGGAGGCCGCTGCTGATTGGTTCGATGCTGACGCAATGGGTCCAGAGGTCGGCGAGATCTCAGACAGGAAGTGTGCGGCCTTTGCAGATGAGGGTGTGGTGACAGCGGGTGTTGCTATGGTGACAGTGTTGGCCTGCTGAGGCTGAAGGTCCTCCGAGTACCCAGAAGTTGCCATGGCAACCGGTGCTTTTGAGTAACTGGTGGATGAGAAAGGAGAAAAGAAATCGAGACTTGACTTATTAACAAAAGAGCAACTGACATAAAAGCAGTTTCTCAAGGTTTGTGTATGAGTTCAATAACAGGTCTTTGCAAAATGTTACTTTTTCCAATCATATTGAAAAGAATAGTTCTCTCAATAAAAGTTGTACAAGATGTAAGTAAAAATGCTTTATAAAGTAAGCCATGACATTAAGCAACACGCCTGTGTGTGTGTGTGTGTGTGTGTGAACCAGAAGAGGAAGTTGAGCTTTTGTCTAAGACTAAGCAATCGCAGAGCTTTTCCTGTTTTATCCACGATGAAACACAGCACCATGATAGGGACATTTTCTTTGCCCCACTAGACACAGATTCTACTTTGGATCTGAACTCTTGCAGTGATAAGTTGCTATCCCTAAAGGATATGCTGTCCCGTCTCTCTGTAAAAGTGCCTTTTCTTCCTGATACTGAATCACCAAGGGAACAGTAACGTTTCTGCGTAGCTATCTGAAAATGGATAGTGTTACAGCCCTCACCACAATTTAACCAGGAAATCAAGCATAAGAATGACTAGCGATAACTAACAGATAGGGAACACTCAGGTCTACTTCGAGCAATCCGTCATATCGAACATTTGGCCAGGATTTAAGGCCATCCCACGGGAAAATAAGCCACTCCTGCGTTGACCAACACGGCAAACAAAACAATCAGATGATCATCCGCACACCGTGTGCCCTGCCTAGCCGTGCCCAATGACGGCCCCCCCAAAAACTTTTCGAAGTCTCAAAAAGATCACGCAACACAACAACACACAAGCAGCATGCGGTATCGCCCCACAACTCAGTCGACTGAGCTGTTCCGCGCGTCTCCCCGTCCTAACATCTGTCCTAACGTTACTGATTTGATCTGAAAAGTGACTTGGAGAAAGGAAGAGTGATAGCTCCTGTAGCAGCTAGCTGCTCACGTTGGGCTGTGACGTTCAGGGCTCGGCTGCAAGTTACGCCTGTTACACTGTCGATAAAAATCACCACGCAGCCATTCACGTCCCCTAAGAATCTTGCTATGATCGAAACCCCGGGAATTAGCTTGATTTGTCTGGAAGAGGGAGAAAGTACGACTGAAGCGACAACCCACCGCCATCTTGTGCTGTTATCATAGATCTGACATCGCCATAACAACGTTTAGAAAGCAGCTAACAACCACTCTGCTCAGACACACACTCTGCCAATGTCAAGCTGACGACCGCACAAACAAGCACACGTATGAAATAACGACAGAAATAAACGAGAATTGATATATTTGACTTTTTCACCTTTAGTTTTCCCCCAGTATTGTCCTTTATAGTCTTCAAGTTTTATTGTTTCCTTAGATTTAGGTTGTTGTTGTTGACTCCCGTTGCTTGGCTCTTGTCGCCAGGACTACCGTGACTATGGCGCCTGGTCTTCACCGGGGCAACTGTTGCTACCCTCTCGTCATCGCCCCGCCCTCCGCTAAGTGCTCATTGGCTTGTTTTGGAGGTGGTCTCAGCGTCACTGTAATTGCCGACCGTTGATTGGCTGAGAGACTCTGTCTGTCATTTCCCCTGGAGCCCAACGTCAGAGGACCGCTTCTAATGTTACTTGTTTGATTGCTCAAAATGTCAAACCGACAAAAAGGAAAGAAATAAGGATACGTTCAGGTATATTGGCCTTATTTAATTGTCAGGAATAAGTTAACAGATAAGGGCAAGAGGAGCACACTTGACACGATGATAAAACTGTTGAGAGGAGTTTAGAAATATGAGAACGTGAGCATGTCTTTCGCCTCTGTCTGTTATACGATACAATATGATAGTATGATGCAAATACAATACAAATAAAGAGAAACACGTATGAATGCTCAACTGGATGGATGTTCACAGAGGGATTTTTTTTAAAATCCTATGGTAATTTCTGATATTTACTACCATTACTTATACACATTTTATAATTTCTTGACGTCTTAGATGTATTAACTTCTGCCAACTCAGTGTGTGCATTTGTGTTCGTGAATGTCTGAATATTCATTACTCTCTGGTGCATTCTCACACACACATGCAAACTCTGCCACCTATCCGTCACCCCCTGAGGGATATGGCATAAACTGTACTGCTGAATGCCCTAAATGCACCTTTGTGTATAATGTGTACTAAGCTTGTGTGTTCTGTTGTTTTATTATACTATAGTTTAACTAAGTTGTGTAACTACATAACTACAAAAAGTCTGATTTTGATGCTAATATATCTGCAGCTTATAGAGAAATAAATCATATAATGACAAATTCAGAAGAAGAATTTTGTGTACTATTGTTGGTGTACAACAAGGTAGTACTTAATGGTTTAGTGAGTACTTAGTGTTCTTGTTTAGGCTGAATAGAAACTCTTAACTGCTCTTAGATGAAATGGTGTGTGTTTGTACACTGCAATGGAGTGGAGACCTACCCATATATGTTCCCTACCTTTGCCCTATGTGAGCTAGGACAGGCGTGAAGTCAGAACAAGGTACGCAAGGGCTAAGATAATGGATGGATGGCCAAGAATTGACACAAGTCACTCTGGCATCACTCACTAGTCTTTGAAATTTCTCCATAATGTATGTGTGTATCTGTATACACGTCACTTGTAGGAAACACCAAACACATTGCATCCTATTTATCTTTGGGGATGATGGATAGTGATCTCCATCCAGTGCACCACAACGCAGACAGCAAGACAGAGATTGTGCGGTTGACACCCGGCTCAAACCAACTGATTTGAAAGAGAGAAAGGCCAACAAAAGGTTACAGGCGATTAGATAGTGAAGAGCCCTGTTGACATCACCTCTGGCATCATCCCCTACTTAATCACGATTTTTCTTCTCTAGGTGCATTGTTGCCCATAAAGGTCTCCAGTCTTATCTCTGGTCATGACAATGAGTTGAGGTGACTTCAGGTCTCTCTCTGAGAGGCCTATATAAGATTGAGGCTGCACAGAGGAAATCAGAAACTACACAGATACCTCAAGCAATTTTCATCCTTTGAGAGACTGAAGGCATTGTTTCTCTCTCTCTCTCTCTCACCATGTGGAAGGCAGCCATCTTGAGCCTTGGCTTGTTGGTAGCATTGGTCGACAGGGTGCGGTCCAATGAAGGACATCCCTCATTCTATGGGGTGAAGCTGTGTGGAAGGGAGTTCATTCGAGCTGTCATTTTTACATGCGGTGGTTCTCGCTGGAGGAGAAGCGTGGGAGACTCAGGTAAGAGTGTGAATATGTGTTATGATAAGCCATGATGTCCTTGGATTAAACTGCAATGTTGAAATGTTTACTCTTGCTTTTTTCAGCTCTTATTGGAGAAGAGGCCTTTGACCCTTGGAACACAAATGCCATTCCACAACTTAACAACGGGCAGGATCCTGTGGAGTCCCAAGCATGGAGAGATCAAACATCCAACACAGCCTCTGTGACTGCTGGATTTAATCGCTCAGCTCGCTCACCAATCTCTGAGGAGGTCCTGGAGGCTCTGCGGAGTGTAGATAGGAAAGGACGAGATGTAGTGGTTGGACTTTCTAACGCTTGCTGCAAGTGGGGCTGTAGTAAGAGTGAAATAAGCTCTCTTTGCTGAACCTTGTTAGATACATTGTTTGTCATGTCCTGTCTATTATACATGGCTGTAGTTGTGTCTTTGTAACTGATATCTTTGTTTCATCATACCTGAAAATCAAAAACTTATTTACTGACTGGTTTGTGTTCAATAAAGATTTGTGTACTTAGTTTGACAGTCTCTGTCTCTCACTTCCCCTTTCCCAAAGTATTACTTCAGAAATTTTGACAAAGATTTTGAAATAAAAGGAAGTGATGATGACTGCAGTTGTGATATCCATAAGTGCATGCTTGATGTGATTCGGAAAGGTTAGACTGAAATTGAGAAGAGACATGCAACATGTTGGCCAGTTTACTCATGTTCAACTGATTGTTAAGATCATGGAATTTTACCGATCCCCTTAATAAGAAATCAATTATTGCAGGTACATTTTTATTATAACATTTCTTCCAGCGTGTTAGTTAAGCTGAAATTTACATGCACACAGACAAATAGACATACACAACAGAGACAAGCAGTGATACAAATAAATCACATCCCTCAGGTAAATGATTTTTCATCAAGAGAGGAAAGAGCGTGTGTGTCAGGAAAAAGAACACTTTTAAAATGTTGCAACAATACCATTGATGTGCCACATGATATCTGAAAACAGTTTTTCCAAATTCACAGTGAACAAAAGGTGAAGCAAATTTCAAAATGATCTGTGAACTGACACTCTTGTACTGTATTTAAAGGTAGCCTAAGAAGGTAGCAGGGTAATTTTTGTAATAGAGTCTTATAGATAAAAAAAAGGACAACGCTGCTCTCTTCTGTTATTTATGGACCATCCCACCTTATTATGTGGTGAGTGAGAAAAGTAGCAGCTGTGATGAAACAGTCACCAATAGTGTATACTATATTATCACAAACGATTGTAAACTATAGAGACATCGTTCAGACAGATAAAACTCCAATTTTGACCTTAAATTTGCTTGATAGTTGGTCCACATTGGCACCAAAAGTGAGTTGACTTCAAGCCACAGTCTTTATAAGATACCACAGTTTGAATTTGCATCCGGTCATCAGAGTAGTACACACCAAGGCGCAAAGTTTATCCGGTGCACACGCCCTGTGTTACTTGATATAGTGATAGCAGTTGACGTGGGACTCTGGAGACAAATGCAGCATCCATCTGCACATATAGTTAATATCATTATAATACATGACGCGGGTTAGCTTATTTTGAGTATTACATGACAGTGTGTGTCTGATTAGAGCTTCAGTAGATTGCACAAATTCCCCTGGTCTGCAGTTTGTCCACTACGGAAGCCGAACATGACCAAACAGATCACCCGGCTTGATTGCAAGGCATGCAATCTCTGTCACATACCAGCTAGCACAGTCCCCGCACAGATCCTGTGAGATCAGGAGTTTGCGTTTTCAGCTAGACCAGCGGCAGCCACCTCTCCTTTAATGTTAGTTGTCCACTGTCCGGCTGCGCCTCTGTCTATAGAAATATAGATCTACAAATCGCACAGCGAGCAGGTACGAGACCTTTCGCGGCACTTTTGCGCTGATGCTAGTTAGCTATGCTAGTGGTAGCTGATACGCGTTTGCTCTGTTGTGACCGTTAACGATCCCCGTTTATTTTTTGCGTTGTGTACAAACAAAGCACTGACAGCCCCGGCTGCTATATGTAGTCAGCATCTCTCCTGCTGTTTTCTCGGCGCCCAGCGAGGCTGTGCTAGTCTGCTCTGTGGTGAAGCCTGATGTTTGCGCCAGGGCCTAATGTAGTCTGTAAGGCTGGGTCAGATCATCGTCAGCGATGTTTAATATGCAGTCCTTGTTTATGCCGACAAAACATGATCGGAGAGCCTCCACTCGGCTCTCTCTCTCTTCGCACGTAACGTCAGCCATGAATTGAGACGGCGACGCCTTCACCTTAGTTTTTTTGCGTAACCTCGCGGACGTGTTTACAGTGAGCGTTCAACAACAAACGGTCTGAGAATCTGAGGTTAAACTGTCACCGCCGTTACCACTGACAACCATCCCACTCCGTTCGTCTGGACTCGTTACTGCGTAGATTTCGCTGCTTGTACGTGATGTGAGTAGTAACGCACCTAGTGCTGAAGTCACAGGTGTGTGTGTGTGTGTGTGAGACGGATACATTTCATAGACAGGTAATGTTGTTTTGTTTTGTGTTTTGTATCGTTTTGCTCCCCTGCTGTAGGATGGAGTGGCAACCAGATGAACAGGGTCTGCAGCAAGTGCTTCAGCTCCTCAAGGACTCCCAGTCCCCAGACACTGCAACACAAAGAGCTGTGCAAGAAGTATCCTCCCCTGTATGTTGTGCTTTGATAGACTGGTGCCCCAATGTAACGAATGACAGATCGGCTTTGGTGAATCCCATCAGGGGGAATGCATGTTTGTCAGCTGCAGTAAAAAAAAACTGCATTAAAAACAGTAATAAATTGGTTATGAAAGTCGGATTAGCATAAAATCTGCCTGTGGACATGTGGGCATTATTAGCCTGGCAGCTGTTGGGATGAATGACCTGCAGTTCCGGCCCTTCTTGCATTGTGGATGTAGCAGTCTGCTGCTGAAGGAGCTGCTCCCTACTCTCATTTATATGTCGTTGACCTTGTGTACTTTTCACACTCCGGCCATGGTACGCAGGTGAGCAAACTAGGTGCCGCAGAAGACCAGTGGTGACCGGGCCACAGTCTGCCCTGGCACATCAGATGTGCCCTGACCTTGGAGACTTGTAAATCTTCTCTGAAAACCTACAGCTCCTAGGCTTTTGTGTGCGACAGAGGAAGAGAGAGGGAAAAAGGCGTGAGATTTAACTTCTCTTCTAAGGAGAAGCTTAAATGCCAGAAGGATGACAATGAAAACTGGCTGCTGTGAGTGATTGTGATGCTCCACGCTCCTCAAAATGTCAGACGGGTACAGACGGTATGGGTAGAGTAGAGCGTGCATGTGCGTGCTTGTGTGTGTGTGTGTGGTTGAACTCCTTAACAGAGACCTGCAGAAACTGGAGCAACTTAATCAGTTTCCCGATTTCAACAACTATCTCATCTTTGTCCTCACAAGTCTCAAATCTGAGGGTATGTATGCACTTAAAAAGGTGCTTAACAATAGTAAATAGTTGTCCCTTTGAAGATAAGCTGCTTTGCTAGTCCTTTTTATACATATATTATGTATCGTAGTATGAGTATTTTGTGACTGAACTTTATTACTACAATAAGTCCTTTGCTGGTGTCATCCACTTTGTTTTTGCAGCAATCCAGCAAATTACTTGTTGCTTTCCAAAGTATGCCAATAAATTTGATTGATTTTTTTAAATGTATTTATTTAATTTACTAATTTTCTGCCTTGCTGCTGCCTCCCCCCTCTAGATGAGCCCACCCGCTCGCTGAGCGGTCTCATACTGAAGAACAATGTCAAGGCTCACTACCAGAACTTCCCTCCCAACGTGGCAGACTTCATCAAGCGAGAGTGCCTCAACAACATCGGAGACCCGTCGCCGCTTATCAGAGCTACGATCGGTGGGTGTTTGAGTGAGAGAGAGAGAGGGAGTGAGGAGATGGAGAAAGGCCAGTGTGAGTCAGGGTGTTATGTAGGTGCTTAGATTTTTATTTATTTTTTTGCTGGTAATGCAGCTGTGTGGGAGCCAGCTCTGTACTTTTTAAAGATGTTTGAAAGATGTCAGCTCGGGGTTTCAGCTATTCCCGCATTTGAAGGTCTTCGAGCAACCTCTATTTTTTTTCCCCCCCTCAATAAATAAAGGTATTCTGATCACGACCATAGCCTCTAAAGGCGAGCTGCAGACCTGGCCGGAACTGCTGCCTCAGCTCTGCAACCTGCTCAACTCGGAGGATTACAACACTTGCGAGGTCAAGCTCACCTATACACACACACACACATGCGAAGCAAGCTTTTGTAATCTTCATGTGCCAGTCAGATTTTTAACGGTTGCCGTTGTCTTTGACGTCCTGTCTTCATGACTCCGCGCCCCAGGGCTCGTTCGGGGCGCTGCAGAAGATCTGCGAGGATTCATCCGAGCTGTTGGACAGTGACGCACTAAACAGGCCGCTCAACATCATGATCCCCAAGTTCCTGCAGTTTTTCAAGCACTGCAGTCCCAAGATCAGGTCAGACAAACTCTTGAGTCTTAACCTCAACCCTTCCTCTCTGACCCCCTGCTCAAGTCCTCATTGTATTCTACCTGTTTGTGCCGCTCTCAGGTCCCACGCTATAGCGTGTGTGAACCAGTTCATCATCGGTCGAGCCCAAGCTCTTATGGACAACATTGACACGTTCATTGAGGTGAGTGCTACGGGACTTTTGTTGGTCTCCCTTCCTCATACATCTACTTAGAGATGTGAGGAAGACGAGACGCCAACAGACCATTAAGGTACAAAGCGGCCAGGATATTGGATGGATATGATGCTGCTTGAGATGAGGCAGCAGCAAGACGCCTATAATGCAATTAAGGAGGATCTCTCTTCTGTATTCAGAGTCTGTTTGCACTGGCCGGAGACGAGGACAGCGAGGTGCGCAAGAACGTGTGCAGGGCTCTGGTGATGCTGCTGGAAGTCCGCATCGACCGCCTGATCCCGCACATGCACAGCATCATCCAGGTGGGGGCGGCAGCTGCTCTCACACACAGCTTGCAGAAGTTTCCTTGTGTGGTTTTTTTTTCTCCGCTCCCTAACCTGTTCAGTGTTGTCTCTCCCCCAGTACATGCTGCAGCGGACCCAGGACCCAGACGAGAATGTGGCTCTGGAGGCGTGCGAGTTCTGGCTGACTCTAGCTGAACAGCCCATCTGCAAAGAAGCTCTGTCTGGACACTTGGTTCAGTAAGCGCTCGCACACCAACTGTCTGGCCCTGAGAATCTATTTTTGCAGGAAATTTGATCCAGTATCTCGTCTACTCTCAGGCTGATTCCAATCCTGGTGAATGGGATGAAATACTCTGAGATCGACATTATTCTCCTAAAGGTGAGATTAATCAGACATTCCCCATCAAGACGCCCCCCCCTCTCCTATCTTTTCTGAGCGCTCGCCGGTGTCTCTGTTGTCTCCCAGGGCGACGTCGACGACGAGGATGAGGCAATCCCTGACAGCGAGCAGGACATCAAGCCTCGCTTCCACAAGTCTCGCACGGTGACCCTGCAGCACGAAGGAGGGGAGGGAGAGGAAGGCGAGGACATCGACGAAGATGAGGACGACGACGACGACACGCTGTCTGACTGGAACCTAAGTGAGTTACAGGCACATGGGCGCTTCTTTCTCTCCGCAGGCTTTTTTGGACATTATTTCTGTGCGACACATAATGTTTGTTTGTTTTTTTTTAACCACCCACAATAACAACAAAGTAATTTCAAGTCGGTTTATTTGTGTAGCACATTCATAAAGAAAAGGACTTGAGCCAAATGTAAGGATAACATGGGACAAATGAGTTGAAATGAACACTTAAATGACCAGTAATATAACAAAAAAGCACATCAAAACTGAGCTAAAAGCGACATCCTCAAAGTAGTGTTTTCAGCTGGACTTGAAAGTGTCAGTGGTGGGACAAGACTGTTCCAGGGCCTTGTTTTTGTGTCAATGCTGTCACGTTGATGTTGATGCTGGTCTGTCCTCCCTCCAGGGAAGTGCTCGGCTGCTGCTTTGGACGTCCTCGCTAACGTGTTCCGTGAGGAGCTGCTCCCACATCTCCTGCCCCTGCTCAAAGGCTTGCTCTTCCACCCTGACTGGGTCATCAAGGAGTCTGGCATCCTAGTCCTGGGCGCCATCGCTGAGGGTGAGACGCCGCAGACTTCCTTTAGCTCATCAACGCTGTCTCTCTTGATGCATTCAATTTTTTTTCCCCCCGTCCTTCCAGGCTGCATGCAAGGCATGGTCCCCTACCTGCCCGAGCTCATCCCCCACCTCATCCAGTGTCTGTGTGACAAGAAGGCCCTGGTGCGCTCCATCGCCTGCTGGACGCTCAGCCGCTACGCCCACTGGGTGGTCAGCCAGCCGCCCGACGCCCACCTCAAGCCCCTCATGACCGAGCTGCTCAAACGCATCCTGGACGGCAACAAGAGGGTGCAGGAGGCCGCGTGCAGGTACCGCCGCCCCCCTCGCCCCGTCCTCCCCCTGCAGGCGGACGCTCCTCTGACTCCCCTGGTCTGTCCTGCAGCGCCTTCGCCACGCTGGAGGAAGAGGCCTGCACAGAGCTGGTGCCGTACCTGAGCTTCATCCTCGACACGCTGGTGTTCGCCTTCGGGAAGTACCAGCACAAGAACCTGCTGATCCTCTACGACGCCATAGGGACGCTGGCGGACTCGGTGGGCCACCACCTCAACCAGCCGGTGAGGCCGTCGCACGTGTCGGGTGTGCGCGTCGCGGTGTGGGGAGAGAAATGTATCGACACGCTGCTGGCTCTTCCAGGAGTACATCCAGAAGCTGATGCCCCCGCTGATCGCCAAGTGGAACGAGCTGAAGGACGAGGACAAGGACCTGTTCCCCCTGCTGGAGTGCCTGTCGTCCGTGGCCACGGCGCTGCAGAGCGGCTTCCTCCCGTACTGCGAGCCCGTCTACCAGCGCTGCGTCACGCTGGTGCAGAAGACGCTGGCTCAGGCCATGGTCAGCACTCTTTCACACATGGAGGCGGTTTGCGTGTCTGCTGCTGCTGCTGCTTCTTCGCAGGAACGCCACTTGTGACCTCTCCCCCTCCATCTCCTTCCTCTGTGTGTCAATCAGATGTACAGCCAGCAGCCAGACCAGTACGAGGCGCCCGACAAGGACTTCATGATCGTGGCTCTGGATCTTCTGAGTGGCTTGGCTGAGGGGCTGGGCGGCCACGTGGACACTCTTGTGGCCCGCAGTAACATCATGACTCTGCTTTTCCAGTGCATGCAGGTGAGGAGAGCCCCCTGTGTGTGCACTATTCAGCTATGACCAAGCTGTATTTGTATGTACCAAACTAAGCAACATGTGTTGTATAGTTTTAACTTTGTGATCCCTTTGTATCCCTACTGATTCTTTCACTGAAAGTTATTTTTATTCAGTGCTAGTCCACCTCTCCAACTCCGTCCAGAGTGTGTGTTCACGTATCTCTCGTGTTTTTCTGCCTCTTCTGTTCCAGGATACGATGCCTGAAGTGAGACAGAGTTCATTCGCTCTCCTGGGTGACTTGACCAAGGCCTGCTTCCCTCACGTCAAACCGTGCATCGGTAACTATCCCGGGGTTCTCCTTCCACGTTCACGCTTAGGCAGCGTGTTCGCAGCCTTCCCGTCATCCCATTTAGAGTGTGTCTGATGTGACGTGTGTGTGCCCCCCCCCCCCCCCCCCCCCCCCGCAGCTGAATTCATGCCTATCCTGGGCACAAATCTGAACCCGGAGTTCATCTCCGTCTGCAACAACGCCACCTGGGCCATAGGGGAGATCTGCATGCAGATGGGTGAGCCGCGGCAAGTCCGTTCACGCATGGCGCTGCATGTGTTTGTGTCCCGCTAAAACCTACTGCTCTGCCAGGGGTGGAGATGCAGCCGTACATCGCCATGGTTCTGAACCAGCTTGTTGAGATCATCAATCGGCCCAACACGCCCAAGACCCTGCTGGAGAACACAGGTACGTCAGATGCACCGCAGTACATTCCCTGGTAGGAAAACGACGGACGAGGGAAGCCGCATTTCACTGGCTCACGTGTGACACACACTGCTCAGCACTCTGCCTGACTCTGTCCTTCGCCTTAGCCATCACCATCGGCCGACTGGGCTACGTGTGTCCTCAGGAGGTTGCTGCCATGCTGCCACAGTTTATCCGACCTTGGTGAGCGACTGTCTAATCTCTACTTCTCTCTCTCTACTTCCCCCCCCCTCCCTACGCCCTTAGTTCCCCCCGTGCCATGACATCTCTGTGGTATAATTTAATGAGCAACATCTGCGCGTGCACAGCCAGTTCTGGCAGCTGTCATCTATCCCACAGTCAGCGCTGCATGTGCTCTCTCTATCCCTCTCCCTCTCTCTCTTTCTCTCTCTCTTTCTCTCTCTCTCTGTCTCTCTCTCTTTCTCTCTGTCTCTCTCTCTCTCCCTCTTTCTCTCTCTCTCTCTCTCTCTCTGTCTCTGTCTCTGTCTCTCTCTCTCAAGTCTGCACATAATTATTGCAGCTCATCCAGACACATTTGTGGCATTTTCTTCCCCACTCTGAGTTGATGTGTCTCATACTTTCCGTCTTGCGTCTTTGGTGCACTTGCAGAGCTCAGTCGCAGCGTTACAAGCTCTGCATTTGTGTTGAAGTTATTGAAATAGGGTCCCGCAACGACTGAACGTTCCTGTTTACCGTGATGCCGGCTGAATGTTCCCGCCGCTTCCGGAGGTCGTTTTGGCCTTCTTTTGATAAAACGGCTGGTTGCTCAGCCTACAGATGGTCATTCATTATTGTGGGCTGCAGGTGCACGTCTTTGCGGAACATCCGCGACAACGAGGAGAAAGACTCCGCCTTCCGTGGCATTTGCATGATGATTGGTGTGAACCCGGGAGGTGTAGTGCAGGTGAGCGTGAGTCATCATACAGCTACAAACAAACAAAAAAAAGTCTCTCCGGCAGCATGTGGCTGCAAAAACCCCAGATGTCTGGACTCCATGCACCTTGCTAAACCCCCACCCCTCTCCCTCTGTGTTTTGCCAGGACTTTATCTTCTTCTGCGATGCAGTGGCCTCCTGGGTGAATCCTAAAGACGATCTGAGAGACATGTTCTACAAGGTGAGCGTCCAGATCGGCCCAGGGGCGCGTTCTCGTGTTGACTGCGCCATCATAAATCACCCCCCCTACACACACACACACACACACACACACACACACACACACACACACACACACACACACACACACACACACACACACACACACACACACACACACACACACACACACACACACACACACCTCCCACCCCCTGCTGTGTGACTCACTGTGAGAGAGCTGGGGAGGAGCAGAGTGTGCCCGTCCTGGGGCTCGGCTGTGAAGCTCAGCCATACACACAGACGCACACTGCTCTTCTGCAGAGAGATGAACGCATCCCCCTAAGGAGTTGAGCACATGAAGGCGAACTCTGTCAGATCCACTGATGCATCCTTGGACACAAGATATGTCTCATTTCATTTTGCTCTTCAGTTTCTTCAGCTGTCAGAATCATAAATTGAATTGGTGAAATGACCAGTGAATCCGAGACTCAAAAAGGTCTGCTGGTCCTTTGGTCTCTTTGCATAAGGGTAACTCAGGCTTGTTGCCGTCAACCTGCAGTCTACTATGGTCAAAGTGGCTGGCTCGGCAGCTGGACTGTAAACGACGAATGAATCTCTTTCCTCCGCCCTCTGCCCTGTCCAACAGATCCTGCACGGCTTTAAGGAGCAGGTCGGGGAAGAGAACTGGCAGCAGTTCTCGGAGCAGTTCCCCCCACTGCTGAAGGAGAGACTGGCAGCGTGCTACGGCGTTTAGATTCTCTACACCCACCCAAGAGGTGAGCTCCTGCCGCATGTCTCGCTGAATCCGATTCAGACGCCGGGTCTGTCCACGTTGAAAGTGACGTTAACGTCCCTTATATCCCTCCTCCCAGGTGAGCCAGCAGGAGGAGGGTGAATGGGAAACTCATCCATCTGTGTATTGCACTGCCCAGATCTGGGGGGAGGGAGAGGGACGCTATTGGCCGCTCCCCCTGACGGACGGCCCCCACGCCCTATGTGTTTGTCCATAGAGGGAGGGTGGGCGGGTGGGAGGGAGGGACAGAGGGACACCTCTAGATTAACTAGGCAGGGACCCGACACAGAAAAACTAACTGGTAGGGACAGATAGAGAGAAACAGAGAGAGGGATAGAAAGACAAGGAGGAGAGCGATGGAGAGGGAGGGAGAGACAAGTTTAGGGGGACAAAGAGAGGCAGGGAAAGAGACCAGTACAGAGAAAGTTCAGGGAAAGAGAGGGAGGGACATCTGTAACAAGGCAGGGAACAAGAATGACAGAAATGTCTGTGACTTGGCTGGGAGGACAGGGACAGTTGAGGCTTCAGTGGGATTCTTAAACTAAAGAGAAATGAATTGTTCGACCGACAGAGACAGACCAACCTACACCGACTCTCACAAGTACACTTGCACATGCTGTACATGCAGTACATGGAACTGACTGTGGGTGGCACTATTATTTGGACTTTTTCGAGACCTACTACATGTAGTTAGGGACAGACAGGCAGGTGTCTAAACTCTGTTCATTTTCTGGGTGATATCTTTCTTTTTTTTCCGGGGAATAGGATTCAATATCAATTGCTTCATCCGTAGTCACTGAATTCTACCTAAACTGTAAGATAGTCTCGCTCTCCGCATCTATGTTTCCAACCTTCATTATTTTTTGACCAGAGTGCTGCTTCACAGAGCTATCCATCTATCAGACATATTCCTGTCACATTTTCTACCTGATCAGAGGAGCGAGAGGGTGAAAAGAGGGAGAGAAAGAGCAGTGTCTTTCCTCGCGGCTTCACAGAAACCATTCCTGAGCGGAAGGGAGGATTAGGGCTAACACTCTTGTTTTCTCACCAGAGGGGAGGAAATCATAGAGAGAAATCACATCCTTACATGTCTCTTGCGTGAGATTTTGTGTGCATCATCGTGTGTGTGTGTGTGTGTGTGTGTGTGTGTGTGTGTGTGTGTGTGTGTGTGTGTGTGTGTGCGCACGTGCATGTGCAGTTTGTAAACCCTTACTTCGGCATTCTGTGTTAACTGTGTGAAATATGTGTTGTTTTTGATATGGTACAGAGGTAAAACTTGACTCCCACTGCAATGTCCTTGGCACCTGTTAACTGTGACCAAGTGTTTGTGTGTGCGTGCCTTTGTGTGTGTGCACGTGCGTGCGTGTGAATGCCAGAGCGAGCGTGTACGTGTCTTTGTGTCCACATTCGTACTGATAACCGTTTGATGCCATATTGATATCTTAAGTAAAACAGTGATTGGCAATGTCATTGTGATCTTTATAATGTTTTAAGAGTGTTTCATGTTATGTTGTTTTTGTTTTGTTTTTTTTTTTTTGCTGCTACTGATAATTATTGTTTCTATAGTGGACTTAAATTCGCACAATTAACGCAAAAAATATTTGGATTAATGCTATTTTCAGTGACTGTTCAGTTGGTTTTGCACTTTTTATTTTATTTTACCTTTATCTTTTTTGTATGGACGTTTTCTTTTTTTTTTTTTTTAACCTCACCCATATGATATGTCTTGACCCTAATGTCAGTGTTTGTCATAATGTGTTGCACTGTGAAATTAAGTGTCTTTGACTGGCAAAAATATCCAAATACTAAATGGCAAATAAAAACAACTTGTGAAACTGGGACTAATCCGCAATTTTACAATGACTAACTTTGCCATATTGCTGAGGTGTGTGTGTGTGTGTGTGTGTGTGTATGCGTGTGATCCCGCATGTGTGTGTGAGGTCCTGCACGACTTGGCGCGCATGAGTACTGTACTACTCCTTCTTTTTGCCTATGAGCATGTAATGGATAGCTAACGCCGTTCATATGACGTAGGGGGGCCGGGATTATTCGTCCAAAAGGGGTTTGTATCCTGCCCTGCCTACCTTGTATGCATGCACCGTTGTTTTCACTGTGTACGTGTGTGCAGATGTGTGTGTGTGTGTGTGTGTGTGTGTGTGTGTATCGTGGTGTGCGACTGACCAACCGTTCAGAGTAATACGACTGCCCTTTACACGCCAACACACCACCTCAATTCACAATGAGAGCACAGTAGTCTTCACAAAAAGAACAGCTAGGACACTGCCAAAGAGCCACTGAAATTTACAAACACAACAAGTCGAGACAAGCTGCTATCCGAAGCTGCATCGCGCATCATGATTATGGAGACGTACAGGCACCAAAGGGCTTTTCAGATAAATCATGGAACATGATTGTGCCAGTAAAATTCATCACAGGGATCTATATATATAATTATTTTTTCCACTGATATTTTGCCAGTGCTTCCCAGCGCGTAGACATTTGGAGACGGACGCGGGCACTTCATTTGACCTTTACTGTGACCACAGAGATAATCAAATCGATCTTTAATCGCTGAAGTAACAGACAATCCGAACCCCCGTTTAGTTCCATTTCCACTGTCGCATAGTTTTAAGCTCGTACGGGAAAGGTTTTGGTTGCTTGTTCATTTTAATCTTCTTCCATGTGTGTGACTGATGTTTTTTTTTTTTTTTACTTTTTATTTTTTTTTAGTTTCACAAAGAGTTTTTTGTACCTGAACAATCAGTGTATTTTATCCGGGTTATACTGTAGTGAGTTTGTGGGAACGGAGGAATGTGAAAGGAAGATGGGAACAAGGGAGGGATGAACTGAGATCTCGAGTGAATGTTGTTCTTTTATAAGTAATGTTTCCATTATAGAAGAGCATGATATTGTTGCTAATCGGAAGGAACGTGGTGTTTTCCCGTGGGTTCCTTTTGCCAGGCATGTTTCCCTTATCTGAAGGTGGGAATGGAAATCAAATGCTTTCAGTCCATTATTTGATTTAAAGGTCATGTGTGTAAAATCTCTGGATTCTTGAAATAAATCATGTTCTGCATGCTGAAGGCTGGATGTTAGATTGGCCGGGCTGCTGTCTTTTGTGGAAACAGGGGGTCGGGCTGCTCACATACACACAGCTACAGATTTCCATCCATAATCTCACCTGCTTTGTACTGTACCTTTATGGAGTTGCAGAGGTCTGCTGGTACCTACCTATAGAAAGTACAGGGCTCAGAATACACCCTGGACAGGTCTCCAGTACTGTACATCACATACCACTCAGACTACGGGTCCATTTAGAGTCTCCAGTTGATCTTACTGCATGTTCTCGGAAACCAGAAAATATGCGAGCCTCTTGCAGTGAGATGAGACTCCTGCCCACGCATCCCAGGTCTCATCATTGGCACACAAATAATTGAACTACTACGTGAAGTTGTGTGTCAACCGGAGGTCATTGCTAATTATTTCACCTCAAATGCCACAGTGATTTAAAGAGCAAAATAAATTGCAATCTATTAACTGTTTCTTACAAGAGTGCAAATAATGGTTTCATTAGGGACAAGGATACGGAACAAAGCAAACTCATTACCTTCTAGTAATGTCAAGAGAAACGTTGACATTTAGCTTTCAGATGTAATATGAATGGCTGAATGGCTTTCTCTACACACAAGAGAATAGCTGAGTAACTTTTGTGCAGAGAAGAAAAAATCATGGCCGACCGCTCTTTTTGTGCTTTCATTCCCGCTGGCTGAATGTTTGTTTCTCTTTGAGTCGCATCCAATTCTGAGGACAGGACAACAACGCCGATAAGACGTCACCCTTTGAAAAGTCAAAGGACAGATCTGATTCTTCTCCATAATCACGGGTTTCTGTTACAAAGCCGATCACGTTTTTTTTTTTAATCCCTACGTCAATATGACTTGTATGTCCCCTCCAGCTGTGGGTGGAGCTGTGGCACTGTGAGATCAGGAAAATCCCAGAGTTGAGACCTTTCTGCTCCTCTGTCACTGTATCCATCCCAGCGTATCACTAACACCCATATGTTGAGATAACTATAGAAGGCAAGGATCTCAACATGCAAAGGTGTTGGCACACAAAGTGTTTTATTTGTTTCAAAAGTTGAAGATAATACCCTTCTGCCCTTTTCTGTTTTAATAGCATAATCCAAACAGGCTTTTCTTGTTTTGCCAGGCAGCTTTATTTGGCCTTTTGTTCGCATTCCAGTGGATGCACTGTTGTTGTCTGAGAAATGCCTTGCAAGCTTTTCACCATGGGTCGATGTAAATTAAATCAGTTTGGAGATCTGAACCAAACCTTAAGCACTGCATGAGTCCTTTGAAACCCTGCTGTCAGCAGTCTTTGACACTAAAATCAATGAGGAGAGTCTCCCTTTGAAAGTAAATCTTCTTTCTTGCCTTCATATCAAGTTCCACTGCACAAACTAAAGGGAAAAAAGACTCACTGATCTATAACATATTTGACCTGACCCAGTCTGTTGTGGCTATGAGGTGAATTATCTGCTTTTAAAATGAGTTGAGCTCTGTGGTTTGGCAAACTGGCAAAAAAACTGTCAGTAATGTGCACCTTGCACCATAGTGTGACCATCCTGTAGATTGTGTGTAGTACCATCAGACCAAGGCTTTGTATTATGGCTGAGAGCAGAGTAGGAGGGCAGCTTCCAGGTGCATGAGGGCTGAGCTGAGCTGAGCTAGAGAAGTGTCAGCTGTCAAAAGAGTCAGCAGATTTATGCTGGGAAAACCTGATTCCTGCTCCCTGGCCCAACAATAGATTGATTTGTGTCACATGAATACTGTATTTCTACAGGACTGCTCTCACAGCTGTGAGCTCATTTCACAGGAATTAAGAGCTAACAATGTGACACAGAAAGTCCCCAGATCCTTGCCTTCATCCCATGTGTATTGCAGATAGGCAACAGTAGAGTATTCTGCTGGAACATTTTTACATATTCATAAAGTTTATTGCACAATGAGAGAAGTTTCAACCAATTACATCTGAGACAAAACTTCTTAAAAGGCTAAAACCAGAGAACAGAGGGCATAGGGTGTTTTTTTTCCTACCAGGACAAACGTCTGTCTTTTAAATATTCTCATTTACAGAAAACACTCTAACATCGAAGCACTGAGGTGATCCAAAGTCATCATTTAGCCTCTCCCATTTCTTTGGTATTTACATCTGAGAGTGAATGACTACTTAACTTACTGACGCACCAAAGGTTAATATATAGACAGCTACTCCAGGATGCACAATAAGCATGTTGTAATCTTAGAAGACAGGAAGCTACTACAGAATCAACCAAGGATACAGCAGAAAAGCAACATAATCACAGCAATTCCAGCCCAAGACAAGACAGCATGCACAGAGGCTGATGCAGGCTCATGATCCTTAAACGACCATCGTGGTCAGTCAGTCATTAATGCCACAAGACACTACCTTGTCCTTATAGTTTCTGTGGTGCAACCTGTTAATGTTTCTTACACTGTAGTGTCGCGCAGAAGAATCTCAGAGGATTTCTGCTCACTATTGCTACGACCTCATTTTCGATGTATTGTATATAGTGAGTCTGCAAGACTAAGATGTACCAGTGGAAAACCACAATTTTCTTCCAGGTCTCACTCCTCTTGCTCTTACATCTGTCTCCCTCCTCTGTTAGTGGTGCTGGAGTACTCAAAACCATGTTTGGTATTCAGTAAAAGTACACCTATGTGAAAGTACTCTACTGCAACTATAGGTCCTGCATTTACATTTACCTTAGATAGGTACAATTACGTAAGTATCAGCAAACTGTATTTAAGTTATCAAAAGCAAAAGTTCTCATTGTGCAATAGTGTTTCATTATCACGTGTTATCAGTAGGATCAATATATTTTTAGAATAATATTCCTGATGCAATCATGCATATGTTGAGTTTGAATGCTATGGGTGTTTGAAATGTACCTACGGTGATTTTAATAATTTTATAAAAAGTAGTTTAAACTGGAACAATGCGTCAGGATCTATAATATCATATTATGTCTGTCCCTGGAGAAACATGCGTCTCTCAGGTATTAAGCCTGCTTTCTGTTTCGCAGTGAGGCATTTTCCAGCTCATCCGATGAAGGAGCACTTCATTCTTTGGAAAATTCACTTTCCAAATCGCCAGATTTGTTGTAAGAGATCGGTTGGAACTTAATATTGCTGGTCAAATAAAGTGGCGTGAAATATTCACTCCAATGGGTAAATATTCCAGTACAGCACTTGAGTAAATACACCTAACTACAATCCTCCACTGCGTGTGGGCTCAGAAGTTGCTGAAGATCTCTTGTCTCTTGTTCCAGTCCATGGGAGGCGCTCTCTTCTTCTTGCGGCCAGCGAGGACCTTTTGTTTGGCCTCGGCAGCTGTGGGACTCAGGCGCAGGCCGCTGTCTACGAAAGGGTCTGAAATGCGCCTCTCATCCTCATCGTGGGCCTGGAATACACACGTTGTCATATGTTTAATGCACACACTCACATAGTCTCATTTTCAAGATGTTGTGCAGGCTGTGCAAAAAATTTCACCCTACTGGATGTTAAACTGGAAAGACTGGAAGGGGAATTAATTCAGAGAGATTCCTTTCCTGATAAATATTCTGCCTAGATATATAAATAAGCACATCATGAAAGTCTGAAAAATCATTCCCAGTTGTCCCTCCATGTATAATAATGAATAATATTGTTTTCATACTGTTTTCAATTTTCATTCAACGTTCAGACCCAAAGCGGGAGGTGTCAATACGCAATTTATAGAGATTAGATATAGAGAGATAGAGATATAGAGACTAATCTTTTCAGATAATTCCCGACACAGGGAATTCAAGAAAAACTTTCATTCTGACATGAACTGTAGCAGCAAAGAAATGCTAAACTCTAATGCTAAATGTTAAACACTACACTTAAATTGAAACTCAATCCAACTTTGTTTGGTTCAAATGTGATTTGACGCTCTGCGTCCTGCTTGCTGCTGCCTCGACTCAAATTCATCTCAGATCCAACACCTGAACTTCATTCTCATCTCAGCTCGTACAGCTTGTCCCACCTGAATGCTCATGTCCGAGCTGCTGAACTCTGACTGGGTGGTGGAGCTCCTGGAGGACTGAGATGCTGAGCTCCCGTTAGTGCGGGGTTTCGGGGACGTCTGTGAGATGGGGGGGTCTGTCAGTGTGACACTTATCACTGGGGGGTCCGCGGCGTGGAGCTCAGTGGTCGGAGAGGGCGTGGGCGGCCCGCTGTCTGTGGCTGACTCATCCACGTAGACCTCTGAGAGAGCGAGAACACAGGCATGTCTAGTCTGGGGGGGACAGAGATGTGTGTACGTGTTTGTAAGCTATTTCACCTTTCTCGTGGCTGCTGGTGGGCGTGAGCCCCAGTCTGCTGAAGAGCTCGTCTGTCTCCTGGTCCACCACAAGGAGGCGTACTTCCTCTCCACCGGCTCTGATGAGAGCCACCACCTCGGAGTGCCTCAGGCCGTCGATGTTCATCCCATTCACCTGGAAAAGAGATTCCATGGGAAAAGCAGACGGAGGAGTCACGAGTGGCAATGAGGTGAAGCGAAACAATGCAGAGACGATAAATAAGAGACCTGAGATGCAAGCAACACAACACGTGTGTGACCTCATAGACACACTGAACCAAATCAGCAAAGTGAGCGGAGGTGGCATGAATTCCTAACTGTGACATCATGCTGATGAAAAAGGACAGCACGTGTCTCTATCTACATCTCAATTCAATTCAATTTACTTTATTTAATTCATTTCAAAGCCCTTTCTTGGTCCCATCAAGCAGAACAGAACAGAACAGGTCAGCTAAGTAGTAAGAATAAGAATTAAAAAAAGATTCAGACAATATACATAAGGTGCACATAGTGGATATGAATGAGTGAGTAAAGGGGTAGAGACGCTGATCGATAAGATATAAAAAGATATGAGATGTGCTGCAGGACTGACATAGGTTTCCAGCTGGCTGTGAGGTAGATGGGATGACTTAGAGTTGCAGACGGGCACGGTGTCCTAGTGAAGAGAAACAAACAGCCCCTCCCCTCTGCCTCGGTTCAAGATTATCCCCCGCTGTCTTTTCTTTGCCCCTTTAAACAAACACCTCTCACTCCCACCCACTGTAAGCCTTAGTCCAGCTAATCTGTTCTAATCCAATCACACCTCAAACCAGTGCGCAGACCAGATTAACAATGGGGAGCAGTGGCATTGTTTTTTTTGTTTTTTTTTTTACTCGCTCCCTAAAATTAACCCCTGGCGACGTCTGCATGCATGCTCTGATTAAGCAGACAAGGGTCACTGACATGTCCTCAGTGTTTTAACGTGTGCCTTACAGTACCTCCACTAGTCTGTCTCCGGGCCTCATGTCTGCAATCTCGGCGGCTGAGCCGGGATCCACTGAACGCACAAACTGTCCAGACTTTGCCTTATCGCTGTGCAGGTTGAAGCCGTAGCCGCGCTCCCCCTTCACCAGGTGACACAGTCGGGGAACGAGCTCTGCTGGCGGCTCTGGTGAGGGCTGCACCTGCAGCTGCACAGAGACATGGGACGACAGGACAGTCCAGGCTGAGTGCAGGGGAAACAAATGTTGTCTGTAATATAGGATGAGAAACACAGAGAGCACACCTGCGCTACACAATCCACCTTCATAGTGATAATCCTACTATTGTGAGAGACTCAGTGTTGATTAAAGCGCCAGTGATTTAAAATCTTTTTCGACAGATCACGTTGGGACTTTCCTCTGATGGGTTTCGCCGTTCATTTCATAATTGAAAACTAACAGACCTGAAGCTTGCTTGGATTATGTAACCTATCACAGGGGCCAAAAAATATCTGCACTCATGGATTCCATCGAGGTTACATTATGAGTGTATTCGTTTCATACTAAAATAAAAAGACAAAACTAGGATTAAAGCAGATTACATTTTTTTCTGGTTGCAATAGGTTGCAGATATTCACATGAATTAAACTGAACTAAATCAAATTTTTGAACCTGTCAGGGTTTGGATTGCTACTGCTAAACTACTAGTGTTTCTTTTTGTAAGTTTCTGGTCATTTATAGTCGTAGTTAGCTGCAACCCTGCATACACTGGTGTGGCTGTACGGTGAATGGAGAAGGAGAAAGTGTTAGCTGGGTGAACCGGGGTCTCAGAGCTCAGTGGAGTGGGCTAAGTGGATCTGGCTGAGAGACATTTAAGAGGAGTCATGAGCCTGATGACCAATGAGAGTTGACACATAGCATGACTAACCTGTTGACCTGTTGTGTGTGTGTGTGTGTCTGTCTGCGTGTGCTGAGATCACGCATTAGGGTAGTACTGGCCTAATGCTTTCTGACTTGAAGGTTTTTTTAGACAGATCTCTCTGGCCTTTCTGCTCCGTCAAAAGCAGACACACACACGCACACGCACACGCACACACACACACACACACACACACACACACACACACACACACACACACATACACACACACACACACACACACACACACACACACACACACACACACACACACACACTCCTTGTGAGTCTGTCTGAACAGTGCATTAGTATGTCCATTAAGCATTGCCGTGTACATCTCTGACTGTCAGAGACAGAGCCAGCCACAGTCACAGAGCAGCGGCTGCCTTGGTCACAGATCACAGTGCTGATAGATCGTGTTGCCATGGTGACGGGTCACCAAGTGTCCCGTTGCTTTTAATGATCTCTGTTTATGTTGCTGGCCTATTTACTATTTTTGTCATGTCGTCCCAAATTAATGGAGACACACAGACTGTGAACTACTCTGACCTGGAAATAGTTTTTATTTTCTACGGATGCTGTGTTTCCACGTGGCACCGTCCATCGGTGGAGCCACAGTTCATAGATCGGATGTGTTGTCCAAAAAATGTGTTGCCTAGTCAATGATGGCATCAATCAATAAGCATTAAATAAAGATGCTAGCCACTGAGTCCTGTTTCCCTTTATTTTCTGAGTGTGAATAAGCTAAATATTATTATTTTTGCTTCATTGGACAGTGGGAGAAGTTTTTCTGATATTTCGTCTACATACACATTTTAATCAACGGGAACTGTTATCGAGTAAATATTTCCAAATGAATGTTTTAAAATGGGTGGATATCCAAAGGTTTGTGTCTTATACATTCATTCATTTCCCATGCCGTCATACAGACACCTCAGTTTCACAGCATCACTTTATCAATTTTCTTTATCAACAACTGATGCTTGATGACTTTGGTTAATACTAGCCTTATAAAGGGGAGTGTGTGTGTGTGTGTGGTGTGTGCACACGTGTGTGTGTGTGATAGCAGGTGTGTGTGCCAGACAGTAGTTGCGTAAGTCTCCTGTCTGTGGGTGCCTGTTGCCATAATAACATTATGCAACAATAAAATTTGTTTTGTTTATGTTCTGTTGATGTTTAAAAAGTGAATGTCACAAAACACATAATGTAAGGAGGAACAAAGAACATGTTTCATATATTTCATATATATTCATATACTGTACTGTACTTTTAACAATGAGCACACGGCACACATGGGTCTTCACTGCTCCTGGCCTGGGATTAATATGGCGTGGCTGCTTCCTAATTGGAGCTGATGAATTAGTGGACAGAAATAATCACTTGGTTACGTAGTCCACATTGAAAATGTTGCTGTCTGGGTGGATGAAAACTCTCAAGTTAAATATCAACCACACACTTTAAAGGACAGAGGCCTAGCACTCAATAAAGTCCACATTAAGTCACTAAAAAACTATGTTTTTGGTCATTTTCTGACAGTGGAATTTAATTGAAAATCATCCATCCTTTCTGCTACCTGGCTTAAACTGTAGATGAGTGGGACACACTAACAGCTATTCATCGATCAAGGTGTGTCATAAAAAAAACAGGCCTCTGAAGGTCATAATGTAATGTTTTGGGTGAAGAGGTCAGTTCACGCGAGCAGCCACAGAGGCTGGATGTGTAACAGGTCGGACTGGGCTGAGCAGGTGCTGCTACTGCTGCGTTGGATCTGAGCCTATAACTAAACCTGAGACAGAGAGCTGTGCTGGCCAGCCAAGGGACAGCCTGTATTTACCCTGCCTTTCCGCTAAAACAGATGGCAGTTTGACGTGAGCCGCCGGTCCCCAGGATCCCGGATACCGATAGACTTTGTTTGGAGCCCAAACACCGAGGTCGCTCTCTGACGGACAGTTCTCAGTCAAAGCTACACTCGGGCTGACATTAAAACGTCACGCTGGTGCCTGTGGAAATCTCTTTTGTGTCACTGCGTGTTGTCATTGTCAAATCTTTGGTAACACACCGGGAACACATCTGAACAAACCAGGTCACTCCTTCCACCCATGAGGCCACAGGTGTGCGAGGTGTGAGATTGCGTGTCCAAAATACGCACCAACGCACGAGAGGAGACCGATACGTATGCAAAAAGCTTGATGATGCAGCTCAGTTATCTGTAAATCTGATCTCTCCCGTGTTTGAGTGGTACTTTCTTTCATCCCACAGAGACTCAAAGCCCGCTTTGTTAAACCTCATGCAAATTCAAGTGAAGCAGACTGGATAAGTGATAAAATCTGAACTTCTGTTGGACGGTCGCATCCCAGTCTGTTAAAGCCTCAACTGAACAGCGAAGGAAAAGCACACCTGAGAAAAAAAGCTTTACTTGTATTGACTTCTTGTAGTCCCTGATTATTGTGACTGTAAACAGAACAACACGTGTTTTAAGACTGCTTCAATGTGGGCCGAGTGCTATTTTTCACCAAAAGATCATCGACTTTGACAGAGTGTGTTTTAAAGGAGCCAGGGTCACTAGGTTCATCTCTTTTGTTGTCTCTGCAGTCAGGTGTGAAGAAAACTCCAGGTGTGTGACAGCACTCTTGAAGAACAATGTGCTTTCTAAGCGTTCACGCCTTTTGGTGAGAACAGCGACATGTAAACAGTGTCATGAGGGTTTCCAATGATATTTAAGGAGATGCTTGAATGGCGGTGAGAGAACAGGACAATGAGTCCTCACATTTGCACTATGGTGGAGCAGAGGTGAGATAATTCTCCGAAACCTGCTGCATTTGCGCATCACTTTCGTTCCTTGTTCACTGGCTGTAAAATTTGCATTACCTGCCCATGGTAATTTTGACAGGAAGGAGACAGCTAGTGGCAGTTTCTGTGGCAACCGAATAAAGCCTCAGCACTCAACCTCGCACCAGTCACACCAGTTCAGTTTTAAATGTTCCTCCTCTTCCTAAATCCATCTGGAGTTTTGTTGAAATAACGGACCAACACTTTCTTGTCTCCAATTCCACATGCTGACGGACATCACCTTTGATGGAGTGTAATGAAATACATGCAATTGAATTATGTATTTACAATGAAAAATACTGTATTCCAGTACAGTTACAGTTGTTGTTATTGATGTATTACATGAAGGGGGATCTATCCATTTCAGATCTTGAAGATCTCCTCATTTCTTTCTTTCTCTTTTGTTGAAAAAATGTTAAAAAGTAATGCTCCCAACAGTAGGCATCAGTGGAGTATCAGCTCTGTCTTGGGGCCAGGAGATAACTTGTGTAATGTGTTCAGGTCCAGATTAGAGCCAGATAGATCATCAGGTGAAATCACTGTGCACTCACTCTACATACACACACACACTCCTAGCACACTACCACAGTGCGGTTCAGTGCTGCCCCAGAAAACTGACAATTGTATCTTTGGAATGTGGACTCTGCCCTCCCTCCTTTCTTTCTGTCAAAACTATGTAGACAAGCCACAAAAAGTCCTGAGAGTTTTCTTTTTTAACATTATGTCCTAGTGGTCCCAACAAACATGGGTTGGAGATATTGACGTCCACTCTTACCTCCGCGTCTGTCGTCGTGCTGGATGTCACTGAGGACCTCTTGACCGTGTCATGTGGGATTATGTCTGTGGGTGAGTCTGTGCCAGGGGGGCGGAACGGGTGAGCGTGGTTGGGTTTGGGCGACAGAGGAGAGTTTCCCCTGGGTATGGGTGAGGCAGAAGGGGTGGGCATGGGCGAGGGCCGCGGGGAGAGGGTGCCCATCTCGATGGCCAGGTCCTCGGTGCAGCGCAGGCCCCGGCTGCGGAGGAAGTCATCAGTGTCCCGGTCCACCACCAGCAGCCTGGTACGGTGAGGCACCTCCCGGATGCGGTTCACCACCTGCACCGGCAGGAGAAACAGCTGATTAATAATGATAATACACAAAAACTCAGAAAGTACTTTAAGCAGAAAACATAATCCATCCTAGTTCTCTCGCACACATTCACCTCTCACATACATGTATTTTCTTTCATACATGCATATTCTCCTTGCACATGCATATATATATACACTCTTGCACACACATACATTCCATTCACACACATACATATTTTTAATATAGATGTGTGTAAGAGAAAAATATGCATGTTGTTTGTGCAAAATTAAAATGTATGGGTATGTGAGAGAATGTATTTAGGTTTGTGGGAGATTCTGGGAAGATTTTGCGCACACACACACACACACACACACACACACACACACACACACACACACACACACAGACATTCTTCTATCCGTGTGTGAGAGTTAAAATATATGTGTATAAGTGGAATATATGTATGTGTAAGCAGAATGTATGCATGTTGCAAGGAGAGAGAAATTAAATGTAAGTGAGAGGAGAATGTGTGTGTGTGAGAAGGCCAGAGTGAATTATGTCTTGTAAGGCTCCACATATATATGCTTCACAACATACGATCCATACAAAATGAGCAATACACAGAGGCAATAAAAGCAGCAACATTATAGATCGATAAAAACATGGAACAGATCATATTAATATGACTAGAAATTCACATGGTAAAAGGCAAAACACTCAAAGAAAGAGGCTCTGATCAATAACTTAATTAATCATTAATTGTTCAGTAAAGCTTCTATCAGGGCTCTCTCTTCATGTTCAGTGGAAGAAAGTTCCAACATATTGGAGCCACTGAGGTAGAGGCAAGGTTAATTTCTGATTTTGGCCTGTAGTGTTGGGTACGATCAGTAGGCCCGGGTATGAACACCTTTTGGTGTTACAGGGTTAGCGAGGGTCATTAGTGTATTTGGATGTGAATTAGGGCACTGAATTAAGGAGTGGTATTAGGGCTCTCTAAAACAGGTGCTCAGAAATAACTGAAGTGGAAGTCGGTGAAATGAAAGTAATGTAATACAGGGATGTGATGTGTTTCATTCTGCTGGATTTGGCCAACCACCTGATAGCGGCACTATGGACCATCTGTAGATGGATCAGAGAGGCTCAGCTCAGACATGTGAAAATAGAATCACAGTATTGGTGGGAAGGTGGGAAGACACAAAAACATGAATGAATGTCTCCAGCCCAGTTTTAAAATATTTCTTAACTGTAAAAAACAACAATCTGTGTCTGATTAAAATGTTTCTCAAAGCACAGGATTTAATTACATTTATGGCCAGTATCTTTAATCTTGGCTGTATAGCTGGGGAAAAGGACCTCATAATATGAGCGGTTTTGGGGGCTTTAGTATCTGGTGCAATGATCAGAACCTCTGTTTTATCTGTGTTTAACTGTGGAGAGTTGGAAGAAGTCCAAACAATTTAGCAACACCAAGAGGATAGACAGACAGACAGACAGACAGACAGACAGACAGACAGACAGACAGACAGACAGACAGACAGACAGACAGATAGCTAAATTAGAAACACAAACTACATGGGATCTTTATGTATTGGTGCAACAAGAAGTGCCACACTACACGTAGCAGCAGCAGCTGTGAGAGTAGAGTTCAAAAATTACAGTGTGCAAAATTACAGGCAGTGCATGTACAAAGATAGCAGCGGTTCATCTTAAATTATTGATACAATAATAATTACAATAATTTAAGATGAATAGTCATCCTGTTGAAATACTTGATTGAGTAACAGGACAGTGGCACAGAAAGTTCTTGAAAGATAGTAGGTACTAATCACTATACTACATGAGTGTAAATAGAAATTACATAAGATCTTCATAAAAGAGGTATAACTGAATGTCATAACATTAATATAGGGAATTCAAGCCTTAAGTCTGACATCTTTTAGTGCTAGAAGTGGCCTGTCCCACAAAATACTGTGAGAAAGACAAAGACATAAACTGATTCCCATTACACAGAGCTCTCATTGACCCATTTTGGTAACCCCCTCCTCCTCCTCCTTCTCCTCAGGCAATGGGAAAAGTGGTCTAACAGGTATGTACCTCATTGTTTGTGCCTTATTGGGTTTATGTCCCTCTGCAGGCTTATCTCTCACTCCCTCTCTCTGCTTTCTTTCCCCACGCTGCTTTCACAACTTAGTCGCGAAGCCATCACTCACCTGGTGGTGCGTTTCCTCCTCCACATTCTCGCCATTCACCTCCACCACCCGGTCCCCGGGGCGCAGCCCTCCCAGGTCCGCCGAGGAACCGGGCTCCACTTTGCGGATGAACTGTCCGCCTTTATTGCGCTCTCCGTGCAGGTGAAAGCCATAGCCGAGGTCCCCTTTGGTCAGGAAACACAGCCTGGGTCTCATGTCCAACTCCATCATGGTGCAGCCTCAGTTAAAGGAAAGCAGGTCAAAGTGTCTCAGCAGGATAAACAGGTGCTTGCTCCTCAGGTCTCTTAATCCAACACAGAGATCATCATCATTCAGCATGCTGCTGCTCACAGTCCCAGAACAATCCACAATTGTTCAGAGGATGCGAATGGAGAAGTGGGATCAAACTAATGGGCGTTTAATCCATACGGGCGCAGAAAAACAGCGCGGCGGCGCGCGTCATGCGTAAAAGCGTGTCCAAGAGACCTCACGGATAGCGGCCAAATCCAGTCCATCAGAGGAGTAATCCAAGAGATCGGAGATTAGGAAGCTGTTCCTCCCACGCTACTCTTAATTCTGCTCGTCAGCTGGGGCGTGTGTCCACCTGTCTGACAGAGGAGGCGTCACACCTGACGCAGCGCGCACCTGACGTACCTGGCGCTCAGTCTGGCACCTCCATTACAACCTGGAGGAAGGGTTAGGGTCAGTGCAAAGAACACCTTTCACGCATGTTTCATACGAGGGCAGAGAAGAGAGTTCCGCCTCCTCCACCTTCACTAAAAAAGTCCTCAAGCCCCATCAATCCACAACTATATTGACTATAATGGTTAATAATGTACACTGACAATAATTTATGATAATATTAACAATAACAATAACAACACTATTACTACTTAAAATAATAATAATAATAATAATAATAATAATAATAATAATAATATAAAAACAACACAATATTAGGGAACGATTTTTGTGTGTGCGTGTGTGGGGGGGTGAGTCAAGCTACATTCACACCACTGAATAAGAGGAGGAACACTTCCTATAGCAACTCAAGAATAATATTATGATATTATAATACTGAGAAGATGCTATTCATTTTTCTTTTTAATATGTATTGATAATAAACTCCATACACACAAAACAAAACAACTGCCTCATCTGGCCTCATCTTGTTTTGTAAAACAAAACAAAAAACAAAACAACTGCCTCATCTAAAATTATTAGTGGGTTATGTGTTCAATTACCACACCAGGGCCTTACCTGTGTGGAATGTGGGCGGGCTGTGGGCTGTGTTTGGCCCCCAGGCTAGACGATAGTCATATTCATATAGAAGTGATAAGTTAAGATACTGATGCATAATCTATAGTTTCAATATTTGAATGTTTCTTTCCTGTCTTGTTTTGCACGGATCAGGTCAGACACATTTACATTTCAATCTCAGTGTCTTGTACATTTGCATTTGACGAATATAAAAAATAATAAATGCTCTGTCACTGTCCTCAGAGGAGAAGACTGCATAAAAGGGGATTTTGTGTTTCATGCAATATAAGATGTGTCCTGTCCGATATATCAGATGTTCACCTTGTTAAAACCAGGAGTGTTACTTCAGGACAACCAAGTTTTCTTGTCACTTGAGACCTGTGAGTTCCTCCGCACACACCGCCCTTATGCTTTTCATACATTCAGGTGTAGGAGAGATCCATTACAAGGGTAACCATCTTGTTTGTTCCACTTTAGTTTAAATAAGAATCAACACTAATTTACCATATAAATAACAATTCAAAGGGGACCTCAAATGAAAAGCACTTTTAACCCTGTTTTCTTTTTTGACTTGTCCCATCCAGTGCAGGGGTGAGTACCCTCATAGAGCCAAGCAGATTTACTCTACAAAAGGCGCAGTTCATCTATTTCATGATTGTTATTCATGGTATTATTGGATTAGTTGAAGGAACTGGACCGGACAGGGGGACAGAGACTGGATAGAGTGGAGAAAGAACAGGAACACTTTTATCATGGCTCTGCTTACCCTGATTCTGGCTCAAACATATGAGGCTGGATGTGGACGCGCTCCATAGCTGCATTGCTCCAGTACTACTTAGTTCAGGAAAAAGTTGCTTTGCTCCATTGTTTAGCAAGGAACATAAATTCACATGATCATTCATGTGAAAGGCAGACAAGACAGCCAATCAGGCTAATGCCTGACGTGCCAGATCTGTGCAGGAACAGATATCTACAATCTTCCTTCTTTTCCCCAGAGCACAAATAGAGATGCAACTAATAACATCCCCTACATGCTGGTGCCATACAGCTGACATGTCAATATGATAAGACATGTTTGTGGGAAGTGACGCCTGAATAGGCACTCTTGTTGTTGCTACCGATCGCACCTGTGCTGCCTTTGCCAAGTGCCATACAATGTGTATCCACATATGACAGAATCGTCCTTTATTTAACAGTGAAACGGTGTTGCGGGTTCTGTCAGGTGTTCTCCAGGTGTGACGAATATGAGGGCATCGGTATGACGTAAATTGCATTGGAGCTGGGGATTCACTTTGGTTTATACCCAAATTTCCCACATGCTCATTTTTGCTTTAGAGTGTGTGACCATTTGTTTTTACACAATATTTATGGGTGACATGACCTGCCAGCTTTCAATGTTATAAACACAACCAGCATCAGGAGGAAGGAGTGGAGTCATTTGACTTGGAGCTGAATATTGAAATGAAAAGTCTAATTTAAGTTCTCGCCTCTCCCTACACTGGCAGAATGTGACACTATGGCCTGATTCAGTCAATACATTTCTTTTATTTGGTAAAGCATGACGCACAAAATGTACAAAAATATTGAATCTAATGTAAAAGGTCATAGTGTAAAAATAAAACTGTGCAGTGAAAATATCCTGAGCTGTACAGTACATCCATGCTTAGCTTAGCTGCATGTTTACAGTGGATATGTGAATACTCTTAACTCTTATTCCTTAGAGTTTGGTCACAGATAAAACAAAGTCTCCAGTGTCAGATATGTCAAGTATTAACTTTGCTTTTCGGCCTCCTCCTCCGTGTCTTGGGGGAGGGGGCTGCGTGTGGTGGCTCCGTCTTTGTCTTCGCATCATGGACATCAGGTTCCTGCTCGGTTTTTATTCTAGAGGAAAAGGAGGCACCCGGAGACCGTGGGGATCCTGCCTTTGGCCTCTTTGTGGGAGAGCTCTTGAAGGCAGAGGGACAGCTGTGCTGGTTCAGACACATGGAGCAAAGAGGGTTGACGGGCAGGCAAACCTGCTGTCCGAATCCCACCAGCAGCCAGTTGATCTCACTCCACAGCTCCCTGCAACACAGTGACACAAGGCTATCTCACACTCACTGATGATCTGCATGAATCCAATGCATGTATTTATGTATTTAACATACTGCAGGACAGGTCGGGAAACATAAAACCTGTTTCAACCAGACACAGCGACAGTGTCTATCCACAGACACTTGCTCTGTTGAGGGAAAACAACCTCTGTGCAGTAAAACCCTGCAGCACTAGGGATTTGGTGGGCTGTGTTTGTTTATTTATGTTTACTGAAGAGTTTCGTGCAGACCAGTTCTAGTTTTGAAGTGTCTTGAGATAACATCACAATCTTTCAAGAAAAGCTGAATCGAAGCCCAACTTATGGGCGATCAATCATCAACCAAGTCTCACACTAAAGCGATGGTACGGAGTCACACAATGCCTAACCTGGTTCCATACGCTATCAGTTCATCAATAATAACCACACCGTGTCCCAATGCTTTTGAAATAGAGCTCAGTGCTGTTTGGATAGATTTGGGCACAAAAAGGAAGAGGGAAAGATCATCAAGCACGTCTTTATCCTTAATCAAATGAACCAGCAGAGGTAGCTCAGCAGAGTGATCAGCCACTCCACTCCACTCCACTCCTGACCTCAGACTCAGTTCCTCTATCAAATTCATGACTGTCATTGTCGCCCCCTGCTGGTACTACATCTTCAGGTCTGGTCGATCACTGGATCACACGAGCTTTGACGTGAGACTGGGTTGAAGTCATACCCTGCGTATATCATGATCATATACGTCAAATGGAAAATGAAGTTTGTTGTGTATAGTACAGGCAGACATGTATACAAGTAAATACTGAAAATAACCTAAACTACTTTTTCCAGTATTGTTTGCACCCTTGCACTACAGCACTGCTGCTTACAACTTGCAGAAATGTTGCCTATTTGCTTACATGTCTATGATTTTTACTCATTTGTGGATACACTTTATTTACCTGTATCTGTGTGTAGACTTCTGTAAACTCGCAACTCAACAACCTTAAACTACATTTGATTTGTCGATATGTCGATTTGTCGAATCAGATTTAACTGCACAATGTTCTGTAGCTGATCACTAACTGGTGTGGATTTTAGGAGGTGAAAGTCGGTTAAATGAGATGATGGACAGATTCTATTCTGATCATTTTTCAGGTTGTGTTACCTAGGCAACCACTCTTCTAGGGCTTTACGCGTCTCCTCTGGGTTCTTGGTAGGCTTCTTGAGCCAGCCCAGCCTGTTGGAGATCCGATGTACATGTGTGTCCACACCTGAAACAAGAAATATTACACTGTAAATGATCAGACACACACATACACGCAGATGCACAGCAACTGCTTGCTCCACTGAATCTGTTGTTTCTGAATCTGTCAACTCTACTAATTATTACAATCAGTCAGTGATGTCCTTTGTTCAGTGTGCTGATTTTAAGAAAAACAAGAAGCGCTTTTAAAACTGTTTTCTAACACTTTAGAGATAAGACTGATTCTTAACATAGTGTAACTTTAATTAGCAGAGAGCATGTGGGAAGACATTTCTCCTTAAAAGGCCTTTGACATCTTTTTCAAAACTGTGTTTTTCCCTGAGAGGAAAGCATCTATCAGCCCCAGGAATCATTCTGTTGAATTGGTGTCCATACTCTGGGTTCATGTCCCAGTTGGTGTCCAGTCTACCCACCAATGCCGGACACCTGGTCCCAAGCGATGTCCATAGCCAGGTGAGCCATCTTGGGTCCGATGCCTGGCAGGCGGACCAGCCCCTGCACGCTGTCTGGGATGTCCCCTCTAAACTCCTCCTGCAGCACGGCAGATGTCTGCTTCAGATATTTCACCTTAGTCTGGAGACAGGTGGCAGGGTGGAAAACAAAGGACGAGGCGTGAGAAGCCAATTTAGCTCAATCTTAGTGATCTTCCGTGTGCGGAGGGGAAACGCCTCACCCTCCAGAAGCCGACAGGATAGATGAGCCTCCCCAGCGTTTCGTCATCGGTGGCGAGGATGTTTTCCACAGTGCAGCCGTGGGCTCGGAGCTTCTGCATGGCTGCTGCTGTCACCTGGTCCTTGGTCTGACTGGACAGCATGAGAGAAACCAGCACCTGGAAGCGTCTCACCTGCAGCGACAGAGGACGGCGGATAACGTCGCGGCTGGTGACCTGAGGGGGAGGCAAAGCGCGGGCACACCTACGTGTGCAGGGGCCAGCGTGTCGTAGCACTTCTCTGCCCCCATGTTGTCTACGGGGGCGTCGCGGCCGCTTCGCATCTCACGGATGTGTCCCAGCTGCTTCTTCCAGTCCGGAGGTTCCCAGCGCTCCGTCTTCACCGGCTTGGCCCCCTCGCTCTCGTCATACTCCACCTTCAGCTGTCTCCTCCTGCGGCCATGGGACGACAGCGCCGGTGCGTCCGTCTCTGTCTTCACCGGCAGGGCTTCGGCTGAGTTGGCACCGGGGAGAAGAACCAAATGCATCAGATTATGGACAGGGAGGCTGCATGCAAGACAAAGGCTGCAGGTGTGACCAGTGAGAAGATAAGAAGATATCTGTTTATTTCTGGCAGTAACGAGGCAGAACACTTCCGTAAGAAATATGAAATCACTTGGGCCCCTACACAAATCAGATAAAACATAAACGTGTCTGAACATGGTTACCTGAAAAGAAATGTAGTTTTATATTTCAGGTTAAGACCTACTCTGACCCTGACTGGCTTGACCTCTGTCGGACAAGCTCGTAGCCACTTCCATAAGTTCCTTTTATGACACTGAAACAAATCACTTCTTGTTATATCTTACATTGTTGCTCTACTAGTTCACCACAGGCAGAATTCTGCAGGCATGTTGTGAGTTTCTCTATGCTGTGCAGTGAATAAAACTCTTTTGATTTTGATCCTGAAGGAATTTTTGACCAAACATTAATAAAGACATCATAAGACATTGTGGACTACAATGTACTTTATCCTCTGACAAATGGGCTCCAGATTTAAAGTCTACAATACTACACAGAACAATTTGTCACAACAGCAGTGGACTAATGTGTGAGAATTGTTAGAAATCCTGACTTAGGACATGGACCGTGCAGGGTTACAATCTGTCCCCACAGCGTGTGAATAGGAGTGAACGGGTAAATGTGACTTGTGTTTGTAAAGCAATTTGAAAGGTAATGCAGACTAGAAAGGCTGTATGTAAACACCAGTCAATATACCATTTACAAATTTGTCACAACCTGGCTGCAGGGATTTGCCCTCATTCAGCTTCCACAGTGCTGGCATTCAATGTAATCTGATGGCTCACTGTTACCCATTGTCCAAGTGTGTTTTCTAACCTGGAATCCGATTTTACCCGAAGGAAGGTCCCCAAGGGATCAATAATCTATCTAACTGTCTGTATATGAATCCATCAATCTGCTTGTAATATATCTAATCATCCATCAATTGCTGACTTGGATCTGGAAAATGAACTGGATCTACATGCTTCCCTGTAGCAAATCTCTTGCTTGAAATGCTGGACCCGATGTCCATGAAGATGCATGAGTCCAAACAACTCAAAATACAATTTACCGTCCCCCACGTGTCTGTGTGTGGCTACAGGAGCATAACGTAAACATTACCAGTGGACCCGGGACCCGAGTGGGGTATTTGCTCCGAGATCTTCGCTTCCTCCTCCTCCTCCTCCTCCTTCACTCTCACCACCACGGCCGAGGAGCCCGGATCCCCGTTCCTCCGTCTCCCGGTAAGTCTGCACCGGAGAGGAGCCTCCGGTAGGCCGCCGGTGAAGTACCGAGAAGTCATTGAAAAACACTGCACCACATAGCAGATAGCAGGACTGCTGCTGCTGCGAGGCATGTAGATGCTACTGAAGTTAGTTTCTCATTGGACGTTTCTTATGGACGAGTATGGCGCTGAACGACGTCCAAATAATAAATAAGAAAGAATAAGAATAAGAATAAATAAGAAATTTGAGGCAGAAAAAAAATCTAATAGTCTAATAAAAATAGCTAAATAAATAAGATAGCAGTAATAGTTAAACATTTGCTATTAGATTATTTCAATTATATTATTTCCTACATTTAACTGTTGAAGAGTATTCAATTATTTAATATAATTTAAAAGAATTATAAAATACAATATACATTTGTTTTTTAGAAAGTATGGATGCATCTTCTAAACCGATAAAAGTTTAAATCTAAAATTTTTAACCACTTTAACCACTCAAAATTTTGATTTTGTCTTCACTATAAGCTTAAAAACGTAAGTAAACGCGTTAAATCCTGCAAATTATGTTCTTCCAAACAACTTTTTATTTTCAATTCAGAGGCTGTTTTTCACAGTTGACGTATGACTCCAACGCGAAACCAACTTCACCTCCTCCTTACGCCTGCTTCCTTACGTAGCTGGTAAACTAGTACGTTTAATTTTGGGCAGTTTATGGCTGCACACATCGCTACTGTTTTGTTATCACTTGAAACCACCAGTGGCTCCCTAATGTGTACTACTTTGCTCCGTGGTTGTTTATTTAATCTCCGAACAAACTGCCTTTTCTAATTGTAGTTCTAGTTTAGCTTCACTGAGAACTCCATTTCCCACATCGCACCGCGTGGAGTTGTACAGGAAGTGTCCCTGTCAGATCGTTACCCTGACTTCCGGCTGAGGGGTAGAGAGGCGGAGGGGGGCATCGAGCCTGGACGAGAACAAGCTTCGAGCAGCAAACAGGGACTGAAGTCGCTCCTCGGTGGCTCACGGCTGTGTTGTCCGCAAGCTGTGGCTGAATGAAACCGAGGATCACTCATCTCCAATAAGGTGAGGAGAGAGGAGAGGGGAGAGGAGAGCAGGGGGAGGTGGGAGGAGGAGGAGGTGTTGTTTTTCTTTTGAAGCTACCAGACCTTGAACGCCACACAGAGGTGCAGCTAGCCTCATGTCAGACAATGTAAAGCTTATGGTTAGCTGCTGCCACTGCGCCTCTCTGCGGCTACTCATGCCGTGTTTATGTGCGCTGTCTGCAGATACTGAGGCTACCTTGCACCGTGGAGCTGGTGCTGGACGTGCTGTTGCTTGTTGTTGTTGAACTAAAACAGACTGGTCGTTGTCTGTCTGCTCACCTCCCCTCCCCTCTGCCTCTGTCAAGTCCACATGACAGCAAATTCTCCAAACCTGCCTCTCCCCCTCCCTCTCCCTCCACCCCCTGGTTTACACATTGACAGGCTGGGACTCCGAACTTCATAGCTGGAGTCTTAAAGGGTCAGATCACCCAAATTACATATGTGATCGAACAGCTGTGCAGCCATGTCTGGTGCACCAAGCGTTTGACAAATCAACTTTTGCAGACTGTGTCAGGGGCTAGACAATGTCCAGCATGCAGGGAGAGTTGCAGCTCAGGACTAAGCCAATGAAAGAGGAGATGGGCGAAGAGAAATCAAGGGGCCGGAGTGCCGGTAAAGGAGATGCAATTGTCCAACAATAAGGGATCACTGTTGTGTATATCTGCCTCTGGCCCTGTAATAATTTAAGGTTGATCCTTTTATTTTTTGATAATTGATGCTACTTTTTTGATAACGATCAACGATTGGTTTTGAACTAAATGCCTTTATTCTACTTAATGTACTATTGCTTTACTATATCAAATAATATAATGGACTTTAAATATATACCAGCATGGTCTAAAGAGGAAAACATTACGCTCCAAGGAACAAAATAGCTCCTTGATATTAAGAGAAATGTTATTGATTGTAAAACTGGGGGAAAGAGTAAGGTCTCCTTCCAGGGACATTTGACAGCACTGTTACCTCACAGCAACAGGTTCCCTGGTTCCACTGGGCTGAAGGTCTTTTAGTGTGAAGTTTACATGTGCTTCCTCCCCCAGTATGAAAACCTGCATGTGAAAGCTGTTTGGAGACTATGTTGCCTGTAGGTGTCAGAGTGAGTGTTGTGCGTGTATCCTGTGGTAGACTGGAGACCTGTCCAGGGTCTAGTTCTTGCCTTGACCCTATGTGTGCTGGAGATAAGCTCCAGCTGACCCCCACAGCGCAGTAATGGTACAAAATGGGGGAAAAAAACAATGGAAGGAAGGTTTGTACAACAACTAAAAGTACTTCATGCCACATTTGACATGCATTTCTCCATTCAATTAATAGAAATGTAGATATAAACTTGATTGATCACTTTCGAAGGTGCTTGCAGGAAAATGTGTTATTCAGAGTACATCACCATAGGTTTTGGGGGAAAAACATCCTTAAGAGAGTTAGCAAAAGATATCCATTAGGGATAGTAAATAATCACTGAGTGCTTGATGCATGTATTGTTGCAAAAGATTTCCAAACTTTGCTTGCTGAAAGAAGCAGCAAGCGTGAAATGGGAACAGATTAGAAAAGAATGATATGTATAATTAATATGACCAATGTTGTTGAAACGACATAGACAGAGATGGATGGCAACAATCCAATCCTAAACTGTGGGATTGGAGTAAACAACAGAGCTTTGTCTTTGGATCAGAATTGTCAAGAGTCTAGATTATCTGGAGGGAACCCATATAGACACAGGCAGACCATGCAGACTCTTTTTAGTCTGATGACCAGACTAAGCACCATTCGGTACAGCATCAGATATGTTTAGGTAATCCTTTAGTATCACGGCTATGTTCTTTCACGTCATTGATGATTCAGCTTTCCTAGGTTGTGGCTTGTTATTAGCCTAACTTGCTATGTAATCTTTATAAAAGTAGTGCTATGGAGTCAACAGTCATAGTAGGCTTTGGTTGAGTGTCTTGCTGGTGCCAGTGCACACCTTTTCATCTGTTTTCTGTACAGCAATAATCCATCCAAATTTGAGCTAATCCGTGGTAAATGATATGCAGTTTGGCCAGATTTCCTACAAGCGCTGCTTTTCCCCCAGGCAGCAGTTCGCCCCAGTGTAGCTCGCCACTCCTCCACATTGGGCCATGAATAAACAGCCAAGCAAGGAGACTCTGAAGGACAAGGTGAAGGGGATCTTTGGGCTGGGACCCCCGCGGCCGCCAAGCAAGCAGAGTGAGACCAAACCGTCCGAGTTCATCATCACCACCGAAGTCATCAAGGTGCACACACGGGACGGAGCATCTATTCGCGTTCGCCCCCGCCACTGTTCTGAATCTGAATGATTTGCATAGTGACGTTTCTTTCCCAGGAGCTCCATCCGGACTGCGGCCTGAGCAACCGCGTCCGCATGATGAACCATGTCTGTGATCTGGCCAAAACCAAAAAGTTTGAGGAGGTGAGCTCTCCACTGTGCACGGCGCCCCTGATGGAGCGGGCCAGGTTGTCTTGTGCCCTTGACCGAGTGTGTGCCGAAACCTGTTTTTCAGCACGCGGTGGAGGCGGTGTGGAAAGCTGTGGAGGACATGCTGTCCCCGGAACAGTCACCTGAGGCCAGACACGCAGTCCTGCAGCTGCTGCGGGCCATCATACAGGGACAGGTAAACGGGCCCGTCACACTGAGGCGCACACACACACACATGCACACACACACACACACGCACACACACTGTGGCTCCAGTGGTCACTTTCTGAACTCTTGTTCATTTATTTTGAAGGGCGAGCGGCTGGGCCCTCTGCGAGCCTACTTTTTCAAGGTGATCAGAGACTACCAACCATGCAACGAGGACCTCTCCGACCGGCTGGAAGTCTTCAAGGCCTTAACAGAGAACGGGAAAGACATCACATACCTGGAGGAGGACATAGGTACAACTCCATGGAAAAAATATGGAAAGGCCAATGGCTTTTGGAAAGGCCAAAGAGGCCAATAGAGGTTGAACTCTATTTAACATGTGGGTTGTAGCATCTCTGACCTGCAGTGGTCCAGTTAGATAGACAGATAGATAGACAGATAGATAGATAGATAGATAGATAGATAGATAGATAGATAGATAGATAGATAGATAGATAGATGTAAACTTAATTGATTCTTCTGTTCGATTCCTTACAGGAAATTCAGATAACTAACTAACATAGCTTACTCTCCGGCGTCCCTCTCTCTTTCCCACAGCACGTTTTGTCCTCCTATGGATGGACATCGGTCTGACCTCTGACTTTCTCCATGTTCTCGTCAATCTGGTGAAGTTCAACAGCTGCTACCTTGACCAGAATGTCTCAATCATGGTCCAGTACGTTAGAAATGCACACATGTACCGTCTACACTCTTAACATTTTCCCGAAAAATGCCATTAACCTGTATCTGTTCTGGTTTCTCTCCACAGGAAAATCTGTCTCTTGTGCAATAGGACGACATCTTCAACAGATATTGAGGTCGGTGTTTGTCATTTGATTTCTTCACCTCACATGTTTCTGTGAAACTGCATCAACCGTAACGACAATCCATGCTTTAAAGTGTTCACGGAAAAACAATTGACACATTGTCTGTTACGGCATCCTGGAAGCGTTCAAAAGCACATGCTAAGCATTGTGTGGTTACAAAACAGTGAGCCAGCGAAGCCCTTCAGTCATCCTGAGGTTCAAAACCAGGCCGGGAGGTCTGAGCAAGTTCACATTTTCACCACATGTCATGAATGACCGCCAGCCGCTTATTACATGCGGTCAAACTCCATAAAGAGGTCATTGTCACAACAGTTTGTCCTTCTCACCATCGGGGGGGAAAAAAACACAAGGCGCGGATGAGATTAAATCAGATTTAGAAATTGGATTTCATTTTACGTAAAATATTTATGCGCTGAGGACTCTGTAGGCTGTGTCCTCTAACCGTCGCGATCACAGTATGAAATGCCCTCTTATTGGATTTTTTCTAATGTAATTGCTCTTTTGTGGCACCAACTTGCCAATGTCTTGTGTGAAGCTCAGTCAAACAACTGGATGCGACGCGAAGCCTGCCGATGGTGGAACCATTAAGACCGCACTCATTAAGCTTAGGGTTCATTACGGACAAATTAGCATGCACACGCTGCCAGCAGCCATTACGGGCACAATGAACTCTCCCATCGGGACCTTTCCTGTGTACTGTTTCCACGCCACGGTACGGCGGGAGGGGGGGGGGTCCCTGCCGCGTGTGACGAGGCCGCGGGCCTTTGCTCTCTTTCTGCGCGTGATGCTGACGCCGCTGTGTCCAGGTGGCACTACAAGTCCTGGACGCGGTGGTGTGCTACAACTGCCTGCCCTCGGACTCCCTCACCGTCTTCATCATCACACTCTGCCGCACGGTCAACGTCAAGGAGTTCTGCGAGTCCTGCTGGAAGGTGAGGGGGCGCGCGTGCACACGCGCACTTGTTCCACTTTCATCTGACGTGGCGAAAGGGCGTCATTTCTGACCTTTCCCTCTGGACTCCTCCCCCTTCTCTGCTCCGCCGCCGTCCAGCTGATGAGGAAAGTGCTGGGGACGCACCTCGGCCACAGTGCCATCTACACCATGTGCCGCATAATGGAGGAGAGGTACGTGTGAGCGCGCATCCATGACGCGTTGCTGTGGCGTGTGCAGGCTGTGTCTCTAACTGGCTGAGGCCTCCGCCAGGGTGTACATGGAAGACGCTCCACTGCTGAGAGGGGCCGTGTTCTTTGTTGGGATGGCACTGTGGGGCGCACACAGACTCCCGGCCATGAAAAACACTCCTACCCTCGTCCTGCCATCTTTCTTCAAGGTAACTCGAGGGAGACTTCATGCAGCAACACTCGATGGAGTCTGGAGTGGACGAAACAGCCAGTCGACGGTCTAAATAGACTCGACGTTGTGAAAGTAACAAATGCTCTGTGATGACCGTCTGCCCCTCAGGCCATGTCAAGTGCCAACGAGGTGGTCTCCTATGAAATCGTCCTGTCCATCACCCGGCTAATCAAGAAATATGGCAAGGAGCTGCAGGTGGTCACCTGGGACATCCTGCTGGGAATCATCGAGCGCCTGCTGCTGCAGATTCAGGTGCACATGCGATCACACACACACACACACACACACACACACTCACACACACACACTCGCACCAGCATGCAAACACAGACGGAGCGAGTGACCTATCTCCGCTATCGTCCCCACAGACAATAGGCAGCGCAGAGCTGAAGGCCATCGTCTACGAGCTGCTGACCACCGTGGAGGAGCTGTACGAGCAGAACGGATACCACGGCTCCACCGAGAAGTTCTTCAGCCTGGTGGAGAAATGCGCCGACAAGAGGCCGGTTCGTCCTCCCTCTCCCTTGGCGTCGTCCTGTGAACCCCCCCCCCCGCCCCCCCCCGCCTCCCCTCCTCGCTCTTTACGCGACCCTGTGTTTGGCAGGATGCGTCGGTGCTGACCCTCATCTCGTACCGGGCGCAGTCCATCCAGCCAGCCAAGGACGGCTGGATCCAGAGCCTCCACCGCCTCATGGAGAAGTTCTTCAGGTAGGCAGGCAGAGGGAACGTAGCCCTGACTCCTCAGCCAGCAGGTCTTTGGAATTCTCTTCGTGAAGCCCTTTTCTCAGTGCCCACACCCACGCCCCCCCCACCATCCCGTGTCGTTCACTTCTGTGACAGGAACGAGACTCGCAGCGTGATCAGGATCAAAGTGCTTCACATCCTGTCCTTCGTCCTCAGCACCAACCGGCAGCTCTACGAGGTCTGTGCGCTCACGTCCGTTTGTCACGCGCTCCCATCGTTCATCCTGAATAGTAGCGGGACGGGGCCGTCAAAAGTGCCATGAAGTGAGGCGTTAGAAAAGTTATACCTGTCCTTTGTCCTCCCTCTGCTCCAGGACGAGTTGATTGAAATGGTCGTGATCCCCCAGCTCAGCGGGATAGCCGAGGACCGGGACCTGGCAGTGAGAAAACAGGCCACACAGCTGCTGGTGGACCTGGCCGAGGGCTGCACCACCCACCACTTTACCAGCCTGCTGGACATCATCGAGCGGGTACACTCCCACACATGCCGTCTCACCCCTCCCTCCGTTTGGTCCCTTCAGTTCCGGTAGCAGCCATCTGTGTTCCCGTGCAGGTGGCCAGCCGCTCTCTGGTGTGCTCAGGGCCCCAGGAGGTCTCCGAGAGGGACCCGACTGCAGAGTCTCCTGTGGAGGACGTCAGGACTGCTATACTGGGCCTGCTGGAAATCCTGCAGGTATGCGCATGCACGTATTGACTTGTGGCTTCACATCGTATGGGTCGTGAGGATATAGTTCGACAGGATCTGAAATGGTTGATTTTCATGAAGCTGACGTGGTTTTACATTAAATGTGTCGTGTGTGTTGAGTTTTGTTTGTGGTTTTTGTTAAGCCTGTGTTTTATCCACTCATCCATCAAATGACTTTTGAAGCAAGCTTTTGAAAATCCCAAACTCGCAGCGAAGCCGTTCACATTGATTTATTTGTTGTCCTCTGACGGCACGCAGATAAAAGGCATCATTTCTGTTGCCTTTTTCAAGTCTCTCCCACATCGGTAATGTATTTGGGGAGCAGGGAATAAATCAAAATAAATATTGACAAGCTTCAGCCCTTTCGTGGGCTTTATCTCCTCTCTGAGATGATGAGTCCTGCGGCAAGAATTCACACACCCACACCAGGAAAAGAAACGTGTCCCCCGGGTTGCGAACATTTCCTTTAGTCCCCGCGAGGCCGTTGCGATTCTGTCAGGAACATAACCGTCCCGCTGATGAAGCCCGACCTGTCTGTCCCCGGGCAGAGCAAGCTGTACAGCCTGCCGGCCGGTCACGCTGGCCGGGTGTACGAGCTGCTCATCAGCCACCTGCAGCTCCACTACAAGAACAAGTACTGCTCGGCCATCGCCTCCAGTGTCAGACTGCAGGTAAGGCAGACGGGCAGGTGCCCGGCCGACTCCGCCCGCCGTGCCCGTGGCACCTGCCCCTTTCAGCCGTGCCCGGTCCTTTTCAGGTGTTCGACTTCTTCCTGATGATGAGGGCCGACTCCCTCCACCGACTCGGCGTTCCCAACAAAGACAGGGCCCTGAGGTTCAGCCCCTACTGCTACTGCGACGCGGGGTGAGTGCGTGTGTGCGTGCGTGTCCGCTGTCGTTTCCTCGCCCGGCCGGGGCACTAACGGGGCCGCTGCCGTGCTCGTCTCAGGGAGCCAGAGAAGCGCGTGGGTGAAAAGAAGCCTGCGGGTTCAACGTCCCCTCCCGCTGGCAGCCCCGCTCCCCCCGCCGCCCCGCCCGCCCCCTCAGCCTCGGTGCGCTCGGCCTATCTGCCCTACGCACCCGCCTTCAACGTCCTGCTGCAGTGCCTCAAGATGGTACGCGCTGGCACATAGCGCACGACCCCTCACCGTCACCGTCTGATGGAGATGACTGCGTGGAGTAAAGGCGTCTCCTCTTTCTCTCGCAGGAGACGGACTGGAAGGTGCTGAAGCTCGTTCTGGACAAGCTGCCCTGGACGCTGCAGTACAAAGTGCTCCTGCTCACGTCGCCGTGCAGCCTGGACCAGCTGTGCTCCACACTCTGCTGCATGGTAGCGCCGACACAGGCCCGCAAGCCGCCCGCTAGCGCACGCTGGCGCCCGACCGGAATCACCACGTTGGCCGTCTGTCTGCGTCTGCGTGTGCTTTCAGGTGACCGATCGGCTGATCTCGGAGCGGCTGAAGAAGACCCCGGAGGGCGTCCCGCGCACCGAGGTGCAGCTGGCCGTGGTTCCTGTCCTCACAGCCATCACCTCCTACCACAGCTACCTGGAGCAGTCGAGACAGGTGTGGGGCGCAGCGTTTTCGAGGAGGTTCTGAGACGGGCTGGTGTGCGCTTTGCGGGGCTAACTCTGGTTGCCCGACTGTGTGTCCTGCTCAGAGAGAGCTGGTGCAGTGCCTTGAGACCGGCCTCATCTACCGCTGTGCCAAGCAGTGTGTGGTGGCTCTCACAATGTGCACGGTGGAGATGCCTGACATCATGATCAAGCTCCTGCCCGCCCTCATCGTCAAGCTCACCCACATCTCCGCCACCGTTGCCATGGCTTCGCCGATGCTCGAGTTCCTCTCCAGTGAGCTTCACACACGAAACCCTGTTCATCACACTGCTCTGCGCGGTCACTGTCCAGATGCTCACCCGATCCCCAGATGAGAAAGCCTTGTGGGAACACGCCGCCTCTCTTGTCTCCTGCAGCTCTGGTGCGGCTGCCCCATCTCTACGCCAACTTTGTGGCCGAGCAGTACGTCAGCGTGTTCGCCATTTCGCTGCCCTACACCAACCCCTCCAAGTAAGTGCTCGGACGCGTGCAGAATCCGGAGATGCGCGCTCACCCCTCGACCCTTCGCGTCTTTCCTCCTTTCGCCCCTCGCAGGTTCAACCAGTACATCGTGTCCCTGGCCCACCACGTGATCGCCATGTGGTTCATACGCTGCCGACTCCCCTTCCGCAAGGACTTTGTTCAATACATCACAAAGGTTTGTGCTCCTCGTTGTTCCTGCGCCTCCTGTCTCCCCGTGGAGACCGTCTACCGGCCCGCTCGGCTCCTGCGCAGCTCAGCATTCGTGTTTTCTCCTCTCCCCTGGTTCAGGGTCTGCGCTCCAACGCCCTGCTGCCGTTCGACGACGGCCACGAGCAGAGTTCCTTCCGTGCCCGGAGCACCAGCCTCAACGAGAGGCCCAAGAGGTAAAGACACGGAGACAGAAGCAGGGGGGGCCCGGCTCCAGCCGCGCTGGCCTCGTGGCCGTAGCTGTGCTCGAGGGGTCGGGGTTGCCAAGGTAACAGGGGGACTCAGCATCCCCCGTGCTGGGGGCGAGGTGGTCGCAGTGACTCCCGTCAGGGTTGCCATGGTGATCATTAGTTCATCTTATGTCTCATTTTTGCGTTCCGAAGTGATTTTCTCCTTGTCTGCCACCGTTTATTTCCTTTCACCTCTCATTTGTAATGCCATATGAGGGCGGACGGACAAAATGAGACCAGCACCTGTGTAATGTGACGTCCTCGGAGCCAATTGGTCAAAGTTAAAAGTTGGCACCCAACGATGCCCTTGTGTGGTTGCTACAGATTTAATCATGTTATCCAGGTGTTTGGGCCTCTTTGTCGACTGCCTGTAGCGTTGAGAGGGACATCCATGGTTACGGGACGAGTGGAAAAACTTCAGGGTTCGCTTTGCTTCCCGCCCTAGTTAAACAGAGTTAACGTGCACACTAAGAGCAATACACGCACACCAGGTTTTTCTCGACAGGGTGTCGTTCTCATCCGTACACTTTGTGTTTGTGGGTCGATTTAATCACCCCAACAGCCCGGGATGAAAACATTCATCCCATATGGAGTAACTCACCACAGGACAGTTCCTGTAGAGATGGTGGGGGGGGTGGGGTGGGGTGCGGAGCTTAGGTTTAGCCAGCGGGGTCTGAGCAGACGGGGACGTGTCAGTGCCTCTTCACACCAGGTGTTGGCTGTGAGGCAGAGATTTGCCGCCCACTGAAAGAAACTGGCGAATAGGAACAAAGTCGAGTGAGTAGTCTGCAAGTAAGGAAAACTTTTAAGTAAGGAAAAGTTTAGAGCACCATACACACTGAGCGAGTCCAACTTGTTTATTGCCATATGACAGTGGAAAACACGTGTCTGAGCACAAAGCACAAAACCCCCCCCAAATCCACGTAATGGCGATTAACAGCGCAGTGTCCCAGGAACAGTACAATCTACGGTTTCTGACGGGGTGGGTGGGTCGGTAGAGCCTCCCCCTCCCCCCGAGCTTCCCACACCTAATCAGAAGAAGGAAGCAGCCAATAAACACTCCTGCCCCCCTCGCTGCCCCGCTAATCCAGCCCACTCCCCGTCACAGCATTTTCACAGCCACGCCTGGCTCCTCCGCTAACGTCAGACCCTAGCGGCTGTCCTGACGAGGCTCTGTGAAACGTTAACACCCGTCCATCAGTCTGTGTGCGTGCTGCTCACCGCCCACCGCCGGCGGGCTCGGAGCGCGGCATGTCCGTCCGGTCAGACACTCTTTTGGTGTCGCTCCTCGGCCTCCCCCACCCCCCGTCAGACATCGCTGGCCTTGGTTGCGCAGACTCCTTTTGAAGTCCTAATCGGTTCATTAATTCTGGTCATGCCCCCTCCCTCAAAGTCTTGAGTCTAGACATGCTGCGCTCCAGCCCTCGGAGTTAACCCAGCATTTCATTTTCAGTTGGATGAGTTGTTTCTCTTGTGTTTTAACCTCCATGATGTCAGTGCTGAGTCCATCCTTACTAGTTTACCTCTCCTGTGCGAGTCCTTGGCTTCTCTCTGTACCTGCTCTGTGTAATAATGTTTATTTTGTTGCTCCTCCTGAATACTTAGTGTGCATTTTATTTTCCGATTAGCAGAAGCTCTTTTACCCTCTGCTGTAGCTTGTCTGTGTTTATATTCCTCCTTCAGTTGACGTTTATCCTTTATTTTTTCCCTTTTTCTCCGTTGTATCCCGTTTTTTCTTACTCCGCTCTCCTGTGATCTGATTCATAGTGTTCACTGCTGTTAATTTTCACCTTGTTTTGTTTTTCTTTCAATTCTTCATCCGACCCCCTACCTCCCCTGCCTCCTGCGATTGGGTGCTGCGTTGTGGTTTTGCGGGGTGGTTGTGTCATCCTGGATCCTTCCCACATTGCTCCTGGCCCCTCCCTCCCCTCTCCCCCCTCCCCTCTCCCCCCCTCCCCTCCCCCCCTCCCCTGACCTTTGACCTCTATGGCCGTTTACCCCTCCCCTCCCCTCCACTCCTGTGCGTGGCGTGTGTCCTTTGGTCACCTGCTCATGTCGCTCTGGTGCTGGGGTGACCGTCCCCGCTGTCTCCCGGTACACGTCCACACACCACACTCTCTCCCTCTCCACTCCCAAACAACCACCACCACCACCACCACCACCACCTCCTCCCTCCTCCTCCTCACGATGACCCCACCCCCGTACGGCCCCGCCGCCACCTTATCACCACCCTCCTCCTCCTCCTCCTCCTCCTCCTCGCCCCAGTCTGCGGGCGGCCAAAGTGGCGAAGGCGGCAGCAGCGGTAGCCAATAGCAGCAGCTCTCCAGTTAAAGAGCTGAGGGACCTGTCAGCCATGGATGCTTTCCGCTCCCGCAGCATCAGCGTCTCCGAGCACGCGGTCCGCAGGTTAGAGAAGAGCCTTCCCGGGTAACCCACCAAAAAACAGACAAACAGACAAACAACCGCCCACCCAAACACTTGTTGCTTCCTCCATGGGATGGTTGAGGGGGGGCGGGGGTGGAGTCATTGTCATGTGGGTCCGCTGGGCGGGTGCTGGGTGGTGTGGTGCCAGGGGTCGCCTGGCGCGGGTGCTGCATGCTGGAGGAAGGTCTGTGTGTCGACCCCTTTTTCATTTTTTGGGCTGTGATCTCACGTGTGCTGATTTCCAATTTTGGTTTGAAGGTCATTTTCTTTCCCTTGCATGCGGTGTTTGCCGGAGACATTTTTCTCTGCCCGATCCTGCTCTAACACACACGTCGCTTTTGTTTTCACCCGATTCTTTTTCGTTTTTTTCCTTCCATTTCCTCCATTCGTTTTCTGTTTTCTCGTCCGCTGGGGGCATCGCTGACCGGATTGATTGGCCTAACGACAAACGGATGGCAGGGAGCAGGGAGCGCTGCTAAGCACGTCCTCCTCCGTGTCCCGGTGGGGAGGGACAGTGGAGGGACACCTCAGTGAGACGTGGGGGGGGGTGGGGGGTTGGGGGGGGGGGGTGGGGGGTGGGGACACGGCAACGGCTTCGCTCGCTTGCTTCATCTCGCTTCACTCGCAGACATGCGCCGCCCCGCAATGACCATGGCAATCTCCTGGTGTGGGATTTGAGGACCAGTGGGGCCGAACCCTTCAGAGTCTGATCTTATGACAGACTCTGCACAAAAAAAACAAAACGACAAAAAACAAACCTCTCCCAACACCGTCATGCTCATCTCTGCTTGGCCGGTTCGCTCGGGCCACTGACGGATGGTTGGTCCCACACTGCAGCTGTCAGACTGTGGCTGCGCTGCCACCGTTACCTGTGCCGCCCAACAGATGGTAGCAGAAGCCCGGCACACAAGTCCTCAAATTGCATTTAAAGCCCAGAGCCAAACGCGCAGCTTCATCGGACCCAACAGCTGCACTGTAGGTCCCTTTACCCTGCTTCAACCGCTGAGTGGCTGCCAATCTGCTGTTTCCTCAGACAGTTGGGTTTTGTGTCTCGTGGATGGTAACGCCTACATGTCGAGCGAGACGCGAGCTCCTCTCCTGGCGACGCCTCAGACAACACGACCATGTGCTCAGTTTGCAGGGCTCAGCCCTAAACCAAAACCGCGGCACCAACTAGTCCTGGACACGTGTTCGCAGGCGTAACGTGTGACCACAAACGCCCTAATGCATTCAGCATAATCTGAATAATCCATACACGAGGCCCTGCTCACGGTCCGCTCAGTCGTGAGCGCTTCATGGTCATGTTGTGTGGAGCTGGTGTCGAGTGGACACCGAGGAGAGGAACGACTTATTGTCAGTAGACGAGCGGTAAGTATAAAGCCCGTGTTTGGTCGCACGCTGGGACTTGGTCTGAGCGCCGAAGTTTCTCTCTCTGACGGAACCAATGACTCCGCACAGCTGCCATTCAGCTGTAGTTGTAGTGCGTCAACGGATTTGACGTTCATTTCCGGGCGGAGCTTCCAAGTTGCACGTCCTACAGTCCTAAGACGTGTTTTTTCTAGGTTGATTGGAAACTCTAAGCGGCCCCTAGGTGTGAGGGAGATTTGTATGCGTGTCCCGTGATGGACTGGAGACCTGTCCAGGGTGTATCGCCTGCCTTCACCCTGTGTTCGCTGAAGGTAGACCCCCCCCCTTCCCCCTGGGAGTCTGGTGGCAATTGCTGTTTTGTTCAGTTACCTGAACCGGATTAGTGGCGAGGATACGGCGTTGTATTCCAGCGAAGCCTTGAGAAAGTTCACTCTCATTTGAGCCAGATTCCAGTCAAAGAGCCCTCCCCGCGACGCCTGCAGCGTCTTATGTAAACTAAAGGTGGTGACAAAAGCCAGCGTCTTCAGCGTGCTGCGCCCACCAAGGACAGACCATTGTCTGTATGCACAGGTGTACATAAGCATTGTCTCTGTCGGGCTGAATGCAGTCTGCCTGCTGTTCACCCTCCCCACCGCGGTGAGCAGAGGCGTCGCAGCCGGGCGCAACAGCAAACGGCTCGCCGCCCGCTCTGTGCCGGCTTCTGAGCGGACGCGGCCTTCGTCGTGACAGAATGAATCGCCGGTGTCTCTCGACCTCGGCGTTTGTAAAGGCGCGTTAACTTGGCTCGCCTGAAGAGCCGACTTCAGCGGCAGCAGCGGCGGCTGCTCATTCTGCAGCGCCCCCCCCCCCCCAACAACACATCGGGCACACATCCAACGCACTCGTTCACAGCCGCAGCTCCTCGTAGATCACCCTGCGTTGGAGTGGTGAACCATGCGTCCTCCAGCCTGCTATTCGTGAATGCAAACGGGAAACGAGCGCTTGTACTAAGTCCCAGCGTGCGTGTGTGCGTGCGCGCGCGTGTGTGTGTGTGTGTGTATGGGACGGCCACTGTGTCGTCACTAACGTGCTGCAGTGCCAGTGGATGCATGTTCATGTAAACGCTTGCGTCGCATGCTCTACGGACATACAGTGAAACGTCAATGTGACCGATTTTCTTTTTCCCCGATGCCTTGCATCTCTCCGTGTCTGCATCAGACCCTGCATGTGTTTGTGTGGATGGACCCGTCTCCTCCGCTACCCCCCCCCCTCAACCCCCCCGGCCGCGTTCAAGCTCGTCTGTCTGTCCCGCAGGATGCACACCTCCACCACCACCTGCAGCCTGGGCTCTGCCGACGAAAACGCAGTGACCCAGGCGGACGAGGGCCTGAAGACCGTGCACCTGGAGCTGACGGAGACCTGTCTGGATATGATGGCACGATACGTCTTCTCCAATTTCTCGGCGCTTCCCAAGAGGTTCGCGAGGTTCCGCGTTTTCTCACTCCGTGCGGTCGCACGCCGGCGAGCTGATGATTTCCCGTGCTCTCAGGTCTCCCATCGCAGAGTTCCTCCTGGCCGGCGGCCGTAGCATGACCTGGCTGGTGGGCAACAAGCTGGTGACCATAACGACCAGCGGAGGAGTCCGGACGCAGGCGCTGCTGGGCCTGGACATGGCCGAGCGGCTGGGAGGAGGAGGAGAGATGACGAGGTGAAGGGCGCCCCCGGCCTTTCTGTGTGCATGTCCTGCCCGGTGTCCGCGCAGGGTTTCCTCCGGTTACTCCGGCCTCCCCCCACAGTCCAAAAGCGTGCATGTTCGGGTCGAATGGCACCGATGGCTTAGCATTGTAACCTAACTCTAAGCTGTGCATTCTCTGTCCCGGTCGTGCAGGTCGGACCCATCGCTGCACACTCGGATAACCAAAGAGGCTCCGGCCAAGCTGGAGTCCCAGTCCAGCCAGCAGCACAACAGAGCCACACGCATCCGCGTGCGCTCCATGTCAGGTAATTGATGCTCAGCCGCTCAGCGGGGCTCGGACCAGCCTCTCTCGAGGCTCGGGAGAGGCCTTTCCGTCATTTGTGAAGCAACGCTCAGGCTGTGTGAACGGGCAGGCTGGCTGACAGGCCGATGTTCAAAGCCCCGTTTCGAGACATCTTTTGAAGAACAGGAAAAATGACTTCACTCTGTCTCGAAAAGAGAGATAATCACTAGCTTTTATCCTCCACAGATGAACAGCCTCTGCTTTTATGTGTGCTCCTCCCTTTATCTTATAGTCATTAGACCACAGCCTCCTCTGTTCATGCCCACTCCATATGCACTCCACTGCATGTGAGCAGAAGTTGAATTATTTATCACTTCTCTGTGATGAGTCTTTGTTTATTCATAGGAAAACGGGATGCAAAGTTTACATCCTCACTGTGATCTCCTCCTCATTGTGCTTTGGATTTGCCCGATATGTATGCGATATAAGGGGTCACAGCCACAGTGATGCGAATGCTGCGTTTCATCAAGGAGAACAGCCCCCCTGTTTGCGCTCGCTTCTGTGTGCGATTGATGTTTAATTATAGCCTGCCTTCGAATCTTAAGCATCTCTGCGGACGCGCCCTCCGCCTCAGAGCGGCGATGCGCGCTGCCAGGACGACCGCAGACTGCCGATGAGACTGACCCCCCCCCGTCTGTGTGCGTTTGCAGGCGGCCACGCGCTACGTGCCGGCCCCGCCCAGAGCCTCAGTCCGCTGGTGTCGCCCTCCGAGGGCGAGTTGGCCGCGCCGCTCTCCCCCCCCGCCGGCGCCGCCCTGGATGGCCTGGGCCCCCCGTCCTCCGCCTCGGCCGGCCCGTCCGCCCCCCTGCCTCTCAAAGACAACCCCAGCCTGGCCGAGTTTGTGCCCATGCTCACGCAGGGCTGGGCGGAAATCTTCATCCGCAGGCCGTCAGGTAGAGAAACGCGCGTCAGCCGCGACTCGTCGGCTGCGGCTGTGGGTGCTGGGATGTGGCCGGGCCGTCAGACGGGCGTTTTTTTATTCATTTATTCATTTGTGTCTTTGAATTCGAGAGCTACCTGGTAGATTTGGCAGCGCCAGCTCTTCCTCTTTGCTCAAGCTGAGTCACAAATGTTGGACGGCGGCGCTCGTTTGAAGTCGCTGCCAGAGGAAGAGTGCCTGCTCCCTCCAAGAGAAGGAACAAAAAAAAAAAACTGAATCTGAGCCAACTCTAAAGGCAACTCTCTGTGTCGAGCACATCTCATGTTTTACAGATTGATTTTCACACTTTCTTTAACCCCACATACGCATAGTTGTTATGCTGTCAAGCCAGCCGGGCAGAGAGAGTCTTTGGTTTTCTTTTCTGTGCAAACGTTAAGTGGACTGCTCCGCACGCACTCCTTTACAGACACGCGTCATACTCTGCCATTCACCCCCATTCACATAGATCAGCGGTAGTGTGGGATTCAGCTCGACTTCTAATCTGTGGTTGTGCTGCCTGGGCCACAGTGGCCCATGTCAGCAAACACTGAGTGAGAAAAGAAAAGAGTATCCCTGTATTCATCCCACAAGAGGGACGTTTCAGAAGAGCTGCTAGTGTACTGTAAATCAAGCTGTTAACACAAAGGGAAAGAAAGGCACGCGTCATCTAGTTTGAGATGGACATAATGAGACCAAAGGAAATTGGAAAACTTAAAAATCCAGAAGAACTGTTTAAAAAAAAAGAGATTTCTCTTTTTACCGAGGATCAGACTAAAGCATTTCCTTCCACAGAGAGAAGAAATTTGGACTTATAAAAGCTTAGTGTCATATTCTGAGTTAGTAAGAAAGTATAAATGCACATGCATTTGAAATGATGGCTTGCTAGTACGGTGTGTCTTTCTCAAATTACGGATAAGTTAGAAGTGGTTTACCTCAATAAAGCCTGTCGAGAAGGACGAATAATAATGAAGACGAGCCTTCACCCAATACCTGACACAGAGCAGGAGGAGAGCTCAGGTTCATCTGTAGGACATTTCAAGTACCTGAGGAATATTGCAAAAGCTCACAATTGGAGATAACAAAGGGAAAGTGTGAAAAAGTATCAGAGTTTGACATCAGCAGAGGACTGGACAGACCTCTGAAGTGGAGACATCACAGTCAAATAACTGGAGGGAATTGAGATAAGGTATGTTATCAAAGCCTTAGAACTTTAGCCAGTCTTACCAGAGAGACCTTGTGCCAGACTATGCACACTTCTTTTATGTGTCCATTATTGATAGCATTTTGAGAAGAAGTTTGGAAATATGTCTGACTAAAAGAAAAGCCCTCAAACCTGGAAAATAGTCCCCATAATTTGAAAATTACAGGGAAAGATATGCATCTCTTTAACGTACCGAGTGTGATCCTGTGAAACTGCCAAATCCCAACTCCATTGAAATAATCCTTGGATGTGGAACAATTAACAGTCAAGAGTCAGAGTCAGTTAATTGACTGAGATTTGCCCCCGGTGATACCGCGTAATGGATAGTCGGTCGAGAAACCTCTCCCCGGTCCCCAACCCCCCCCACGCCATTGTTTTCACCCCTTTCGCTGATGCGCCCGTCTGAAAGGTGTGACACCAGGCGGCGGATGCTGAGTGAAGCCCGTTGAGGACCATGAAGGGAGATGCGGCCCCAGAGCCGTGGTAGCGGGACGCCCGAGCGTCCTCATCCGGCCCGCCTCACCTTAATGGGGTCACACAACGGCACATTTGAAGTTGCTGCCATCCTGTCCTCAGAGTGACACTCCTCGGGCTCGCCAGGCACCAGCCACGGGGCCAAAAACGCCGTCGTTTATCGTTTTCGCGCTGTACAAGAATAGAGCCAAAGTGGACTTTTGTTCCTGAAGGAGGATTGTTCGCCCGCTCCTGTGGCGTCGAGGACTCATTCGTCGGCCCTGGCTCTGTCTGGCTCTGGCGAACGTCCGAGGTTGAGTTCTGGACAACGTGTCATCTCATTGACAAAGTGAGCGACGTTAGGGGGCAAAAGCAGGTTCGTTAGGCCCAAATGAATGGCTGTTTTATATCTGAACGTGCAACCCCATAAAGCGCAGGACGCCCCTGTCGAGACAGAAGTTTGGCATGCATCCTGCCAACTGAATGTAGACAGATGGATAGAGACCTTATTGGTTCCTCAGGGAGGGTTTCTCAGGGGAATTCTTGTCCATGGCGGAGGTGTGCTGCTTTATGGCGCCTCCTCAGCCTGTAGATGCTGAACCATCAGCGATATTGTAGTGCCTCACCGTCCTCCTCCATCATATCCTCGACGTCCTGCGCCAGCCAGAGCTGTGGCTGCAGTCTGAGGGGTAGGGCGCCAGGAGGAGGGCACAGCGCTGACCTCCCCGTCGTCTCTGCCCGTGGTCACAGGAAACACCAGCTGGCTGATGTGCCTGGAGAACCCGCCCAGCCCCTTCTCCTCCGAGCTGGGCAACATGCCGCTGCAGGAGCTCTCCACCGTCCTCATGGCCATGGAGGGAGTGAAGGAGGCGCCGGCGCAGACGGCCAGCGCCCCGGCCAGCACCGCCGCGCCCGCCCCGCCCCCGCCGCCCCCCCAGCCGCCCGCCTCCGAGGCCCTCGCCCAGCCGCTCGCCGGAGGGGGGAAGCCCAATCTGATCCAGCGCTCCAACACGGGTGAGTAGCGGCCCGGGCAGTGGAGGGGAGAGAGGGGAGACCTGTCCTCTGTGGTGGTTGGACCCGTGCTGACGTGAAACCTGAAGAGCGTAAACCGCCGTTGTGCTACGAGTAGCGTAAACACAACGGCGTATCCGGCGTCCCCAGCTTCACAGGTGAACGCGATGATAATGTGACTAATAGACGTGCTGTTCCGCATGAGTGCACCCCCCCCCCCCCCCCCCCCCCCCCCCTTCCCGGTCTGCCTCGCTGCCTGTCCTGGGTCCCCTGTAGCGGTGGGACTGAGCTAAGTGCCAAAATGCCTGTAAAAACCCTGTGTATTACTTTCAGGTCGGCGATCGCCAGAGATCGCTGCTTTGACATGCCTTTGTTTTACGAGTCGAGTGTTTTGGCCTTTCTGTTTGTTTTTTTGGGGTGGGGTGGGTGGGGGGGGTCCAATATTCTCTGCATTTGTTCTCAGTCTCTTACTCTGGGGCTGGCCTGCCACCGGGCATTGCACATATTCACTCTCTTTTCCTCATCAACTCTTTTTTCCTCACTCTCATTCGCAGCATTTTTCCCCCCCTCATTGCCTTTGAGACTTTTTCTCCTTGTTCTGATTAGTTTGTTTTCATGTTTTTGTTTTTTTTTTTTCCCCCCCACATCCTCACCACCGTGCTGGTTTGTGATTGGCTGTGGTGTGTAACGGCCTGGCCCGCGGCGTGCCGCCTGCAGTGGGGGGCTCTCTCTGGTCTCTGGGTTCGGGCTCAGCCCCCCCAGGTCCTCCAGCTCCTGGCAGGTTGCACAGGAGCATTTCCTGGGCAGGTACCGTCCACCACATGTGTGCCCCCACCACCCCCCTCCCCCTCCAGACAACACCTGGTGTAGTGTATTTCTTCTCACTTGCACAATGCAGTGGTCTGCCTGCGCTAAACGGGAGACACTCGGTCGTCTTTCCTCCATAAAACCCTCCCACTGGAAGTGGAAACTGTTATCAGCTGCATGGGATCTGAAGACCAAAATATCCTTCTCCTACCAGAGTCACATTTTGGGAAACATCCTTTTTATGCCCATTCAGTAATGTCAGCCAAGTAGCTTTGCTTCGCGTGAGTGGAACAGAAACAGATAAACGGGATCAAAACAATAAAATCTTTGTACCAACATCGTCAAGCTGCACTAATTGAAACATCTTATCTGCTTGATGAGTGCAAAACCTGCAGTTTTTAGTGTTTTTTTTCCCCCAAAAAATGTTCCTCTTGTCCTTTCAAAGCATGCTGAGAATTTCCCATTTAGCAGCCGCAGCCTCGCAGAAGCCTGTTCTTCAGTGTTGTGCAAGTGAAGGAGTTCAGCATCTCTGTGTCCCCCCTTTGGTCCCCTATTAACACGGGAGGGAGGGAGGGAGGGAGGGAGGGAGGGAGGGTCCCTGCGAGCCATGCTGAGAATGTGTCCGCCCTCCAATCAGCCGGCCCAGTGACGCCTTGGAGATGGATCGTGATTTCTCTTTTCACTCCTTTCCCGTGATTTTCCTCTGTCCTCCCTAATCACCTTCTCCTAACGCCGCAGCCTCTGAAATATACTCCCAGGTCCACCCGTTAACATCTCAACCTCCCGACGCCGTCGGCAGGAAAGCCCAGACCTCATCCAGCCGACTTCGCTCTTCCTTGCCGCACTGTGCGACCGGTGTGGCGACGAAGAGTCGGGAAGTGCTGCTTTGAGCATCCAGGCCGCCCGATCGCATTCTTTCGTCTTCTTGGCCAGAGTGCAGTGTGACTAGGGCGCGGCGGGGCTGCAGGGCCTGGTCTGGGCTCCTGTTGGCGCTCGCCGCAGTGTGTTTGGGCCCAGATAACCGATGCATGCGTCCGGATGGGAGAATCGAGTAGACAAAGCAGAGTGACGGACCCGAAGCTGCCTGCCGCGCCGATCTGCCTCCGATCTCCGTGTCTGTTGGCTGGATTGTCGAGTGTCGTGGTCCTGGAGGTCTCGAAGGCTGATTCCGCTTCCCCCGTGATCTGCTCGTTTGTGTGTTTAACTAGAATGCAGATCTGGAGCGAGCTGTCAAAATCACTGCTGACGGTCGCGACAAAATCTTCTGTGTGTGTCGTGTTTGCATCCGTGTGTCTTTGACAGTGTCACTAATAGTAGATAATACCGTGATGTGTGTGCGTGTGTGTGTGTGTGGGTGACGAAGGACGTTCCCCCAGTTTCTGTGTGTGTGTGTGTGTGTAACCACACGTGACCCACGTGCTTGCCGTTGTCCTGCTGTAGACTCGGTGGTGGTGCTGGAGGAGGGGTCCGGGCTCCCCGCCACACAGAACCCGTCCGATTGGCTGGAGAGCGAGGAGTTTGAGCCAATGCCCTCTGATCCCATCTTCATGTCCGCGGACAAGTTCACAAAGACGCCGCCGCCCGGAGCCCTCAGCCGGGTAGGTGGTTATAATGCGTATTGGCTCTTACTCTGATGAGCGGCTGAGAGGTCATTCAGTGCTGCCCTCGTTACTCTCATTCATGTTTTCTCGAATGTTGCGGGGCACAATGGCAGCTTTCACACACCTGCAATGGCTTATGCGCGTGGAGCCGTGCTGTTTGTCTTAGCAGTTGGCTAACTGAAACGTGTCCTCCAGTCCTCCTCCACCTCCAGTCAAGACGAGGAAAAGTCCACGCTGGAGGAAGTGAGCGAGGGAGCGATTCCCATCGACCAGCCCACCCTGGGGCCGTCCACCCCGGGCAGCCAGGGGCCTGAGCTTCCCTTCCAGACCCAGAATCAGTCCCAGGGCCACGGGCTGAACAAGTCCAGCTCCTCGCCGGAGCTCCAGACCTTGCCCGAAGCCTTATCCAAGCTGGCTCTGGAGTCAGAGACTGCCGCCGGGGACACGTTGTGGCCCAGAGCTCCCTCGGAGAACAAGCCTCCGCCCCAGCAGCCCCACAGCGACAAGGAGAAGGCGGAGGGAGGGTCAGAGGGGGACGTGAACGGGCTCGGCGCGCAGGGTCAAGCCGGTGAAATCCCGGGCGTCGTGCCGTCTCAGAGTGGAGGAGCCAAGATGAGGCTGGAGTTCCCAGCGGCTCCGGTGCAGCCTGGACCCATCTCCCCCAGCGGAGGCCACCGGCCCCGGGGCCACACCATCTCAGTATCGGCCCCGTCGTCCAGGAGGGAGAGGAGGACGGAGCGGGACTCGTATCACAGTCGCCCCGGACCCAGCAACACGGAGAAGATCGCTGGACTGAGCCCCAGGTACTGTTGGATTTGCATCTGAAGCGCGTGCAACGCGTGTCGCCCAGTGACTGATGCAATGACTCCTCCTGAGGCTGAAAGATAATCTCTGCTTCATTGCTGCGATCCGCTGAAGAAAATGTTAATTGCAGCGTAGATTTTATTTGAGATGATGAAAAATCTGAATTTGCAGGCTTGGATCTGTGTTAAAGCACCAGATAATTAAGAGATTAAAGCCTGGATCAGAATACAGTCTAAACAGAGCTGTGCATTTGCATGACTGCATAGACTGTACAACAATGCCTTAGCCAGAAGTCTTTCCAAACAAAGGTCAACACTCCTTTTTCCCCTCTTCCTCTCTCTCTGGCTCCTCCAGCTTCGTCTTCCTCCAGCTCTATCACTCTCCGTTCTTCGGGAACGAGGCCAACAAGCCGCTGCTGCTGCCCAAGACTCAGGTCAGCTGACCCCAGCGAGGGCGCTCTGCCCACAGCCTGCGTCCTCTCAGCGCGTCTGACCATGTTTACTCACTGTGGCAGGTCATCGACCGAGCTGTGAAGGTCCTGGACCAGATGCCTCCGTACGACACCCACAAGATCGGCGTGGTGTTTGTGGGCGCGGGTCAGGTGAGAGCTCGACCCCCCCCCCCCCCCCCCCTCCTTCATCCCCACCGAGTGTCTCTCCGGTCTGACAGATGTGTCCGCTCTGACCGTGTCCACCCTCCAGGTGAGCAACGAGGTGGCCATCCTGTCCAACGAGTACGGCTCCAACCGCTACGCTGCCTTCCTCACCGGCCTGGGCAAACTGATCCACCTGAAGGACTGCGACCCCGACCAGATCTTCCTCGGGGGGCTGGACCAGTACGGGGACGACGGGGAGTTCACCTACTGCTGGCACGATGACATCATGCAGGGTGAGACATGAGTGGCCCGGAGCCGAGGGCACGGACAGCGAGTCGGCTGGTTTCTGAGCCGACATCCTGCGTGTGTGTGTGTGCGCAGCTATCTTCCACATCGCCACGCTGATGCCCAACAGGGAGAGCGACAAGGGCTGCTGCAACAAGAAGCGTCACATCGGCAACGACTTCGTCATGGTGGTGTACAATGACTCCGGCGAGGAGTACAAGCTGGGCACCATCAAGGTGCGTGCGGCCCCCACCTCCGCACGATGCACAGCACACCGGCCCCCCTGGCTTAACACTCTCCCGTGCTTCGTCCCCGCCTCTAGGGCCAGTTCAACTTCGTGGAGGTCATCATCAAACCGCTGGACTACGAGTGCAACCTGGTCACCCTCCAGTGCCGCAAAGGTGAGCGGGCCTTTGTGCGCCCCTGTCCGGCGCCCCTCAGCGTTTTTGTTTCGCCTCGCAGTCCTCATCTCGCTCTCTCCCGCAGACCTGGAGGGGCTGGTAGACACAACGGTGGCAAAAATTGTTTCAGACCGCAACCTTCCACTTCTAGTTAGGCAGATGGCTCTGCATGCAAATGTGAGTCTTTACCCTTATCTTTCGGCCTCACACCTCGACACGCTTCCGCACACCTACACACACACACACACACGCACGCTTCACTCCTCTTTGTCTCCCCGCAGATGGCTTCCCTGGTGCATCAGTACAGAGCCAACCCCTCTGACGCTTACGCGTCCAAGTGGTTGGCGAGATTACGACACATAAAGAGAATCAGGACCAGGGTAAGGGAATGCTTCCCCTTCATCACCGTCACTTCTTTTGCCTCATGATGGGTTTTTCTTTTCTCACGCCTCCTTTCACACGTCTTGTGCCTGTGCTCCCACTCAGGCCCAGGAAGACATACAGTCTCGGTCCACGCCCGGCATCTCTCTCACCCAGGGCCACGCCCAGAACAAATCTTTCCAACAAAGCACTCCCGCTGCAAGTACAGAGGCCTCTGGGCAGAGGAAGAGGCTCGTCTCCACTGTGGACGACTTCACGGATTTCGTTTAATTATTTTTTCCCGGGACACACACACACACACACACACACGCAAACGCACAGACATGCACACGCCTGCCTTAGAATTGAGGTGCGTTTATTGCAACTCCTCAGATGACAATTTCAGCACATTTTTTAAAAACACATTTCAGAAATTAATGCTTTGCACTTTTTTTTCCCTTTTAATCGAAATGCTTCAAAGCTGCGACATGCTGTACAGAACACTAAGTGGAGAGCAGGGTGTGTTTGTGTGTAATGTGTGTGGAATAAAACGTGAACATGAAAACGCTTCAAAATGTTGCGCTCGTGCTCTTTGGGTGGGGGTCTGATTGCGGACCGGGGACTTGTAGGGCTGCAGGGCGTGTAGTGAAAGGTTCAACGCTGTGTTTATGTGACACCAAGACGTTTTCATCATGCACAGTTCAGCGGTCAAACACTTTATTCGACTTTGTCAAGTGCAAAAGCAGGAGAGAAGTGCTACGGCTGCAAAATACACATATGAGATAAGAAGCAGAGCAGAGACGGACCTTTCCTCTGCGTTTTAACACAGGCAGCTCCAACACGGGGAGGAGGCGGGCTTTGGCACTCTCGTAACACGCTGTAAACAGAGCGGGGATAGGAAGGCCAGCGGAGGCTAACTGTTGGCTATTGAGCCGCCTGGGGTCGGCATATGGTTAACAACAAGTTACATTAAATAGGTTGATAGCTTTGGTTGTAGTACTTCAGTTAGACTGGAGAATGTAAAACTTTGGGCTTTGCAACACCAGTGCTCGACCTATGCTTATGCCACTGCAGCACATACACAATACTGATCCTGAAAAGCAAAAATATATACACCACAAAGCACCAATATATACAGAAATGTACACACACGGATGAAGCTGGGTTTTTTTTTTTCTTTTGTTCCTTCACGAGATCCTGAAACTTCTGACGTGTGAAGTAAGCTATTGGGCAGGAAGGAGTTTCTGAAGTTTTGCCTCGGGTTGTGAAGTCTGCCAAATTTGCGTGAGAGAGAATGGAGCACCTCAGAAACGTCAGCACCTCTTCCATATCCTCTATCCAAACCCTATGAAAGCACAGCGCCCACACGGTACTTCAGTTTCTGTCCGAGAGGGCGAGGAAACTGAAGCCCAAAGAAAGATTCTCATAATTCAAAGTCAGTGGCACGATTTCACCAGAAAAAACACGTCATTTCTTCATACTATTGAAAGATGTACATTGCCCCCCGGTTTAGATTTTCCTGGTTGTTTTTTTTCCAGGCTTTTGGTTCCCTGAGATCTGCCCACTGGACACAGGAAGTACATACGTTGATCAAAATAAGACATGAGAAACACTTAGTGAGGACACGGCCGAGCGCGGACAAAGGTACAAACACAGCTAGTAGCTATGGCTTCTCATTAGTACTCATTAATACTCACTAGGGTGTTCTTATACTGCGGCTGCTAAGATACAAAACAAAAACTTGACACACGAGTTAAATATGGCCTTGGATATCAGCTCCATTAGGAAATAAAGTGCTAAGTACAAAATGAATGAATGAATGAATGAATGAATGAATTACTTGGCATGATAGGACTGAATAAATGGTGCATAAGCTTTGGCAACATTAATAGTTAGGATACAGTATGAGTGAAGCTTTTCTCTAACGGTTTGGGACACCAAGCTTATTAACTTTAGGCCACGCCTCGCCAAGGAACAATCTACATCTGAAGAAAAGTGCTTTTAAATCACAACTCTATTGAACACAACACACTGAAATACACATACTTTTTTTTAGAGAGTCAGAATAGCTTTACGATGGGAGGACGTGTCTGGTGTGTATAGGAAAAATCCTCCCCGCCTCCACAATTTCTATCTACGAGCAAACTTCCCCACTGAGCATCATCTTTAACAATCTGCACCCTGAAGAACTGGTTGTTGGGACCCCAACGACCTAGTGTGTGTCTGTGTGTGTGTGGTTTTGGTTTCTCTTGTACCTCAGAGGGTTGGATAGTGTGGCACACTCTTAGCTAGATCAGCGCATCAGTGCCTACAGTGTTATTTCTATGTTTGTGTGTATCTGAATGTGCGTATATCTGTGGGTCCATAAAACACGACTATCTTCAGACAGGCCACAAAAAGTACCCATGGTGACCTACATATAAAATATATTAAAAAAAAAAAAATACGCAGACGGACAATAAAACTGAGAAATGAACACAAGTTTTGTGGAATACACAGAAAGACGGATTGCATTGCCTGCTTTCATTAGTCCTTGGGTGAGCACGCTGGTGTGCCTCTGTCAGTGACCTCCAGGGTCACATGGGATCTGGGGTGATCAGTCTGGGGAAAGAGGGAAAAGGAGCTTCTCCTGGTTTCCACCTTAACTTGCAGACTCTTATCCAGCTCAGGTAAAACATCTGGCGACCCGCGCCTCGCTTTGACAGAACTGAACTCGACTTTGGACGGATCACCGCTCATAAACCTGCAAAGTCCTGTTTTATTGCTTTCTGTTCTTCTTTCAGTACCTCCAACTGAATGTCTCTGAATGTTCTGTCTGCTCCCTCTCCCGTGTTCGCTCCCTGTGACTTTCTCTTTCCCTCCATGGGTTTAGAGAGGGGGCGTCGGGGACAAAACCTGCTGGCCCCCGTCCTCCTCTCGTCCTCAACCCTACTCTCACTCGTACACTCCTCTCTCTCTTTGCCTTCCACCTCGGCTCCTCCACTGCAGACTTCAGGGCTTCCCTGGGCCGTGCCTGTCGAGGTTGGGGTGCACCTTGTTTTTGAGGGGTGGGGGTTTGCGCTTCCGCTTGCGTGTGGGGATGGTGGTGGTGTGGGCTGGGTGGTTGAACAGGCTGGAGGAGGGGAGGCTCTCCCTCTCCGTGGGGGGGTCCCAGTCCCGGCCGGTGGGCGTAGGGGCGGGGGTGGATGGCAGAGAGGGCGTAGGTGCAGGGGTGCATGGGGGAGCAGCAGGGGCTTTAGGCAGGAGGCTGTTGGAGGGGGGAATGTTTGCCGATGAGACTGGGATGGAGGTGGAGTCGGAGGCAGACTTATCTGAGACTGGTGTGGGCGGAGGAACACTGAGGGCGGGTTTGGCTGGTGGAGGAGCGGCTGTGGAGGCAGAGGACGGTCTGGACTTTAAAAAGGGGATGGGTGTGGCTGCTGCAGGCTTCCTGGGTGGTGCAGCAACAGCAGCCACGCTCCCACAGTCCTTCTGAAGTTCACCTCTCTCTGTCTTTTTCCCCTTTTTGCTCCCTTTGTGTTTTTCTTTGCCACTCTTCCGTTCCCTCCATCCTGCAGAGTCCTTGTCCTCCCCCTTCCCCCTCTGCCCTGCCTCGCTCCTACCTCCGTGACCACCTCCTCCTCCTCCTCCTGCTCCTCGTCTCTCTCTCCCCCTGCGCCTCCTTTTCCTCTGGGCTCGCTCCAGCCTGCACTCCATGTGGTACAGATCCTCTGTTGCCATGGTGACGCGGTCAAACTGCTGCAGCAGGGCGTCCAGGGTGGGGAGGAGCCTCCTCAGGGAGGCCTCCGTCTCCGCCGTCTCCCTCCAGCTGGAGCTGCCCACCACCACGCCGGGGCCCAGGCCCAGACCCAGGCCCAGCCCGAGCCCCAGGCCCACGCCCGGCGCCTCCGTCAGGCTGCAGGGGCTGGAGGAGGCCGGCCGCCAAGACGCCTCCGAGCCCGCGTCCACGCTGTCGGGGGTGGGAGGAGAGTCGGGGCCGTCCAGCGGCGGCAGGCACAGGGACTTGCAGTCGCTGGTGGAGGACGAGCGGGATGGAGGCAGCTCCATGCCCTCGAAACGCACCTTATGACGGAACTGGGGAAAAAAGGAGGAAAAAGAGAGGAGTGAGCAGGAGGTGACAATAAACACTGATGAAATTCACTTTGTACCCAAAGGGAGTGTGAAAGTACTGAAAAAATGATCTATGTTTCGCAAAGACCAAAGTAAATTATCCTTGTTTTGTTGACGTCTCATCATCAAAAGACATCAAAAAGACTAAAGAAACTCCAGACAATATCAAAATTTAAGAAGCTGATATCAGAGAGCTCTTATTAACATATTACTATTTTTTTTGTGGTATGTTTGTTTTATTTGTCAGGTAATCCCTGTGTTGTTGCAGGGCCAGAAACCGCCCCAGCAGCAGACGTGACAGAGGAAACGTACCTCCTTGGCCCTGCTGAGTCCCATCCACATTTTGAGCCGCCTGAGGAACAGCTCGACCATCTCGTAGTCCTGCAGGTCCACGGCCGGGCGGTAGAGCTCGGCCCTGGCTCGCCGGTAGTTCCTCAGCAGCACCGAGGTCACCAGCCACAGCAGCACCAGCCGCAGCACGGCAAAGCTCACGTGGTAGACCAGCGAGGAGACGGTGCCGGAGGGGCCCGCCCTCGGCCAGTCCACGCGCCAGGACGGCAGGCCACGCCCCCCCGCGGCCAGCAGGGACAGGCAGGTGGAGCTCACACTGCCATAGCTGTCCAGCACAGAGTGGAAGAGCTGGAGGAGGAGGAGGAGGAGGAGAGTTAAAAACCAATGAGTCTATGGAGAAGCTCCTGTGGGATATTGGACCAATCAAAAAGAGCTACTGTAAGGGTTACATACATGAAAATGGGAATGATCAGCAGTAAAAGTCTGCACTGTTGCATCAGCAAGGATTGGCTTGGAAAGTAAAAAAACTATTTCAAACATTCAGTGGTGGCTGGTGGGGAGAGACCCGTCAGATCATCTGACTTTGGGCCTGACTAAACATGGTTCACTGTGATTTTATCAAATCAAAACCAGGATATAAAAAAAATATGCCGGATTTTTAACACTGGGATTTCAGAACAAACACTGACACTAATGAATTCTCTTTTCCTCCTTTTCCTCCTCTTCAGTCTTTTGCTCACATTGTAACATAACTATACTGTCGCTGCAGCAGCAGCACTGTGCAGAGACGAAGATCCCATCACCAGGGAAGATGCTGTTGAGAGGAGGTCAGATAAGGAAATGTAATGTTGGATAGCAGATGGAGATGGTATTTCATGGCATTCTCTACTTTTTTTTTCTCTAAATAACTCTGTCATATTGTCTCCTTTCATCCTGCAGTGAAGCTGTTTGCCGGCGCAGTCAATATATATGAAGTCTTTTCTTAAGACGCGCTCTGTTCATAACACACTGAACATATGAGCTCAATGGGCTTTGATACTAGTTCTTTGTGTGTGTGTGTGTGTGTGTGTGAGAGAGAGAGAGAGGGGGAGCATGTGGAGAGACAGAGAAAGACAGAGCGTAACAACAGACAGGAGTTAAGTCTGACCAGGTGTCCTGTGTGAGAGTAGGCCAGCAACAACAGCAGCAGTGCCAGGGCGACTCCGAGCAGCTCCCAGACCGAGCGCCGCAGAGCTCGGCCAAACACGGCCCACTCCCTGAGGAAGCGCAACTGGTGCGACGCCTGCAGGATCAGAGACAGCCGGGGAGGGAGGGAGGGAGGGGGTCAGACAGCAGCCGCAGATGTGCTCCAGAAGATGAGAAGCAAACAAACAATGGAGGAGAAAAGCGTTTCTGCTGCTGCGCGATGGAAACTTGCAGCAGGTTTCAGCTCTGGCCTGATTCTCACAGCTACCGACCGCGGCGTCCAGCGCAGCCTCCCCATGTATTTGGCAGATCCTCTTGTCTGCTTGTCTCGATGCTTTTAAAGTACACCGTATCACATCTATTCCCATCTGCAGCAACGCTGCTCCTACAGTACACCACCGCTCTGTCAGCTTGGGTTTGTTACAAATTCAGTATGACAAAAAAAACAGAAAATATCAGAGTAACTTTTTCTGGACTCCAACTCAGAATTCAGCGCCTCATGTCATGCCCTGCGAAGGCGTTTTTTTTGCACTTTTCAGCAGCATCGGCCATAGCTACTCGTACAATAGATTTGCATATTCATTTTTAATGTTCTGAGAGCATCGTCGGTATTGATGTGACAAAGCCATCTCAAGACGTGGCCTCTCTCTTTCTGTGGCTCCCAGCCCTGAGCTCCTCTTTGTTCCGTCTGAGTATGCAAAGCTCTGCGAGCGGCCTCATCCCTCACCTTGAGCACCAGAATGAACAGCAGCAGAGCCGACATGACTGTGTACATCTGGCTCTGCCGGGCCAGGGGGTAGAAGTCTGTGAAGGCGTCGCGTGGGTGCCTGAGGTACGACGCCCACTGCCGGGAGGCCGTTATGCAGCGGCTCAGGTGCAGCGCGCACACGGTCGCTGCCAGGGCCAGTTTGCAGATGCCCAGGAGCCTCCAGGCTGACAGCACGTACATGTAGCCCTCTCTGAGGAAGCCCAGGATCCCCCGAACCAGGAAGTACAACACCAGGAGGAAGAGGACGATCTGGAATGCAGGACAGCACAACATGAAATCGACTGATGCAATAAATCTATCTATCTGTCTCTCTGTCTGTCTGTCTGTCTGTCTGTCTGTCTGTCTGTCTGTCTGTCTATCTATCTATCTATCTGTCTATCGTTGCCTGGGTTACCGTGAGGAGAAGCTGCAGGTCCAGGCCTGTGATTGGCCACAGACTGATGACCAGGAGGTCAAGGCTGGACTGGGCACGCTCAGAAACCGGGAACTCAAACAGGAAGGAGAAGACGGCCAGCAGGTTTGTGTTGACGTTGTAGAGGGAGAATTCCACAAACAAAGTGCGAGTCCTACAACCACACACACGCACACACACACACACACACACACACACACACAGAAGCGATACACAGATAAGATCAGCAGCCAAGATATTTCCCTTCCTGTTTTGGAAGCAATTAAAATATTTGATTCCAATTACTGGAGGTTTGATTTCACATGGGAGACGAGGAGCACTGGCTCAGGTCACGTGTGCTGTGAGAGACCTGCACCACCTACTTTCACTGACCCTCAGTTGCTCCACACTGAATATCTGCAACCTAATACCAAATGTGGTATAAAAAGCATTCCAGTTTTGTTTGTGCCGTCAGTTATTATTCACAGAACAATCGGCGAGAGCCAGCACACATTCTTGGCACAGTTTTTTTCTGGATTGTTGTCTGTTTTCCATTTTAATGCTTCGTATTTTCACGTGCGACTTCTTAATGTCTACAGGCCGTGAGACAAATTGCGCTTCAGGGAGAGTCGAACTTTTAAGACCGAGAGAACAGATGATTCGGTTTTGTTCCATTATTGTGAAACTGTTTGCACATACACAATGAGCCCGCTTTGTTCTCCTGTGCAACTGGCCCCAGGACTTTGGCACAAGCTGGCCTGAGAGATCAGCGAGCGCTCATTCAAATTGTAAAAAAGGAACTCGAGTGAACCTTCACTCGGGCGGGGATAATCATTTCCTCGCCTTGACCTATGCGTTACCAGTCTGTCAGCGCACTGGGACGCTTTTCCAGCAGTTCCACTGCTGCGTTTCTGCATGCGCTACCTGTAGTCGAGCCAGTGCAGCTGCTGCAGCTGCTGTATGGAGGCCGAGGCCTCTGCCAGGCTTCTGTTCAGCTGCTGGACCACGTCCCTGCTGTTGTTCAACCCTGGGCGACCTGAGTGCCACACCCTAGTGAGAGGAGAGGGAGGAGACAAAGAAGAGAACATTGACACATTAAAGACGACCAGATGTTCCTGGAACACAGCTAGAGCCTAACATCTGCCTCGTTAACGCGTTATTTTTAACCATTTCCTCACCAGTCTGTGTGACGAGCTCTGGCAACGGTGAAATTCTCAGCGTCTGTAGTTGGAGATGTAAACCAGCCATTTCTCCATATGCTGTCTCCGCCGGCAGCTGGGAATAAAAGACCGTTTCAAGTACAGGCTCTGTCAAACAATCAACCTAATCTAATTAATAATATAGCGGTGCTTTAAAATAAAAATAAAAGGTGCTTTTCAAAGTACTAATAGATGCTTCATGGACACTGGACACAAAAGTTCACAAAACTGGCAATGTAGAAAATGGACATGGTAAACTTTGAAGAGATGGGTTTTAAGGGCTTGCTTGAAGGAGTTTAGGAGTTGTCTGGGAGAGTGCTCCATAGAGAGGGAGCAGCAGCAGTGATTTACTTTGAATTCATCTACCACACAGTGGGGATATTGACTGGAATCGGGAAAATGGAGACAGCCTCGAGCAGCCATTAAAGGGAACTGCACTTGCTGTCATTTCTGCTGCCCCTGGGTTTCAACAAGATTATTAAACTGGAAATTAAATCTATCAAGCCTTCAAGACTCGTCAGTTCAAAAGGAAACGAGAATGCGCCCAACAAGTCAATGTTCAGATATCGCGGAAATAATGTCCTGTGGCAGACACCGAGAAACAAAGCAAACGTCTCCACAAGTCAGAATTTTACATTGTTCTGCGACTCGAGCGAGGTCTGCTGTCAGATCAAGGGACCCTGCTTATTTAAACATTAATCTCTCAAAAGTGAACAGAGGAAAGATCAAGGCGGAGACAGTGGCCGCATTTCAGTCTCACCTTCCGTGTGACGGATCTGACGCAGCCTCAGGGTGCCCAGTAACACACTTCCTGTGTCCCTCAGGAGGACGGAGTCGTCCAGCAGCCGCGGCAACAGGGACTCGTCCAGCCACGCCAGCACGTCATCCCGACTGCAGGGGGGAAAAGAGTAAGAGTGGGACAACCAACAGGAGCAGCTCCTTATGTGTGTGTGTGTGTGTGTGTGTGTGTGTGTGTGTGTGTGAGATTGTGTACAGATACCTGCTGATGTTGTGGTACTCGGGCGTGTGCAGCGCTCGCTGCAGCTGGGTGCGCAGCCTCAGACTGTGTGTGTCTTTGTCCGAGTCAGAGTAGTTGAGCAGCAAAACCACCAACAGGAAAAACATGTAGACCAGGAAATTCTGCCACATAGGACAGAAAAAGCAGTTAGGAATGATAGACACACACATATACACTGACATACATAAATGTAGTATACATGTGTATGCATATAGCTACGACTAGCTTCATAAATGTCACTAATTTTGAGGTTTGAAAGTTTTCCATCCAGGCTCAAAATTTAGATTCAGTTTGTTTTCTTTCTTTTTGTGGATTTAAATATGAAAGCGTTCGACATCATAATAACGATGTTGTTCAAAGCGTCTGCCTCACCACCATCTCTATAATCTCCAAACAATACAGTCCGAGGGGCAGCTGCCGAAATTTACAAAGGACGCTGCTTCTACCAAAATAAATGCAAATCTGGCTCCTATTCTTCTTCCTCACAGAATTTACATACATTACTCTGGTGAACGTCCCACTCGCTCACTGAGCGTTTGGTACAACGGGCTGTGATGAAGAGCGGGGAGCCAAGCCTCCGCGCTGACTCACCTTCAGCATGGTGTGCAGCATGTGGACCTTGCGGGCCTGGTGTCGGGCCTGCGACAGAGCGAAGCCCTGCGGGGGTCTCACCCTAGGCACCCGCTGCACCACCCTCTCCACCCGGGGGAACTCCACCAGCACGTCCTGGTCCTCCGGGCGCAGGCGCTGCACACACAGGGCGTAGTAGAGCGCCTCGCACAGCACCTGTGAGGCAGAGCGGAGAAGAGATGCTCGTGTTTGGAGGCTCTTTCAAAACCATGGGTTCAAATCCGGATCAGATGTTGATAGCACAACAGACAAACCAGGACTGCCTGTTGAGAGTTTATTGCTTTAAATTGCAGCTGGGATGGAAATTCCACTTATTCTTAAGCCAATCTAAATCACACTGGACTTCAAACCACCCTGACCTACACCCTGACCTGTAATCACATGTACAGCACCTTAGTGCTCGCCGAGAGGCTTCTTCCTTCTCTATTAGTGCTTCACGGACATTGAAGAGAGTGCTTGTTCTGACCCGCTGCAGCAGCGAGGTCAAGGGGAAATGAACAGGTCAGAGCTGCAATCAAAATGTTTCTTTCATGGACAAGATGTGACTTGTTTAGATGATGTGTGACAAAGGTCAAGGAGCAAGACAAGCTCCTTTCCTCCTCAACAGAGGAACACGGACTGTTTTCCAGCATGAAGACAGGACATGTGCTTCGTAAGAACAAAAGTGGCACGATTATGTATTCTTACACATTCAGCAGATACACAGCTTTTGGCTAAATCCAATATTCCCTCTAACTGTGGACCAGCTTTGATCTCCACCATCTTCTAATGGAAACACCCAGCTCTTAAAATGCTACAGACTGCCGTTTGCAGTGCAGTAATTTTCAGAAAAGCAGTGGATTCAAAATGATCTGAAATGTGCGGTTTGAGACACGAGACAGAGTGACGGCATCTTTTTCTTCATTGTTTTCCAATGTTCAATAATATATCAGTTCTTTACTCTAATATTTCTTGATTTTTATTCACGTTTGTGCCAATCACACCAATAAAAGTTTATGCACCTTAATGGGCTCCAACAGCAGGCAGGAGCACAGGAAACTGGCAAAAGAGGAGATGAGCCACATCATGGCCACTCTCTGGCTGAAGCCCAGGCCGGCCCAGATGGAGACACCGCTGGCCACAGCGATCCCAGCCCAGCTGCCCCACAGGGCAGCCAGTCCACACCAGGGAGGAAAACGTCTGGGCCGACACACATCTGTCACCACTGGAGGACAGGGAAGAAGAGTCAGGAGTGGAGAAGTGGAGAAAAAACAAACAAAAAAACCTTTGATGGGTCGCTGCCCATAGCGGAGATGAGGATCTCTGAGATGAAACAGTGTGGAAGCATTTGGGAACGAAAAATAAATCACAGCAAATAGTACGGTCTGTGGGTAAATGAATTGTAAATTTAAGGTATTAATAATTTAAATATAGGGCATTTGCATTTTCAGTTATCCTGTTTAGCTTTTTGTGCCTTTGAAGGTGTTTTTTTTTTCCAAATGAAACTTAAGTTGTACAACTTTTCGCCACGCACCACTAAATTTCTCCTGTGAAAAATGTCACTGACAAATCGCTCCACTGAGTTCACCACAGAGTGTGAGGGTGCATGGCATTTTAATCCATTTTCCTCCAAAAAACAAAGACCTTTTTTCTAATCTTCCAGAGAGCAATATTTAAAGCATGATGCAGTGACTGTGGTTTCACCGTACAAAGTCGCTATGATGGCTGAGACTCACTGCTGCCAGGACTGGCCATTCAGTGCTACTTACTGTCGCTCCCATTATTCACAGTACTTAAAAAATGTTCAGCAAACTTTACCCCTAAGCTGATGAAAGTTGTGTGTTCCTAATCTGGCCAAAGAGCAAAGCATGTGGAGCGGTTTGCAAACACACAAGTTCATTGTTACAATGGTGTAAGCGTTTTTCTGCATCTGTTATAATAAAAAAGTGACTTTACTGTCATTTTACAATATTCTCCAACAGGGGGATGAATATAAAACAAGGAAAACTTGATTTATTTTTCATTTTCTGCAAAGCTTGGAGATTTGATACATCTTGATCCATTTTCCATTGTGAAAGATTCATATTTGTTAAAGTCAATTTGTTTGGTATGCATATGTGGTGAAGATGATTCTGGTCCAAAGCTGTGCAATGTGAGAAACCCTGTGAGTTCAGGGATGACTTCAAATTGGTGATGCCTCAACACACATACACACACACATACACACACACACACACACACACACATACATACAGACCTGTGTTTGAGGTAAAGGCACGTTTCGGTGGGTCTCTTCTCACAGATTCGAGAGGAAGGGGCTCACTCAGCTTCTGGAGGAGAATAACTTCGGTCTTATCTCCAAAAATGCTTGACCTGATGCAGAGACACACACACACACACACACACACACACACACACACACACACACACACACACAGACACATGCAGTGGAAATTGGGAGTTTTAACTTGGAAGTTTTAACTTGAGAAAATCCACAAACACTCCGAGCACAGCCGGTGCTTCCGCTCAGTGAGAAACGATGGAATCTGTGGGTCAGAGCTCGGCACTTACAGGTCAGCCATTTCACTTTCATCTGCCTGAGGGAAGAAGTTCTGTCCATCAGTCAGGATGTGTTTGATCAGGTCCTCGTCTGTGAGAGGAAGGAAACGTCAATATGCTTCATATCCTCTCAGGAACTCTTATGGGAAACATTAACCGCTGCTGCGTGCGCCTCCTCTCTCCAGGCTCTGGGCCCGGCTCACCTGAGGAGGTGAAGTACTTGGTGCGCTGGTCCGTCCCCTCCTCATCGTCTGGGTTGAAGGTCATGTCCACGCCCAGGTGCCTGCTCCCTTGACCCCTCTTCAGCCGGGGCAGCCCGGCGCCATGACCCGCCCCTCCCACCACGGACGCGTCACTCAGCAGCTCCGGCCAATCCCTGTCCTCCAGCTCCTCCTCCGCCATGGCCCAGCTCTCCATGCTGGAGCACACAACCAGATGTGTTAGTTCAGCGGCGTCATTCATGGATTTCACAGGTACAATTTTTGCATGGGCACTCAATTTGACACCCCATTGCTTATTTATGCCTCTTGTCAGATCAAATTTCTCATGGCTGCGTGACTAAGTTGTATTAATATCTGGCAACAAGCCTGATTCAATGGTGATTTTCTTCCACTATATTACCAGCTTTACATCCACTTAATGTACATCCACACCTTTACGTTATATAATCTTCCAAAAGACTTTGTTTAAATGTGTTATTGTCTTGTAAACTTTTGTTTATCATGCACTTATTGTAATACATTTAGGAGGTAAAACTAATCCATGTCTCACATTCTTAATTCACGTTCTTGTCCAACTAGAGTTTTTACAGCACCAATGGGAGGTATTTTTATCAGTCAGATCTATCAGTCAGCCTTCAGAATATGGATGGAAACCAAGCTTGAAAGGTTAAATATATTCAAGTGCTACTGATGTTCCAATAAGCTCATTTTGACACTATGGCCTCAACGTGGAGTTGTATAAATTTTAGCTAAAAAGAATGACACTCAGAGTGAATAGTGTCAAACTTTTAACTCACTCATATCAATTTTTGCATTAGACACACAAGTGCACATGATATGCTGAAAGTGTGCTTGTTTACATTCATTTTCACCAGAGAAATCCGATCTACAATAAAGACAGTGGAACGTTTCTTTACAATATTCTGAAAAAGGGAAAACACGTTTGTTCAGGGAGCAAAACAGACAGAAAATCAATGTTTTTCTTTCCACATCTGGCCTTTCGCAGACGCTGAGCTTCTCGTCAGAGCTTCTACTGAAGCTTAAAACGAACAAAACTATCGGGGTTTTCAGGGTGTGATGCATTGTAATACCAGGTTGCTCGAACCATTGCGGCTTTTGGATTTATTGTTATTCAGCCACAGGAGAGAAATCACAGAGGCCACTTTGAAAACATTTTGATCTTTGCAGTCTAGACAATCCTCTAAATTACAAATGTTTTCTCCTCCTCCTTTTATCCCTGCTGCTTTCCATTCTTCCATTCTCTCTTGCCCTCACTTCACCTGACAGAGGGTCACTTGCACTTGGCTCGACACTCATCTTCCAATAGGTAAAAGTCATGAATTATGCACGTGCACAGTAGCCGCCGTACAGTAGCTCACCTCTTGGTCGAAGGAGTGGGCAGATCCACGTTGGTTTCCTCTGAGTTGGTCTGAAAAATACAGAAAGAGAGAGAGAGAGGGAGAGAAAGAAAGAGAGAGAAAAAAGGCATCAATAGATTTAGAGAAAAACACAGAGGGAGGGAGAGAGAGAGAGAGAGAGAGAGAGACATACACTAATGATCTCACAAGGGAGAGGCATAAAATGTTTCCTTGCTTGACTGCACCATTCCTTTTTATTTTAATCAGTAGGCCGGAAGAACCATGGGATTTATTCCAATTTAATATCGATTCCATGACAGAGTAAAAAATACATTACATAACCACATCAGGCATGAATAACTTCTCAATCCCCAAATTCCCTGCGAGACTCTACCTCGCCGTTGAAGAAGAGGAAGGAGCTCCCAGCCATGGAGTTGTCCAGGAAGTCATCAATCTCCACTGACTCCTGGTCCACTTGTGGTGGCACCTGCTCCACAGAGACACACTGATGTCCACACACAAACACACACACACACACACACACACACACACACACACACACACACACACACACACACACACACACACACACACACACACGTCAATATTCAGCCTCATCAGTCGGCCTACGGGAGCTACTTCAGCCCTTGATTGTGTCAGAGTGTGAGGCAGGCTGGCGTCACCTTGCTGCGGCTCATCCTGAACACGGTGAAGACGAGCAGGTAGAGCGGGTAGACGACGAGGCAGGTCACCACGCCTGCCGCCACCGTCTGTCCGTTTAATGAGGCCAACCTCGACACGGCCTGCGGGCTGGGGCGACAAGGCGGCATTCAAATGTCACGGCCGATCAGCAGCTGTCACGCGCGCCGACGGGAAAGCCGGCGGGCGAGGAAGAGAGGCGGCAGCTGTACCTGTAGCGCGGGTCCACCACGGAGCTGTACCACAGCGTGTTGGCCAGCAGGAAGAGCTGCAGCAGCACGGCGCAGCACGTGCCCCTCTGCAGACGGGTGAAGGGGCTGCGCGGGGGTCGCTCCCACAGCGACAGCCACAGGTGGCTCTCGCACAGCGCCCTCTGCAGCTCGCAGCGCAGCAGACGGGGCAGCTGGCGGAGCAGCGCCTCCTCTGGGGGAAGCAGACGGGAAGCAGAGTGAACCCGGCGGACAGACAGACGGCGAGTCATGCCTGTGAGATGATGAGTCGGTTTCCCGGTTCCTACCTGAGGCCTCCACCTCTATCTCCACCCGGCCGTCTGTCCTCTTGTTGTCCACCGACAGCCACTCCTCGGCCAGGAAGAAGTAGCTGCTGCCCGTCTGCAGGTCTTTGACCAGGACGTACTGCAGCAACCAGGCCGGAGACAGACCTGAGGGAGGCAGGACCCAGACCCCACGGTTACACCCAGTCCTGTCCAATAACAGCTGGGAGATAACAATCGTCCAACAGTGAATCAGTACCCTTGTTGTCATGCCAAATTCGGATTTTCCACACGCTGCCCAGGCTGGTGTCGGTGGCGATGTGGAATATGTTGAGAGCGTTGCGTGTGAAAGCTGTCGAGACCGTTGAGCAGTCCAGGTGACGGTGTCCGCTGCGGCTCTCGCGTCCATACAGGCTGATCCCTACGTGAGCCGTGGTGCCTGGAGGGAAACAGAGGCTCATTATATAGAGGTCAGATCGTGTCCCTCAGGGTCAGACCTCAGCAGAGTAACTCAGTTGCTCACAAGTTACAGTCGCTAGTGTCAAGTATAACACTTACTGCCTACTATGCGCTATGAACAAATTGTTTCGTATAGAAAACACAGTTGATAAAGGGTCTTTATCCCTGGCTAGAGAAAAAAAAACCATTACACATTTGTTTTGTTTCTATGAAGAAATAAAAGATGAGGACACGTACCCCATAGAACAACTTTCAGCAGAATTTTTTATTTTCTTTAAAGAAGAATCAAATGTTTTTTTTCCAAACAAAGCTCTTTCAATGAAATAACTTTCAGCCAAGGACATCTTTTCAGCTCTTTGTTTGCTCTAAAGGCCTTTTGTGTCTCCGTGGCTGAGTGAAACGCCATTGAGTTGCTACGCACTCTCCACAGCTCTGGCAGCTGCTTTTCAAAGCGTGGCCTCTCTGACTCACCGGCTCCTCGGCTCCAGCCCGTCTTCACCTGGATCTCATATTTGAAGAGTCCGTCTCGGCCACACAGGGGGACCACCCCGGCCTGACGCAGGTCGTCCTGGTCCAGCTTGTGCAAGATGGCCGCCGCTACGACATAGCTCAGCAAGCCCAGCACGCACACCAGGAGCACGACCAGGCTCAGCGGACCCGAGCGCTCCTGAGGGGGGAGGGGGAGCCCAGGTCAGCGTGTGTGCTCTGTGGCGGGTGTGGCGAGTGTTTGGCTGCTACTGACCGGCACTTTGAAGCTGACGGCGTTGGCCGGGACGAACAGGCCCGCGGCGAAGGCCGTGAGGTGGCGCGTGCGGCAGACGGCCCTGCTGGCGTTGGTCTCGGCCAGGGGAACCATCCCATCTGTCCGCCACTGCTTCTCGCTCTCGCTGAAGTACTGACACAAGGAGGCAAACACCCCAACCTCCAGACGAGCGCCCGCAGGGTGCGAGCCGGGACCGCAGGCTGCGCTCACGTTGATGAAGTAGTCCAGGGTGGTGTCATAGGACCTACGACAACAGTGCAGTTTGGTTAGAGCTGAATTGTTTGGTGTAAGCACACGCTCTCACACTGAACTAAAACCTGCAATTATTAATGACAAGTGTGAGCACTTAGTCAAACCCAATGAGCCTGATGTCTTAATCTGTATTAAAATACATGTTACATCACAAGTGCTAGCTGGGACCCTGACCCCCGGTTTCCCCCAGTAGCCACACACAATAACATATAATTGCATTTGCGAGCTCTTACTCTGGAGAAAGGAAGAATGTGTATTTCTTGTGGTCGAGCTCTTGCCCGCGGGTCATACTGAGAGTGATGCGTTTACTGTCCGTGCAGTTGAACTCATTGGGCCGCTCGTGTGAGTGAAGGTAGGCCATGATGTACGGCTCCTCCACTTTCCTCCTCTGTGTATCCTTCTCTGTGGCACCTGAAGGAGGCGAGGAAAAAATAAATATGATGAGAGGAATAAAACTGGGTCATTACAACCACAAGTTTGCAACCGTAAGAATAAATGAGAGTAATTAGGCCGCCTCTTCTGGAGTCATGTTGTGTTATACAGTGATCAACCCAGGCAATTATAAACAAAGTGAGTGTAATGAATTCACATTAACCTCTTTGTGCCCGACACAAAGACGGGCACCTTCTTAGTCCATGTATAGACTGAATGTTTTCACCTGCTGCTATTAATTATTGGCCCGTCTTATTAATAAATGTTATAGCATGAGATAATACAGGCTGCCACTTCAATTATAAAGAGAGCTGCAGCTGTGTGAACACGTTGTGAAAGCACAAACGATGATAATGAAAATAATACAAATCCAAAATCCACATGGGAAGTTGAACCCATTGGTTTGTTTGTGTGAATGAAGGCATACTGTGATGTATATATAGATCCTCCACATCTGCTCCTCTTTTATCCTCTTGCTACACTCTGCTCCTTCCAAAAGCCTTCAACACACAAGATGTGTTTGTAGAAGAAATCCATGTTGGGAGAAAACGACTCATTAACGATCATAAATGCTACAGCCACCTTTTGGTAATGAAATTGCTCTTATGTACTTGCATATACTTACGTTCTTGCCCAAGAATACTTCAGCATGAAGCCTTTAATCAGACTAAACATGAACGTTCTTATGGTACCCATTATGTCACTGTGGGCGTGCTTCTATCACCTCTGGAAAAGTGCATTCAATGCAAACATGCTTTTATGTTGTAAAAAGGTGCAATGGAATGTTAGAAGTAATGATGCATACCAGAGTGTAACATTCTCCATAGGTAATGAAGGACAACAAAGTCTGGGAATGGCTTTAATAACAACTATACTGTTGAATCAGTTCAGTTCAAACCTGCCTCGGCCACACAGACAAGCGAGCCTTGGGTTCTGCTCACCACTTCTATTAGAGACCCTGAAGTGCAGTAAAACACATGTATGTGTGACGTGCGAGCGCTCACCCTCCAGAGATGTGAAGTTGAGCTGCACAAACAGCCCAGCCTGCCTGTTGGTGTTTCCCGTGCTGACCCTAACAATGACAGAGTTGCAGTGGCTGATGTTGACAGCTCCGGCTGTGGGGACCCCTCCGGATCCAGAACCCTCAGGACCCGCATCTGCTCCCCCGCTGCCGTTGTTAATGGCAACCGTGATGGCCAGGCTGTCGTCCAGGCCCGAGATGGGAATCTGGGTGCCGTTCTCCGTGCGGAACTCCATGGACGCCACCTCGGTGGAGACGGTGTAGTTGGCGACGTAGTTGAAAGGGAAGGGGTTCGACTCCACCTGGCGAGGAGAAAAATCAGATACGATGAAGCAAAAAGGGCTTAAAAGATGTTACGTACGAAAACCACTTCAGACAAGTTATTTCAGTGAGTAGGAGCTGAAACGTTGAAGAGGCTTTGGCAGCCGCAGCCGTCAAGCTGCCAAGTTTCTTTGACAGTGATCTGAGGAGAAGGTATAAAAGGAGACATTTGTTCTTGACTGAATGCTCTCACTGATGCCTGATGCTCTCCGATGTTACCTGAAACAGTAGCTGCATGATGCTATTTCCTGCCGCAGCTATGCCCAGGCTGTTGTTGAAAGCCCGGGGGATGGAGAACCGCTGGCACTCTGGAAAAACATGAGAGCGGAGTGGAAGAGGAGATGAAACGCTTCCATAAACTATTCTGATTCATCAGTTTCCCGGCGCTGCTTAGATATACACAGCGTTTTATGCGGCACAGGTGAAAAACTTTTATGAGCTCATGAAATGCTAACTAACGGCCCGGAGCTCACCTGGACTGTCGTTGCCGTGGTAACAGAGCAGACTCTGGGGGTCGGCCAGTTTCCCCGTGGCGGCGATCTCGGCCCCCCTCAGCACCAGCGGCTCCTCGTTGAGCACGCGGGCATGCATGAGGATCCTCATGAGGACCGAGGACAGGCTGTAGGCCTTGGCCGCCACCCGCAGAGGGTGCGGCTCCAGGGAGGAGGGGGGCGACGGGTTCAACAGGGGGCCCGGCTGCTCCTCGCCAGAGCTGTTCAGGGAGGAGGTGAAGGAGGGAGAGGAGGAGGCGGCGTCCACCAGGGGCTGGTGGGACTGCGATGCTGACTGGCTGACCTGATGAATCAGATCACCTGCAGAGGTGGATAAGGTCATGATTTATGTTCATACAGATCATATATGCACTTAAATGGAAATAAACAATGTGGATATCCATTTAAAAAGGCTCTAAAAGCTGTAAACTGCCTCCAGAAACCTGATGGGTTTTCTGAAAGAAAGCCCTTGAGGCAGATAGAGGCATGACGCAAGACAAATTTGAAAGCTTTCCTTGGTAAATTATAGGCTTTGCACTAATGTTCACTAATATTTGTCCAGACACAAAAAAAACTTGAATCACACAATGTGCTTTTCAGTAGAATAAAGAAACATTTACTAAGTGCAATAGCATCAGCAATTCCCACATCACTGTTGGTGTTTATTCAGTGCATCACAGACGATGTTGACAGAGGAGTTTGCCAAAGCAGCAGGGACTTCAAAGTTTGAGTCTGGATGATATAAGTAGCTGTTTTCATCCAAGCAACTGCTTCAATATCCCTCCCCTCACTCAGGTTGTCAGAACAAACCTCAAATTAACACTTAGATCAGACTGATTCACAACTCGCAATCACATTGCTCATAGATGTGTGCACCTACGCTGCATCTGGTCTAAGTGTACTAACCCTAAGAGAACAGGAAGCCTTTGTCTCTCGTTATCTCTCGTGGCCTTCAGACTCAGTATGTGCTCTGGTTAACAACAGTGGAAATGTTTACCCTCCTCTAGGCGATGAACATGCATGATTCAATGACCTGCTGCTCGCCGCTCTGATCTGAGAGCAGGTGGAGTGGCGCGCCTGCAGAGAGGCGGCAAACTGCCCACTTCTTACCCATGATGTTCAGGATGTTGTCAGCGATCTCAGTGGGAGTGACGGTGCCCTGTTTGGTGTCGCTCTGCAGTATCTCCAGCATGGACTCCAGCTTGTTCAGGGTGCTGTTCTGACACTCCTCGCAGATGAACTCTCGACTCACCGCCTGGGGAAATCACACGCGGATCATCATTTGTTTGCCATCTCTGTTGGTACTGTCTGTTCTGCTTTATTTTCGCTCGCTCCTCTCTTCCCTCCGCCCTCCATCCTGCTCACCGTGCACTGGGCCAAGGCAGCCGAGGTCTGCTGGATGTCGTTGACCGTGGTCAGGTCCAGAGCGGTCAGAGCTCTGGTGATGTCGCTGCGCACTCTGACTCGGTGTCTCCGTTCGTTGCTGGAGACTCGCACCGACCCCCTGGTCTGCTCATACTGTGATGAGGAAGACGCAGCCGCTTGTAGATTACACGTATTGCCCGGAGATGAAAGGCAGGGCCAATGAGTGGGTGACCTACCTCATTTAAGACTGTAATAAGAGCCAGGGACAGCTCTCTGACCCTCTGGGAGTCGCCCTGCTCCAGCAGCTTTTTTAGTTTGGTGTCAGTCAGCTCAGACAGCCAGTGGGGGAGGCTGCTGTACTCAGGGGGCGGGTCTGGCAGCACCACCTCGATGGATCTGAACACAGAGCCCAAAAGTTTCTGACAGTGTTTCTCACTTGACGAGGTTTATAGGACATTATGGGATCCATTCATCCATTTTATTAGTATTACTAGTATTAGTAGTAACACGGATTCTAAAGGATTCATGAATACCAGCCGTGGCTCCAGGGATGGCTGACAGAATTGATAGTTAATCAACAACTACTGAATTAAATTTTGTGTAAACAGATGGGTCCAGGCAATTTGTAAGCACAATTGTAGCCCTCCAATCTCAATATTTGATTCCCCTTCGAATCAAGTAGAATACAGTCCATTAGCTTTTTCTATTGGTTACACTCCCTTTTTATAGCCGTGTGCTCCAGACCTGACCACATCCTGCACTGAGCAGAAGAGGAGCACAGCAGAAGGGGAGTATTTTCTCCATCTTAAGAGTTCTTAAAAGTTGCTATCCTGCGGCTACAATATTTACTTTGGATTTATGCACGTCACGATACATGCACTATACATATGAACAGTAAAATTAGTCAGACCAGCGCATTTTCATATTTTTTACAGGCAAGAAGCCAACCTGGAAAGTGAGGGGAAATCAGAGTGATGTGATGGTTCAGCGTATGGACTGAGCGCCACTAAGCAGTTGATTAAAAGGCACTTACTCGTTGCGCGCCATGCTGGCAGCTCCCTGATGGTCCTCCACTGTGATGGATATGTTGACGCGGTGCCCGGCGGAGCTGAAGCCCGGGGGCAGGAAGGCGGAGTGCTCCGGGCTGCTGCCTTTGTACACGCAGAAGTCCTCGCAGTAGTCCTCTCTGCAGCGCGTCACCAGCAGACTGTAGAGCAGAGGGGTCTCTGAGGCGCCCAGATCACTGTAACCTGAGGGGAACAAAACCGGAAAATTACAAACAGAGCAAAGGGTGAGGACGAGATTAAAGGGGCCCATGATCGAAAACCCAGTTTTATCTTGAGATCAATCATCACATCCAGATATATGTGAAAACAGACCACGTTAGCCGCTCTAGGTCCCGTCTAACAGCCGTCATACGGTGACCCAGCTGTACTGAGAGACCAGTGGCGCCCCCTCTTCCCTCCTACCCGAGCAGGTGAAGTGCACTCGGTCCAGTAGCGTGCGTATCCTCCACACTTCGCTGTCTCCGTCCCTGTACTCGGCCCCCGCCTCCCCTCCGGCCGACAGGCGGCACTCGCCGCCCGCCGGGGGCATGTTGTGATGCAGGGTGATGGAGGCGGCGCCCTCGCCGTCCAGGCTGCCGTCCGTGACGTGCAGCGTGAAGTTGTAGGAGTCTCGGTGGCGCAGGACGCCCTGCCGCAGCACCAGGTTCATGCCGTCACTTCCTGTGGTGGTGGACGAGGAGTCCAGCACCAGAGTCTCGTTCTGCAGCGTCATGGCACTCCAGCGCTGGCACAGGGAGAGAGAGAGAGAGAGAGAGAGAGAGGGATGAAAGGTTTTTACTGAAAGCCATCGACGCGAGGTGATTTCCTCCAAACAAGCAGGAATTAATTTTGACAGAACGTTCTTAGAGAAAGCGCCAAGGTGGACGACAGCTGTTCCAAACCAATGCTTTTAGTGCGGCAAGGGCGTAATTAGGTTCATAATGGAAGACTAATAAAGGCCTACAGGACAGCGCCGGAGAAATAGCTGAACATTCAAGGGAAATACAATTTATTGATTTCTCAGGATGGCTTAGATGGGAGGACTGATGTCTTTCCCGTGTCTGGCTTCTCAGCGTGAGGCTCCGGTCCAGTCTGTAACCTCATGGTGACGATAAAACCCTCAGGGAGTCTGTCCAGCGCAGACAGTCACTATTTTTTCTTTTACGCCTCGACTCTTAGAAAACAAATATAATGTGCTATGTAGTGAGCTTTGGTGATTTTATCACGTTTGGATGAGCTGGGAGAGCTGTTTCTCCTCATTTCCAGCCTGAGCGAAGATAATCTGCTGCCGGCTGGAGATTCACATTTATTATACAGACACCAGCGTGGTATTGATCCTCTCGTCTGACTCTCAGGAAGAAAGTGAACGAGGATAATTTCAGGGATAATGATGAACAAACCAAAAACCCCTTGGACTCTTATCTTTAAAATAGAGTTATGTACTATTAATTTTGGTGTCAGTTTGATGGATTTTGTACATTTCAGATTATACATTTTGTTTTCATTTCAGAAATACCGTATATATGAGGTCAGACTTATTTCCAGCCTTTCGAAACAATGAAAAAATAGCTCAAGCTTTAGTGCTTTAAAGATTAGATTATTCTTCCATTTGCTCCAGACAAAGTGCAGAGAGCTCATAACTCCAGTGTGGCTCTCACGTAGTTAGCTGCCAGCGGGGTTTAGAATTAAATAAAGTATTTGAGCACATTTGAGACACCAAAAGTACATTTCTCACTGTAGCTGTCATTTATTGTCTCTTGGCTCATCTAATAGAGGCTCCCACAGCTCGGTTTGTGCTGAAGAAATACTGTGCAACTGTTGTCAGAGCCTCTGAGCCTTCACACAATCAGAGCAGAAGAAAGTATTGAGGCAACATTTGATGATTTGTGAATGATTTGATGATCCGACATGATTCTACGGTGACGAGGCAGCCTGCATGTTGTGCGGCGGACGCGAAGAGCTCTGAAAACTGCAGTAACCGTGCGCCGAATGGAAAGGAAATAATTACTAGAACAAACACTTAAAATCTGCAGCATTGTGGCCAGAGCTAGACCGCAGTTTTTGCAGTTTGAGGCCCCCATGACTCAACAAGTGTTTTGTCTTTCAAATTGTTTCCCTGTGTTGGAGGGAACCAAACATATTCTGTCTGGCTCCAGCTGCACAATGAGCTCATCCTCACACCCACACACTGCCGCCGGCATCACAGATCCCAGTGAAAGTCTCAACAGAGGAGAAAAGGATCGAGGTGGAGCAGGAGGTGGAGGCAAAAGAGTTCTCTCACTTTTTTGTGAAGCAACACCATTTTATTGTGACACAGACCCTCTGCGGCTTCACATGGGTATGTGCAGAGGTGTATTCATATGTGTGTGTGTGTGTGTGTGTGTGTTTACCCCGCGGTGGAAGCCCTGGCAGTTGGTGCAGGTTCCTCTGAGGTAGACGTACGAGTTCTGGCTGACCTCGTACAACGACTGGGCCTTACAGGACACACACTCCAGATACACCATGGGAATATGGCCACTCTGGACAAGCACCTGTCACACACACACACACACACACACACACACACACGCACACACACACACACACACACGCACACACACAAATACAAACGATAATTTAATGAGTCGAGTGTAGTTTATTTCCACTGTTCTTTGACACATGTTAGCATTTATATGTCTGTATATATGGATATATTGATTGTAATACTTTTAATCATAGAACTTGGAGCAGCAGGTATCGTTACACAGAGGTCTCTGTTGCAATGTAACCTGAATGTTATTTCTGCTACGCAAGTCCCTTACATAATTTTACATTACATAAACACATCTGCTAAATGTCTAAACGCTGATGTGCTTTTTCATCCAGTTTTCAACCCAGCCGCTTCTTTGCCAGCAGCTTGTTACTGGTCGCTGTGCTGCGGATGAAATGAACAGCAGATACAGAGAAAAAAGAAATCTTTGCCGAAGAAAACAGAGGCGACAATGACATGATTATCAGTGGACGTGGCTGAGTTCAGGTGAACCACAGTGAACTGAAAGTCAAGCCAAGTGAGAGGTTTCCTCGCACGAGACAGGCGCGCAGCGTCGTCCATAACAACTGATGCAGTATTCTGGACACATGCGATCCGCCTCGACCCAGTAGACGACGTAGAAACGTCGGAAACCAAACAAACACAGTCACGGCTTTATCTGCGCCTCCCGCTGTGCTCCGCATTGTTCTGACGTGCCTCCTAATTGCAACGTGTCCCGCTGCTCTGACAGCGGACCCCCCTGGCAGTCCAGGACAGTGAGTGGCAGATCACTAGGACTTGGACTGAGAGGAGACAGATGGCACAAGGCACTATCCCGTGGTCCTCATCTTTTGCTTTCGTTTTTTACGGACTAAACCATCTGCGGTCCTAAAGGCTGTATTTCACTTACAGTCTGCGTGGTGGACTCCGGGGCCATGCCGTCTTTGCTGATGGTGAGCTTGAAAGTGTACTCGACGCCCGCCTCCAGCTCAGAGCCGGAGATCCCCAGCACCGGGCCGCTGGAGCCCAGGCCGAAGTTCAGAGTGGAGCAGTGCTCTGGACCCTGCAAGCACAAATCAAGATATATATATATATATATATATAGATATATAGATAAGGGTCATTTTATCTTTCACTGATGGAGCTACTGCAAAAGTCAAGTTGTCATGAGATGAGAGGAATTTATTCTGACGTCCCGCTACAAAACTGACATTGAAAACATTTTGAATCTTGACTCTCAGATGTTTTGATAGAAGCAGGGCGTTAATTATATTTGCAACAAGATCGTAAAAAACCTATATTTTCTAGCTTTTCAGGTTTGGATATTTCTCATGCGTGGAAGCCAGCATCGTGACTCATGCTGCGAAACAGACCACATCACTGCCACCGCTCATGGCTCTGCACTGGGTACCTTTATCTTTCAGAATTGATTTTAAAGTCAAATAGCCGAGGCCCCCCTCATCCATATGTGATTACGTTGACTGTAGCTCTGACTAAAACAGCTCCTGAAAAGATATTCAGAGGAGCTGCTTTGCGGCTTCTGTGGCCCCCTAAACTATGAAACAGCCTCCCTCCCGTTGTTAGAGCAGCACGCTTCCTGTGTTCGCAAGAAAATAATAGAGAGCTTTCTTTTTAGGGTGGCCTCTGACTTTCTCTCTTCAGCAGCAACACCTGCTACCGATCCTCCCTCTGAGGATCTTCTTCTTCGTACAAACTAATGAAAACAAAGGTTGTGATACTTGACTTTGTCAATTCGACTCCTTACTCTGTCGTCTCCTATGGTTGTATTTTTTCCTTTCAGGTCTGGGCAGTGAAGACATCAGCGATGTTCCTCTCTACTACTTTGCTTTATCTTTTCAACTGTTATTCGTTTTGTAACCGGCCGAGTGCGCAGCATACAGCTCTATGTACGAGTGTGTGTGTGTGTGATGTGTGCCTGTTGTTTACTGCATGGGTAACTGTTTAATTATCAGGGCGGGGAGTGAAGCACCAGCTGTGGAACGCTGAGTTTATCTCTAAACTGTGACATAACTCCTTAGATGCCTGACTGCTCATATGTACAACGCACACACACACACACACACACACACACACACACACACACACACACACACACACACACACACACACACAAACACACACCCACACACACCCACACATTCTTGTAGGACACACCCATCCTATTGGGTCTTATAATGTGGTGTTTTGCTGCACAGGCAGAGTGTTTTTACAGCCAGCAAAGGAAGTGGTGAACGCGTATGACATTAAATAAATGTATGTGAATTCTGACATGCATGCACACACACACACACACACACACACACACACACACACACAAACACACACACACACACACACACACACATAAGTTTGACATTGAAGGGACACACTCAGAAACTGTCCTGAACCGAGTTCTCCTCCTCACATTGACACGGCCAATCCTCTCTGAAGGCAGCTTTAGTTCTCCACACCAGATGACTCTTATGCAACATTTCCACAGTCTCCTTTACAGAATGAAATCTGTCCTCTACACTATGTTCTATGCAATCACTATTAAAAAATACCAATAAAATGCCACTTGTTTTTGATTTATTACACTCGGGACAAACATGGGTTGTGTAGTCAAACACAGACCAGTCTCAGCACTGACTCTGCTGCTTCTCGCAGGCATCTGAAAGTGGTTCTTGCATGTCAACTTACCTACAAGTGTCTAATCTTTACTGTCCACAATTAACTCTACGTACAGAAACCTGAGCAGCTGCTACCGCCTTCTGTGTTATTCGAGCCTCTTAGTGCCACAGATTGAGCGTTATTATGTAATTATGACTATCATTTTCCCTTCTCTGCATTAGCAAGCGCCCCTTCTCATTTAAATTCAGTATCAATGCATAATTGAAATGCAAAACTATTCTCCTGCTGAGGCCCCGGGTACACGCTGGAGAGCGACACAAACTGCCAGTTTAATCATAGAAATTTCATCCCGCTCCTTGTCGGCGGGGTGTGGGAGTGTGTCTCCTTACCTTTGATGTGCTCTGACACACCCAGTGGTAGTGGAGTAGGGACTGGTTGTCAGGCTCCATGTTAGGGTCGTACGACTGCTCTGCACTGAGCTGTAGGTCCTGAGTCCTCGACCACACCCTGTAGGTGCCCCCTTCGATGATGGGCATCAGCCTGGCAAAAAAAAGGGTTCATATAAGCGTAAATGAAATGACCAACTCGCAGCTGGATGCCTTTTGATTGCAAGGTAATGAAGTTTCAATTTACATCCATGTCTGTCTAGACTCGCATAACATGGAGAATGAAGATGGAGGACTGAGAACTTATTTGTATGCAAGCAATTGACTGAATGAAAATCATGGAAAATTAAACATCAAGCATGGATGTTGCTGCAAAGAAGCGGCAATTCCAGGTCCACACAGTCAGTGCGGTTTCATCACTGACATTAAGATTTCTGTCACAAACTCAGCATCTGACCAAATGTGAAATGTGGCTTCGAGATCTTGTTAGATCCCGTCCTACCCTGCTGAATAACAGGCGGCGCTGTGTTTTTTAAAAATGTATTATGCAAAAGCTTTATGTTATAGAAAAAGTTATGCAGAACAATTTGGCAATTTTTTAAGTCCCTGAAGGTATTTCTGAGTGATCATGCTCATGTAAAGGCAGGCTTAACGGTTAAATCAATTCTTTCAAGTTTGATTTATCTGACTGAATGATTTTTTTTGTTCTAATTTGTTCTCTTTTATTCTGTCAGGGTGTCAGTGCAATAACTCCCCTCTGTACACCGGAACAAATCTGAAACTGATTCTGAGAAGTTTTACTTTGCCAAAGTACTGGACCTCAGCCAGTAAACGTGATTAAAAAGCCCAAACAATAAATAAATGATGCGACAGAGACAAAGAGAGAGAGAGAGAGAGAGAGAGAGAGAGAGAGAGAGAGAGAGAGAGAGAGAGAGAGATGTGTTCAGACCTGGCAGCCATGACGCTGAGATGCAGACAGGCAGCTTTCCTCAGCGGCACGTCTTCATATGACAGAGAAAACTCCAAGGTGTAGTTTCCCGCTGGCAGAGTCATTTTAGGCAACGACAGCTGCAGCCGCTGCACATCCACCTCGGCCGGCAGGCGAATTTCAGACCGCGAGGGCTGAGCCGGCACAGATGGAAGACGGTCGTCTTTGTCATTATCACAGGAGGGCGTGGAGCGAATCTGCCAGAGGTACTGAGGGCCGTAGCGCAGGCAGCCTTTCAGGTCCACGCTGGCCTCCACCAGAGCCGACTGGGAGCGCCAGATGGACAGGCGGGGGGCCTGAACCACCTGCACCTCCGGCTCCTCACACTCCAACACACTGATGTTCACCTCCACCTGGTCCAACGCCGAGCTCACCAAGTTACTGCAGTTCACCTGGCAGGAGGAGAAACTTCTTTAGTGGCACCGCAACAATACACAATTTGCCAAATGACTGGACATAATTTACATATTGAAAGGGACATGGAATGATCAGTCAAAAACCAAAGTAAAAGATTTTTTTTTAATTTTAGGTCATCTTTAATTAATAGAGAGGGATACGTGGAGGACATGGAAAGAAGAAAACCAACCTTGACCAGGTAGTGTCCTGGGTAACTGTACTCATAACCCACGGTGGTGCTGTTGGTGTGCACCTGAGCAGATCCATCACCAAAGTCCCACACGCACTCCAAAGACTTAGACCTGGGCGTGACGCTGGCCCTGAAGGTCACCGTCTTGTTGGTGAAAGTGTCCTGAGGCGATGCGAACAGGACGGCCTCATGCAGCACGTTCTGCACCAGGATGGTCCTGGTGATCTTCTGGTTGTGCAGCGCGTTCAGGGCCTTCAGGCGGATGGTCAACAGGCCCGCCTCTTCAGGGGTGTACGTCACCTGGGGATGGGGGATTTACACCGAAGCGTCAGCATCTCTGATGTCAGAAGACTGACAAATGCATAAAGTGGGGGCGCTCTGACCTCCTCTCCCACGATTGAGGCCGGGTGGTGGGGGTGCATTTCAAACGTCCACAGGAAGCTGACGGGCTTGCCTGTCAGGATACTGGCCACAAACGACTTCTTCATGCCCACAGGGATGGCGGAACAAATTCCCAGGATGGACAGTCCACGCACCGGCTCCATCACCTCAAAATGGAGGTGATGCCTCTTGGAACTCACCTGGAATTGTGATAAGGGAGCACATCGAAATATGAGTGACAGCCGGTTTGTTCAGTCTGTCCTGCTACTCCTGAATTTCTGCTTAAAGCCACTATAGGTAAACTGTTTATGAGACTGACTTTCAAAGAATGCTTCACATATTTCTTACAATGAAATTGTTTCTGAAACCTTGAGACACCAAAGAAATAAAGTTACCAACTACATATGCTCGATATGCTTGAACCTCTAAATATTTCTCAAAACACAGTTTTCCCAGCACCCACACATGGCAGTGATAACAAACCAACTTTAAACCAACTTTAAAATAATAATATGTTGGCAAATGCACTAAATGAGTTGTGTTTGCAATACCTCTCACATTGCTGTCGTTTTTTGAAAGTTATCTGTTACGAAAACACTGACAGCGACCGGCAAGAATCCCCCTCCCTCGCCCTTACCTGGTTGTGTGCCGTGAGATTCACTATGTAGGTGTCCACCCTGCTGAACTGGTGGACATAGGTCTGGTTGGGTTGAGGGTTGATGGTGGCGTCTCCGCTGATGCTAAGGACGAGGCGCACGTCCGAGCCCGCCACCATGGAGATGAAGAACTCCACTTTGTCGCCAACGGCCACGATGCTCTTACTGGATGTCTTCAGCTCCAGGCCCTGGATCCTGTCCTGGACGAAGAACTCTCTGGAGGCCACCTGGCCGCTCACGTCGTTGGTCGCATTCAGAGTGACGGTGGCTACTTTGGGCGCCGGGAAAATCAGAGACGTTTTCCGTCCCGTTTCCGTTCTTCCCTCCAGCAGCCACGTCCACGTCACGTTGGTGCCCGTCTGCAGCTCCCCCTCCAGCCAGACGGTGGTGCCCGTCGCTACGTAAATCTGCTCGGTCATGTTGTTGGCTGTGAACGTCAGCCCGGAAATAACTTCCTGGACGCTGACGACCTCTGAGACGACCTCTGAGCTCACTTTGTTGAAGATCTCCACGGTCACCAGCTTGAGGCCCGGGGTGACGAAGGTGTGGAGCTTCCAGGGCTGGTTCCACTGCAGAGCGTCCCCGTTCACTGACCAGCTGTACTGCAGGTCCGTCCCCTCGGTGGTCAGCACTGTCAGGTTCGTCTGAGCGTCCACTGCCACTGGGTTGTCACTGATCAGCAGGTACGACACTCCGGCCGGCTCCACGAAGCGGATGCTCCTGTTGACGGACAGCTGACCCAGGAGGTTTGCCGCCTGCAGAGAGATGTCACACGGGCCCGGAGTGGAGAAATTCACTTCTACCGTCTTGCCAGTGACGTTGAACATCGAGCTGAGGGGATCCTGCTCCCTGCTGATGTTCCAAGTGAACGTCATGTTGGTGCCCTCCTTCAGTCCCGCCTGAAGGTGAAGGACGCGGTTTGTAGCAAAGCAGCAGCCTTCCAGTCCTCCTCCGCCTCCTCCCCCCGTGACCTCGTCCTCCACTAAAATCTGCAGCCCCTCCAGCTCTCGCTGGACGAACAGGAAGATGCTCGCCTGCGCCGTTCCCACGTCGTTCTCCGCGGTTACGATGATGTTGAAGGTGCCGACGGAGCGGAAGGTGTAGTACATGGTGTTGCTGCCGAGGATCGGAGTGCAGCGGTCGCACAGGATCCATGAGAAGCGGACGCTGTCGCCCTCCTCCATTTGGGCCTCAAAGTTGACGGAGGCGTTGAGGGGGACGTTCACCAGGCTGGCGTTGACGCTCAGTCCGCTGATTGGTGCGAGCACAGCCACGGGTAACGTGGTCCTATTGGTGCTGACCGTGTTGGCAGCCGTCAGCGTGACGTTGTAGTTGCCTGAGATGTCGTAGGTGTGGAGGATGTTCTGGCCTGTGAGCAGAACTCCATCGCCAAAGTCCCAGGTGTAAGTGACGTTGGAGGCCAGGGAAGATGTTGTGAAAGCAAACGGTGCCCTGAGGGTCAGGTTATTGTGCTTGGTCCCGTTATGCTGGATAACAATTGGCCCGATGGACATCAGAACCTCAAGCGCAACACTGGCGTTACTGGAGGAGATGTTATTGAAGACCGTGACTGTAACCACGTAATGTCCTGGGCTTTCATATGTCGTCACAGCATTCTCAGAACCATGGAGGGGTGTCAGATCCCCCTGTCTGCCAAAAGACCACTGGTAGTTGTAGCTAAACTCTGGCTCTGCTCTGACCTGGAGCTGGATCTCCTCCTCAACCATGTAGTGCAACTTCTCCAGGCTCAGGCTGATGTTGGTCAGAGCTGGCTGCACGCACACCCAGCTGGAGAAGTTCACCCCGCTGGAGAGAAGCAGCGACAGAGGATAGTTGCCACTCGTCCTGTAGGTGTGAGTGACTCTGGGGGTGCCATGATGCGTCTCATTGGGGCTTTCGTCCCCGAAGCTCCATTCGTAACTCTGAGCTGATGCGTTACCGGACACGGAGGCCTGGAAGTTGACGGCGGTCCGCTCTTGGACACAACCCGATGGCTCCATCTTCAGAACTTCAAAGACAAACACCTGCACAGGTACGATCGTCCAGCGGGCGCTCACGGCGTTCATGGCCGTCACGTTCACTGTGTAGTTTCCCGTTTTGTTGTAGGTGTGGGACACGTGAGGCGTGGACAGGACGTGGGTGGTCCCGTCATCCATGGAGAACGTCCAGGTGACGTTATTGCCTGAGGCCAGGCGAGCCCACACCTCGGTGGGGCTGTGCAGCTCCGTGGGAGCGGAGCTCCCAGCCGTCAAGTCTTCGACCTCCTCATAGACAAACATCTCTGCGCAGACCCCGGTCGCGCTGATGGTGTTGTTGACAGACACGCAGACATTAAAGTGGCCGCTCTGTGCGTAGGTGTGATTAACACGGCGGCCCTGCTGTGGCGGGGTGCCGTCATCAAAGCGCCAGTCGTAGTGAATGCCGTAGGGCGAGGGCAGAGGGTGAGCCTCGAAATCAGCGCATTTGCCCGTGAGCAGGAGCCGTGGCTCGGTCTGGATATCGACGTGAGTGAGGATGCTGTAGACGCTCATGTTGATTGTCAGACTGATGTTATCGTAACGATTGGACACAGACACCAGCGCTGGGTAAATTCCTGTTCCGAAAAACAAATGGAAGAGGGAAAGAAAGAGTTGTTAAACAAGCCCCATCTCAAGTTAGCGAGAAAAAAGGCAAACAGAACAGGCCCGTGCCCAATTAGTCTGATCTGCCTGTACCTGGTTGAGAGTAGATGTAGGAAACATTGTTGCTCAGCAGGACCTGATTGGGTGACTCTGGACAGAGGAGGGAGGGGGCGTAGGGAGGCTTGTATTCAAACTCCTGATATCCTCCGTCACCAAAAGACCATCTGCAGCAGTACAGAGACAATGCAAAACCATTTAAAGAGGACTTTGAGACAACAGCATGGGGCTCAGATGACTGCATAACCTGATAACCTTTTCCATCCACACACCTACGCACACACACCGACAGTCGTTAGCTATGAAGTGGGAATCTCTTACAAGGCGACAGAGGGTTTGGGCGAGGAGAAGTGGAAACTCAAAACTCAGGAAGCCTCACCGGACCAAGACTGGCGAGAGTGGAGGGAAACTAAGTGAAAGAGTGCGCCACAGTTGGGACGGTGGGAATGCAAAAGAGGGAGGAGGGAGAGAGAAAGGAGAGAGAGGGAGAGAGTGGACCAAAAAGGAAAAAAAAAAAAAAGAGTACAGGGGAAACAGCCGAGCAGAGGGGAAAATTCTTGTCAGCAATCTGTTCTAACCACACGGTTATAAATCCAAGGCTCTGCATGGCTCGACTGCTGCAGTGCTATTATGGCACACAGGAAAACAAAAACAGAGAAAAGAGCAAAGAGAGAGACAGAGACAGATAGTGGTGAAACGAAACAGAGAAAACAACAGCTGCAGCGTTTCCACCGAACTTTAAAAACAAAGAAGTAGACGCGCAAAGAGCAAAAAGAGGCATGTGAAAATAAAAGAGTTTCACAGTTCACAGATGATATCAGCTCATCGTGCCCGTTCCCTGTTGATATTGTGTTTGTACCGGAAGGTGGCGGCCACAGACATGTCGACGAGCACAGAGGTGGTGAGATTCTGCGTGGAGCCCTGAGGGACCACATCTGGCACACCCTGCACGGTGAGGTTGCCCATGGGCTGCAGCCGGTCCACGGTCACATTGAAATGCTGGGTGAGGGAGCTGACGTGGTTCATGGCCATCACCTGGAAGAGATGCCACGAGACCAGTGAGCTGGCTGAGGCTTCAAGTGTGGAACCGCATTACACCTAATATATATGATGTTGCATATTCTGGTCTTTAAGTAGAAATATAATATGGGAAGAATGGTAATATGAGATGGGCTCAGACTGTAATATCCAATGGTTTTCTCTATTTGATTTTTTTTGCACTGTTGTGACTCTGAAAAGGGCATTTTCATACTTGTGACATTAAGAGACTAAAATGTGAAAACAAAATCGTTTGCGGATTACATAATCAATCATAACAAATGCCGACAGAGTTTCCAGGAACAGAAAAAAAAAATCACAAAAACACATTGAAGGAAAATCTTCAACTTTCAACTCGAAAATGTTGTGAGCTTCTGGTAATACAGGATGCGCTGTGAAAACTACACAAGTACAGAATCACTTGCACAGGCTTTCACATTTCTTTCTAAAAAAATATATAATTTAGCTAAAAAGAAGAAAGCAAGTTGAATAAATAGCGGGATATGATGAAGGAGGAACTCACTGTGAGCTTGTAGATGGCAGCGTGCTGGTAGATCACGTTGAGGACCGTGTTGTAGTAGGTGAAGTAGGGCTTGTCGTCCACCGTCCACTTAAACGTGGGGTTGGTGCCTTCCAGCACTGATGCTGTGTAGCTCTACAGACGCACACAAACACACATGCACACATAAAACGTGCAGTCACGTGTGCATAAAAAGCAAACTCCAACTACCAGTTTGAGGCCAAACTCACCACGACCGACTCCATCAGCACCCTGTGTGCCGGGTGCGGCTGCACCATCAGGCCCCTGAGCGGCTCCTCCAGCTGCACCACCACGCTCAGACTGGCCTCCGTCACATTATTGTGGGCGTCCAGCTTCACCTGAAGAGGGCTCCTCTGCTCCTCCAGGCTCAGGTCCAGCACGGCGTACAGGCTGGGCTCCGTGACCTCGGCCCCGGGCCCCGAGCTGGGGCCGGGCCGGCACAGGGCCGGGCTGGACGAGAACTCCTGTGGACAGCTGGACTGGAAGCTGACGCTGAGGTTGCCGCCTTGGTACGAGACCTTGGTGTCGTAGCGGGACTGCACCCGGAGCAGCAGGCGGGTGTCGTTGGGCTGCAGGTAGAGGGTGCCGTTCCGGGGCGACGGGTGGAGGATGGTCAGGCCCAGGGGAGGCACCACCCTCAACTGGCACGATGTTGTGGTTGGGTACGAAGGCTCAACTGATGACACCTGAAAATGATCAAATGAAACCTCTGTGATAACAGATGGAGGGTCTAAACATCGGTCTCTGGGTTAGGAAAGGGTGCCCTGCTCTACGCAAATAATTGGAGGGTGATCAGTGTAATCCATGATGGTTTAAAATACCCTTTATAATGGGGTCAACAGTGGCCCACTGGTCAAGAATCTCACCTTGTAATCCTTTGTAGTACCGTAGTGTAACTAAGAAAGGCTTGTAGCATTCTATTCTTCTAGTCTATTTTAGTCAAATAGATCATTTTGGACCTGACTGTTACATGGAAACATATAAAAAAATGTACTAAAACACAATCATTCCAATGCTTAAATGTGCACGTGTTATTAGTTGTGCAATGTGCTGGGCAATAAAAGGTCAATTTGACTGCTATCTTTTAGTATTTTATTGCTTTTGATCTAAGGTTTTCTACACTAAAAATATGGAATCACATCGACCTGAACAAAAAGCGAGCTGTTACCTCAGACTTCCTGGGTGGATTCTATGAGAAGTTTGTTTTTTCCAGTGTGACTTACCTGCAGGGTGTAGAGTCCGGGCTGGGGGAGCCCTGTGGACAGCTGTGCCCCCTGCAGCTGTGTCTCACTCTTCCCCCCGTACAACACCCTGACGGGGCAGAGCACGTCCTCCAGCCAGCCGCCCTCGCCGTCCCGCAGCAGCGCCTCCACGTCCAGCTCCGGGTCGGGCAGGGGGTCCGCGTCCGGGCCGCCCGTGACGTCCGACGCCGGCCTGCTGCCGTTCATCCAGAACCACTCAGACTGGTTGAGGGCGAGGACGTGCTGACGCCACGGCGAGTGTGGAGAGGGCTGGCAGCGCAGGAGGGAGGCGGCGCCGGCGTCGTGCTGCAGGGCCACGACATCGCCAGGGAAAACCAGGAGGTCCTCCAACTGTTCCTGCACCTGAGAGAGAGCGATCCCAGCCGGGCGAAGAGAAACTCAGCATCCACTCTATCTGCTTCGGCTGAGAATTTCAATTCTCGTCTTGAATTTGTGTTGAATTTTGAACTGAGCAACAAACAAGATGAGACTTTATATCCACATTTGAATTAAATGGAGTAAAATTTAAGAAACTCTGTGTTTCATTTGTGCATTAAATATTCTAAACAAACGAGTTTGTATACATTACATTTGGCATCCAACTCTTATTCCCCAATAATGTAGATAACATCCACAGTAATTAAATCTTGTCTACTAAGAGTTTAACATGCAGTAATGGAAAAATTCCTCATCTGCAAGAAATCTCTTTAACCAAGGTAAAATGTAAGTTCAGTACATTCTCTTGCTGTGAGGAATTTCTTTGACTCTTAGAGAATGTAATTCCTCTTCCTGCCCATCCAGTTCAAACTGCAACGCAACATCCCCGCTCATGAACTGAGCCGAGGCCTGCGACTCTGCCCAGGCTCAGAGTAAACGTTCTCACCAGCACGTGAGCAGCAGGTCCTGCAGGCAGCGTGAAGACCACCTCGTTCTGCAGGACGTAGCGTGGCCTCAGCGCCCCGGGGGGCAGGTGGTGGGCCTGGGTGCAGTTGGGACAGGACGATGAGACGCAGGGGCTGGACAGGGCCAGGCACCGGCGCTGGAAGGGACACCACTGCTGCAGCGGGGGGCACAGAGACGGCTCGGTGCTCGAGGTGACGTTGGGGATGCAAACAGCCACCGGTGCGCAGGCTGGACCTCCACAACCTGAGGGACAAGACAGACGGGCGTTTTGTTTTAAACAGCTGTCGGCCCACAGACGCTCTGACTCCAATCGGAGTAGCAGGGAACACACACCATTTCACTCACATATAGAAAAAATTGCAGTGTTTTGGACTAAAGCATCTCACTGAGCGGCAGCAGCTGAAAAGTGGAGCTCGATACACCTCTGACCACATTTATCTGAAATTTACACTTCCTGGCTGTTAAATAAATACGGTGCAATTGAAGTAAAACACTTGTCTCTGAATGGTAGTGGAGCAGGCGGAGACAGCTGAGTTAACGCAGGTGCCATGAAAGTATTCTGACTTTCCACCAGTGGATATAGTTTACACTTTATCTGCTGTTATCGATTACACTACTGCAAATGTCTAGGCTTCATATTATATAACTTCTTTTTTCTTATCTAGTAAACAGACTGAGCGTTTAAAAAAACCACAGTGCTGCTTAAGGACAAAGAAAAAACACAAAACAGAGGCTCAAAGTGAATCATCATTGTGGTTTCCCCTTCACATCTGACTAGCATAACGAGGCAACTTTTATACAAGCCAAAAAGTGTGACAGACATAATTGTTTGTGTGTGTTTAAATGTGCATGTAGCTCACGCGGTGAGGACAAATAAAACACGCTCCCACTGACACATTTTCCTTGTACGGACAAAGTTCATTTCCCCATAACGTAAAGCGTTACACCTCCCACCTTAGGGTTCAGGTCTATACGTCCTCAACAGGGTTGGACACGCAACTATTTGTGTGTTTGTTTGCAGTGGGAGCAGCAACCCTAATTAATAATCCAGCTGCATTATCTCAGTATCTCCTCTTTCTCCTCCCCCCCTGCTGTGTTCATAAATTGCAAATGAAAGTTTCACAGACAAACGTGCTGGTGTGCCTTTAACAAGCCGCTGGCCTCTCAGTGGATTTGTGGCTCTCACATCTTTCATATGCATCCGCTCTCTTGCTCCTCTCTCTCTATTGCAGAGCTTTGCTGCCGTGTCTCAGCGGACGAGTTCAAAAAGACACAGAAAGCTTTTCAGCTTTCTTGTGCCTCGTGCCGCGCTCTTTTGCAGCTACGTGTCATGTGTCTGGACGAGGGCGGAGGACGCTCAGGGGGGAGGTGACCTTGTTCGGGCTCAGTTCCTTCCTCTCCTCTGTTATGTCCTACTTTCTGCCCCCATGCAGGCTGTTCTTTCACGTTCGCCTACCTGATAACTTTAGACAGGGTTGGCTAGTGTGGGTGCGTGTTTGTCTGACTGGACGCAGGTGGCTTACAGCTTCCCGTAACACCTGCTGACGCTGACCAGGGATGTGCGAACGGTTCAGACTGTGTGAGCGTGTGCGAGCTTCTCTGTTCGACTCACTGGGTAGCAGCCGGTGCAGGTCGGGATAGTGACAGCGAGGTCTGTAGGTCTGGAATCTGACGTGGATTTGTGAGCTGAGCTGCTGAGTGACAAACTCCAGCGAGGACAGGCGGCCTGCCTGAACAAAGCTCAGAGCTGGGAACAACAGCACCTGAGTGGGGGGACGAAAAGTGAAAAGTTAGGCGACGAGAAGCTTTCAAAGTGGATGGGGGGGGGGGGGTTGTCCCTCGGAGTCGAACATTTCTTGTCTCACCTCTACGCCTCCACTGGGAGGCTGTGGAGCAGCGGGTGGGGCCGGCGTGGCGCGGTGCAGAGGATTACTGGAGGGAAATACAGCCAGGCCCTCCCTGTAGATCCCTGCATCTGGAACACGCACTGTGGAGGCACAGACACAGTTGAGGTCAGGGTGATCAAAGAGCGGGGAGGATTCGCTGTGATGGGGCACCGGCTGTCAGCGCTGCTACAGAGATATTTTGGGGACTGACGTACAAACCGATCCGAACTGATCCAGGACATCACACATACAGCGATGGCAGCAGCAAAAGCACCAGGGGGAATTTCTTTTTTAAAAACATTTTTTAACATTTCGGCGCGATAACAATAACATCAAGAAGTTCATTATTTGGAGCACCAGTGGAGCAACTCCCAAAGTCTGCCGCACAGAAATGACTGTTTGTGTCAGTGGCGCTTGATGGCTTTTAAAAAGAGCAGTATGACATGTTTCTGGTTAAGCAAAGAGGATCTTACGCTTTGATAAAAAAGAAAAAAGTCCATCTCTGTGGGCTTCTTCCCAGTAATGTTGTCAGACACAAGAAATCAGCATTTTGCAGTGGAGACATAATCCTCACAAGCATTAAATTTCAGCCATGCTGTTTCGCTGTGTAGGGATAAGGTGGAAAAGTGTAAAAATAGGCTTAGAAATACCAGATTTATGCTTGAGCAAGACTAATTCAGGGACATGATGCATCAGCTCGCTGCTAGACTTGCATATTAACACAGACACACAAAGACCGACAAAACACAATGAGAAAGACACAAGCTGCAGCCTGTCGCACAGACTGTACTCGACACTGAGTTTTATTCAGGTTCGAAGGCCGTTTCGAGTCTCTGTCTTCACTCGGTCTGATTCAGACCCTCCCCGCGCTGCAGAGCGATGGGGTCAATCCAGTTTAACTTAACTACAAGCTCCGTCTGCAACAAGTGGAGTGTTGAATATTATATGTTACTTTATGAGACTGACGTAACCCCTGAAGTTTACTGCACAACGTGCCCCATTTCATGCTGATAATGAAATCTGACCTCACAATGGGTCCAATACAAATCTCTGCCTGCCAGTCCAAAACCCCAAACCTTGAAGTTTATAAACGTCATGTTATTCTTTCTACATCCAGCAACACTCATACCACATCATGTCAGGATTTGTACATTGAGACTGGCGGCTATTTTGCTGCAGCAGTCACATGTGCTCTACCTCTGTTCTGCAACAGATATGCAGCTGCGACGCATTAACACTGTAAAGTGTCGTGGACAATTTTGTCAATATAACATTTCACTACTTTACAAAGGCAGTACTCAAGGGCACAACACGTTGGCATATCGGTATATTTTCTCAGATAGATTTATTTCCATCCTTCCCTCTCCTCCTGGTTTGATCAAGGAACGTTTTTCCTGGACAGAAACAAACTGAGAATCCTACACAAAGTCCAAGATGCTGTATTGAGATGCTTCACCGCAATGCACTGACGCAACTAAACTCCTGAAAATGAAAGTCTCTGGATGCCTTTTACGCACGGAGCAATTTGCACTAATGATCCAGTTAAAAACGGTGCTTCAGGGAGCCAGTGCAGTGCTTGTGATTAGCAATGAACGAGACTGTTTGCTTTACTTTTTGATGCTTGTTTGCACTGCTGCTGAATTTACATAAAATTCTGAAAGAAGACGGCTGAAGTGATCTGTTCTTTGCCCAAACAAGTGAGGCACGGAAGGATTTGGGGGAATTGCATTTGCATTAAACTGAGCCTCAGTTTCCATTTACCGTACTTCTTTTGATGTGTGTGTGTGTGTGTGTGTGTGCGTGTGTATGTGAATATACAGGACCTACCTTGGCGACTGTATTGGCAGACATAGGCCCTCTTGGTGCTGCAAAGGTGTGAGCTGGTCTGGCCACCCTGATCCATAGACACGCACACGTTTCCAGCAGTGATGGGAGAGTGAGGCAGCTGTCCTTCCTCTGAGCCGTTGACCCAGCGCGGTCTACCCGGAGACTCCACATCACTCAGGCCCAGCCACACACCTCGCACCCTGGCACAGGAACACACACGCACGATGTATTATGACAGCTGCTGCGCAACATTTAGCAAAGAGGTAACCGACAGATGGAAGATCTGCTCCTAAACAGGCTATGTACAAACACAGGCATACGCACACACCTTGACACACACACACACACACACACACACACACACACACACACACACACACACACACACACCTTGACACACACACACACACACACGCACGCACACACACACAGTCAAATGAGAGAGCAGCTCAAGGGTGAATGATGGAAGCGCAGACAAGTATCTGTTACTCAAGTGTCCTTGCGATTGTGTTAGTAGAACAAGGCGTCATACAACTCTTACAAAACACTCAAACCTGAATCACTGCAGTTGTTGCACTCACAATGGCATTGAAGGCTGAATTATTTGCCAGCTTGCCTCAACAACCAATGATTGCAGGGGATAGTGAGCATAAATAGCCCTTGATTGGACCCCAGTGGGCAGTTATGAAGGGGTTGTCAGATGTTTCATGCATCCTCGTGCTTACGACAGATAAATTGGATTTTCTCTCTATGAGTCCACTAATCGAGTGCAGATCCCCTCCCGACCCCCCTTTCAATTTTCCTCTGTGTCATTCACTGTTAACTGGGAGAAAAAGATCTTCCAGATTTAAAAAAAAAAAAAGGAAAAAAACGGATGAGTCACGACGATCCGGTCAGGACTTCTTTGCGCCGGCGACTACTTACATCTGTAAAAACGACATCTGAAAGAGTGGACAGGGGTCAACAAATACAAGCAGAGTGGGAACAAGAAAAAAGGGTCTTTGTAGCAACAAACAAGGGCCGCTAGAAAAAAAAAAGCTCCTTATGTAAGCAAGGGGTGGAGGAATAGGGGCGGAGGAGGAGAGAGGGGCTAAGCTTCATCTGCAGCAGGTTTTTTCCTCCGTCTACGAGGGCGGGCAGGGCCTCTGCTCTCACACACACACACACACACACACACACACACACACACACACACATGCACAAAACCATGAACTGTGGACTCCTCCTCCCAGGGTGTTAAAGTTACAATGCAGCTGTGCTTTTACAGATGTGTCTTTTGCAACTCTCCGAGCTAAACACCAAACACTGGAGGCCTCCCGACCAGTACGAGGCCACAGTCAAACCATCACTCAGTCCAAAAACAGTCGAGAGGCGACACTGTTTTGTGGAACATGGCAATGTTTTGGTCTGTCCGCACCTAAATTAATGCTATACTTAGTGATGAAAAAAACACACCCCTCGCAATTTTAGTTTTCACAGTGAAATGAAAAAAAACACTAGAGATGAATGAATAAGGGACAGAAAAAATTGTAGAAGGAGAAATGTGTCACGCCTCCAGGCATGGAAATATAGTTCAGCATGAAAACAGCTGAAAAGAAAAAAATAATCACACACAGAGTCAAAAAAAAAGTCACAAACAATTGTAGGACACCTCCAGAAGCAGGGACTTGGTGATTGCAGTGATTGGAAGTTCAGCATCTGTTTTGAGTTTCGATGTTTGTCCCTTTGTTTCTCTGGCTGTTTTGTGGAACATGGCAATGTTTTGACAGAAGAACGTAGCTAGCGTCTGTCTGCCGTCACTCCCGCAGATGTTATATCCATCCCCACATACGCCTACATATATACATGCGTACATATCTCTCTTTGCCCACTGGGATTACACAATAATAATAATAACAATGATAATGCAATAACAGCGCTTCAAGGACATGTTTGTTGAAAAGCTCAGTTTGAGGACGACTGACAACAAAATAAACACATTCCTGCGCTCCGTTTGCACAGAAACACTCACTGCTTGACTTTGTGCACCAGCAGGTTACGCAGGGCATCGCTCCTGGCCACGGCCAGATCCCCACCGCGGTCCAAACACTTTTGTCGAGCATCTTTCCAGCTCAGCTCCTCTGGAACGACGTGGAAGCAGCTGGAGGACTCGCCGTGGAGCACTGCATCCTTCGGACAGTGAGGGGCAGCTGCACAGAGGACGGACACACCGACATGAGATGTTTGAAATTGCATTATAATTATCACAGAAAGAAAGAAAAATTAGCTTATTAAAAAAAACAGCTCCAACATGAAAAAAAGGAGAAGCAACGACTTAAACGCGAGTTGCGAGTCAGTTCAAATAGGATTAGCGTGTTCACAGTTAAAGACCGTCACATTAGAGATAAACCAACAGAGATGTTTCTCTGATCAGTGTGAAAAGACCGGCAGAAAATCACAGGAAAGTTGTGCAAAGCAGAGATCCATCTTCAGGATTATCGTGAGGACTGAATATCTAGTGCAGGCTGGGCCTGCTTCTTCCAGGATGTCTGTCTGCACATCATCCATTTCCACTAGAATCTTCGTGAAAATGTGTTATAATAATCGATAAGGGTGGGAAAACATCAGTTCCAATAAGTACATGTTTATTTCACAGGTTTTGACTGGGAACAGAAGCGTGAGAGCGTCTGAAAGGCTGAGGCTCACACAGACCAAAGAAGGAGACACAGATGCTGTCGATAATGCAGAGAGGACGGATGGAAAACCTTAAAGACGCTGCTACACTACGTGCTCTCCAGTGGAGACAGCCAATAAGGGCCCACAGTGACATTTCTTGTCTTTCATATTCCCACTCTGTTGCCCGGTGAAACACATCAGTTTCACCGACTATCGACTGTCTCCAACATATCTTCCAAAGACACGGCTGCCACTTTGTAGAGACGAGGCACACATTATCTCAAAGAACCAACCTGGCTCACGGATCAAATAATGGTTTAAAGATTAAATCGTCAAAATCAACAGACAGAGGGAACCGCTGTTGGGATAAATGAGACGGGCTGTGGAGGACGGGCGGTCTGGAGACAAATGGAGCAGAACGATAGGTTAAGTGTCCGTATGTACAGTAAAGTATGTGTTACATAGACTGTGTGTGCTGGAGGAGACAGAGAAGCAATTAGTACATAACTGTTCATTTCACTCTGTGACCTGTGACCACTTCAGTGTGTTTACGAAACCAAAGGGTCTCATGAAAACAATGCTTAAAGTGTTGCACGCAGTGATGAACCTACAAAGATTATACTCTGCGCTGCTTGTACTCTAAGCTAAGGTAAGGTACGGCCTTCTAGTCCCATCTCAATGGCTCAACGGTGTCACTGCTGTTGGTCCACTCTACTCTCAGCCATTTGCTGCTCTTTTAATTCCCTAAATCGCACTTCATGCTGGTTGTCCAGCACCAAACAGCAGGCTGGAGCCAGGACACACAGTGCATGTGGCAGGTAAAGAGGTGAGTGCTTAAGAGTTGGTGGAAAACAAAACACTGCGCTGCTCACTTACCTTTAGCGACCTGGATGCCGTCCTTTGCGATTGTCCATTCTACGTCCAGGCCAGCGGCGCCCCAGCTGACCAGAGTGAACTCTAAGCTCTTGTTGGCCACAGCCAGAGGTGGACAGTGCAGCTCCAGTCTGGGAGGGAGAGCCACCGTCACGACTCCGCGCGCAGGCACCTGAACAGAGATGTGCTCGTTACGGTTTTCATTTATCATGCTCTGCCGTGTCTGGTTCTGCTTGGTTCGTAATCTTTCATGTGAACTCCAAACACTGTAAGACAACCTATGTGTGGTTGCCAGACAGGCATGGAAGGGCACCAGATCTGTCAGAAAGGGAGGGTAATATTCCAACAGCAAAACAAAAGATAGTAAAAGGGCTTGTAAAATTGGATCTGAAGCATTTCTGACGAAAACAGTGTTCCAGCAAGGATAAATACGTCAATTAATTCTGGGTTACCTTGAGAGGAAGTTTTTCCTCACTGCCATCGCCAACTATGCCCTCAAGCGGGATTTAATGGGAACTGTTTGTTGGGTGCAGACCAGCTCTACATGTTGAGTGCCTTGGGAATTGGCACTTAAAATAAAGCTGAATTTAATTGAAAAACTGCCTCCCTCGCTAGCTTTTCTCCCTCACCTCCTTGTGTCCAGCCCAGGCCGTCAAACTGACTGCGTAGCTTCCCGGCAGTCCGTATTTGTGAGCCGCCGTGGCGACCCCCGTCTCCGTGGCGTTGACCCGAGGTGAGGAGTCACCAAAGTCCCAGGACAGCGTCACGGGGCTGACAGAGGAGGCGGCGGAGAAGCTGACGCTGTCGTGAACACTCTGCAGCGGGAGAGGCTTCAGGGAGACCGAGAAGTCCACCGCAAACACGGAGCGAGCCAGAGTCCACCCACATTCCTGCACAAAGACGGCACCGTGTGAGGAAGAGGAGGCTTCGGGGGTCACAAATATTTCAAAGTTGAATAAAACTCCGCTCGGTTTTTAATTGCTAAGATGTTTGTGGCTTTGCTATTATTTCTATGGTTTTCAATAAAAACTTATTTTCAAGGTTTTAATCACTCTTATGAAGGGTTCAGATTTAAAACAAACAAATCCTGATTTTCGCTTGGATTCTGGGATAATGTCAGTAGCTGCTGGCCCAGGATGTCTGGAAGATAATCAGGCCGCAGAGGGAAGTTGTTGGTGGGCTATGGGAAGTTTTAGAGGAAATCCTGAATGTTGTGTTTACAAGAGAGGAAACAAAGCAAGCTACACTCAGGAGGTCTCTGCAGATCTGACTGCACAAAAGCTGCAGTCAGAGACCACACGTACCTTCATAACGTTGGGGTTTGTGCAGGCAGCAATGCACTGAGATTCACTTATGAGGTTGGGCTCTGAGTTTGTGCTGCAGAGACACTCGTGCTTGGTCCCCAAGCCCCCGTAGCGGTGTGATGCAGCAAAACACACGCTGTTACACTGTTCGCGTGTGAAGTTTCCGGGCGTGGAGAAAGAGAAAATAACAAGCTCGCTGCGACCCCCTCCTCCACTGCTGCTGTCCTCCAGACAAGCTGCATAGTTGAGACCTGTGGAGGAAGGAAAAGCTTTACTAAGTCTGTGCAAAAACATTCTCCTCTGTGTTTTTAATCAGCATCGGAGCAGCAGCAGGGATCAAAAGAAGTCAAGTGATCTGATGACTTTGTCCACAAGGATGGCACGAATTTAGTTTTCTGCTAGTTAAGCCTGCAATCACCCAGTGACCTTGTGCGGGGCGTTTTTTTTCCCTTAGCTGAACGTTCCCACAGAGTCTTGATTTAGGTGAAGAGAGTCCCTCGAATACTTCTGCTTCAGAAATGGAGAGGGCATAAACCGCGAGACAGGGTCTCCTATAAGAGGTCTGTCATGCTGTGACACATACAACTAGCCAATGCCTGCCTTTTTACCTGGCTCCAGACTTTATCCTTTAATCTATTCATTTTACAAGTCTAGTGAGCCTGTTTCCTGGTGAATAATTCTGACCTTACTTATTTTCATTCATCATCCTTTCATTTTATGAAAATGAACTTTGTATTTCATTCATCAGGACATAGTTCCCTTTGTTGATCTGGTTTTATCCAGACTGGATAACTGTCTGGCGTTTCCTCGCTGCAGACTGCCGGGACTAAGATCGCACTTTCTCACTTTTCACTCGTCTTCCCTTGAGCCTGTTAAGTCCTCCCTTCTTTTAAGTGGGTATGCATGTGTTGTACGGGAGAGAAAGAGTGTGAACGTATGTGTGTGTGTGTGTGTCTGAGCGTGGGTTGAGGGAGGTCGAGTGTGCTTCTGCACATCTTTTTCACGTACGACAGTTTGTGCTGCACAAACTGTTGTGTGAAAAGCGACGCAGAGGCCGTCTGACCGATCGACTGCTTCGCCTCCTACCGCAGGTGAGCAGGCTGACGTTGAGCAGGGGCTGGCGACGGAGCTCGGGCGGCTGGTTACAGAGCATGGCGTCCGGCCGTCGAACCTGCACCCCCTTCTCCTGCAGCCAGCTGACGAGCCGGAAGAGTTTACAGTCGCACTCGAAGGGGTTGCTGCTCAGGTCTCTGAGGAGAGAGGAGGGCGGCCAGAGGAAGCTGGATCAGTCACACAGCACTATCTCACATTACTGATCAGTGGTGAGGGGAATTATCATTAAAGCTGCAAAAAGACATGTGTTTTATTTCTCCTATTATAAAGTATGTGCAATTCATCTGTGTCGGTGATTGTTTAAGAGAATTACGATGCAAATTCAGCGACATGATAGTAACCAGCCACAAGACACGCACTTAATAGGCTAGTTGCAACTTCATCAAACCATAATGTCAATATTAACTAATATGCGCGATTAGAGATGACACTTTTGGAACAATGGGAAAGAAGCTCTGGCAGAGCTATGATTCCCTGTGATTACTAACATTTTACACCGGAGACATCACACATGTGTTACTAATAACATCTCTGGTGGTTGAGCTCCGCTGACGGGTCCCTGTAAGCACAGCCCCTCGAAACTGTGACTCAACGATCTGCATCTGTTTCTGATTCGAGGTCAGAGGTCCTTGGCGATTACTGATAACAAAACAATATTTAATCAATGAACTAACATCGCTTCTCTTATGCAATCGTGAAGTAGTGGAAAGCGAGGCGGGCGAGGCTGGGACTTTGGCCCCATATCGCCACAATTGCATTTACAGTAGTTACAGAGGGAGGAAAACAAAAAAGACGATTTCTGCACAGCAGCCGGCGTTGCCGTGGCAACGGTGTCAACAATACCGCCACAGTAAAGATAGAATAATAATCCCTATAATAATGATAATAATGATATATTATGTTGTCAACATCACACTGCATTCTGTATCACTGACAATTGCTTGAAAGGGACTAAATTACATTAAATTGGGAAAATGAGATAGGGCCTCCATGATAAAAGTTGTTTAATGGCCTGAATTTTACTGAACAGGAAAAATGAAATAAGGTGCCTCTGCTCTAGTCAGCACAGAGACTAAAGTAATGAATGAGCCAACAAAAAAGACTTTTGTGTCTTTTGTGTCCAAAAGTGAAAGTTTGGAAGGCAGGGATCAGCGTGGAGGCAGAGTGGTTTGATGGAGGAGATGAGGAGGAGAGAGGCTGGAGGTGGAGGATGCTCTGCTCGTGGGGAACAGGTGAACTATGAATTATTGTTGGCCTGGGCTTGGGCCAGTCAGAGTCAAAGATCACTCTCCGGATGGACTGGGGTGAGGAGTCATGACAATGAGCCGGCATACTTAATGCCAGCACCGCGAGAGCTGTCACCACTAAATGGAAAGTACTGCAGGCTGCTGTCATCAGCTACATCTTTGCCTTTGCTACAGTGAAAAAACTGCCATGGAGAAGGTGTATTCAATGAAATAAGAATGATATAAGAGAAAGAAAGGGCTGAAGGCGAGGATGTGAAATAGCAGAAAAGTAATGGGAAAGGAGGAAGCAGTGGTGACTGTTATGACAGATGAACAAAAGAAAAGAGCACAGCAGAGACAAGTGGAGAGGAGGTTGAATATATAGAGCAAAAGCCAGGGGACGGTGAGTGGGATGGGTCAGAAAGGACAATAACATCATTTGGCACAATGTGACGTGCGCCTTGCTGTCTATTGTCTACTGCCACGCTTAGTTGCAGACAGTGCACGAGGAAAAAAACCCCAAAACTTTTCCCATCTTAAGACCTGCTAAGGAATAATTACCAGTCACAACCTCCCACTCTGGGCAAAAAATAGCTTCATTCATCTTGTGTGTAGGCGAAGTCACTGGAAACACGCTGCTCGTTTCAGCACGCACCATCAAACGTATATGTCTGTGCACATGTCTCGCTACACGCCCAAGCATTTTACTAAGCATTAGACAACCGCTGCAGAAACGAAAGATACAGAGAGACACAAAGAGGGAGAGTGAAGGGATTACTTACATGTGTGTTAAATTGCATAGGTTGTCGCAAATTCTCTCTTCAATGGTGGTGATTAGGTTGTTGCTCAAATCGCTGTGAGAGAAAAAACGAGACATAAAATAAAGTCTTTCTTCCTCCACCTTTGGCAATTGATATCCTATTAATCAGTTGTGGGATTATCTTTACAAACGTGACCAACGTGTGGCACTGCCTCTGCTACATTACTATCAATGGCAAATCACTGTATGCACAAAATGAGTTTTAGCTTTGTGTTGATGGGGGATTCTCAAACATTCTCACATCCTCGGAATGCAAAAGTGACTCATGTAAGTCAGATATTTAATCCTGAACGGAGCAACCAAAGACTGCCAAACAGGAGGAGTGCTGAGTAACAGACAGCACTCAGACTTTTGATGTTGCTGCCATCTCCTTTCCCCGTTTCCATACTTTGTTCTGCTTTGTTTCCATGCTCTCTCTCTCTCTCTCTCTCTCTCTCTCTCCCTCACTCTCGTTCTCCTTGCTTTTCCTTCTCCGCTCATGATCTCCATCTCCCTCCCTCTCTCTCTCCTCTATCCAGTAGGCTGCATAATGGGGCCGTTGTGTGGTGGTTTTTGGAAGGAACTGATGGAAACCACCACAGTCCTCACACACACACACACACACACACACACACACACACACACACACACACACACACACACACACACACACACACACACACACACACACACAAACATGTGCTTAAACGCCCATTCAACGGGTGGAAGAAATAAGGTAATGGGTGGAGGAAGGGAGAGATGGACAGATGGAGAGAGGAATAGAGGGACCAGCAGGAGCTTGGAGCACTAACCTGTAATTGAACTTAATCGCACTGTGATTGGTGTGTATGTGTGTGTGTGTGTGTGCGTGTGCGCTGTTGGTGTGCACTTATGTGACGGTTCCCTACTCTAGTTAGCTCACTCAAGGGAGTTCTGCCTACTTAAATCCAGACTAAACCAAGCCTTTTCCCCTCTCTTTCCTTTTCATCTGCTTCGTTCTGCTTTACTGCCCCTCCTACTCTGTCCCCTCCTTTCCTCCCCTCTCTTCTCATCCTTGGGTTTGCCAGCTCCTCATTCGCTCCGACTCTTTACTCACAGGACCGACAGTGGGCCGCAGCAGAACACTCCTCGGGGGAGAACATCGATCCTGTTCCCTTGAAGGTACCTGAAAGGAAGGGTGACCCCGCGTCAGATGGATGGACACTTGAAAAGAATATTTCGGTGCACTGTCATATGGATGCTGTGTACTCACAGCTCCCGGAGGCCAGGGAGACGCTCCAGAAGGCTGGTATCAAGGGAGGAGATATGGTTCTTGGAAAGATCTCTGTGGGAACAAACCAAATATATTCATCTTCAGAATGTATGTCACAACACTTGGAAGGCACATAGTGGACACACAAACACACACAGCCAAGCATCATCATCATCATCATCATCATCATCATCATCATCATCATCATCATCATCATGAGACATTTCCAGATAATATGATTGAGCAAGTGCTGGGAAATGAAACATAAGGACGTGAAACATTTCCTTTGCAATGACACTTCATGCTGTCAGGAAACTATATCACATAACAAAACGGTCAATACTACAAAGCTAACAACTTAAAATGGTTGAGGTTTTGTTCTTGTCCAGTTCATTCAGTTTTTTTCCAGCTCAGCGTCCAACATCCCCACTTCCTCTGAACCAGCGCATCGTCGCAAACAGTAACACATCTTTTATTATTTCGTCTCAGCTGTTGGAGGATGACTGCGAAACAACAGATTGAAATAAAGGACCCAAGAGAAATTAAGACAAGGCTCAAACTGATTACAAGTTGTGTGTCAAAATCAATTCCAGAAGACAGTACCTAAGCTAAAAGGGTGTTCCAGTGATTAAGTATTGCACTTTGAGGCTGCAAAATTACAAATGAACAACAAAAATCAAAGAAACACTGCTCAGTGTTGTGATCGTTATCGCATTGCTGTAATTGCTTTCAGCTCACTTGGTCTCTTGCATGGGATCTGGTGTCGAAAATCCTACATTTGGCCACTGAAACCAAAAATGCAGCCTTCCTCTTAAGTAATTTTCCAAAATACAAGCATCAGTCAGGGTTATTCTGCCTTAGTGATGCAGTGTGTTTTCTGTGAAAAGTTTGGCAGAATATCAATATCTGGTGTGTCGATAAAAGCGCACTGCTATGACATCATTTAAAAAATGATGCTTTCCAGCCTTGGTCTTGTTATTGTGAACTAATTAACAGGTTTCGAGTGTATGGAATTAATTTTCAATGAAACACAAGGGTGTAAAGCAGAGAATGGAAGATTTGCTAATAAAATGTCACTCATCTGACTCACTCATCTGCTGTAAACATCAAGATGAAGTCTCCCACACCACACATCATTGCTCACACTTATAGTCACACACTGACACATTCAGGCTCCTTTTCCACTGACAAGAAAAGGCAGAGGTGACAAACGAGTAGGACCAGATTCACTTTTACAATTTCAGAGGAGGTGCAATTGTTTTTCTCACCACTGGAAGCCTCAACAGTGTGATGTAACAAAGAAATATTTTCTCATACCTTAAATCTAATTATTTAAAGAACATGACATGACACATATGAGAAAACACATTCAACTAACAATTCATTGGTATTTCTGCTTAATTCATGTCACAATTTAACTGCCACTAATGGGCAACTATAGGCACACCTACAGTATGTCCCTCTTCAAGGTAGCTCCACATTACAGTCAGCACCTGAACACACCACTGTCCAGGACAGAGTAGAGCACAGAAGAGCCAAAACAATTGTCCTGGATCTGTGACATGATTCAAGTTTTGCTGCAATATTTGCATATCTTTTCTATTTATTATACAAACCAATGAATCAACCTCCAAGCAAGGGGAAATAAGCAGCAGGTGTTCATGACAAACTAAAGACAACACACGCATGCATTAACTGAGAGTGAGACAAGGAAGCGACAGGCCTGAGTAACGTGCAGCAGCCAAATGTCACCTCTGTGCAACTTCACAGCAAAGGCTCGGCTGCATGTACTGTAAGATGAAGCAAAGAGAGAAAAGGGTAGAAAAGAAAACCAGACACTGAGTGAGATGAAGACAGGGTGTGTGAGAGGAGAAATCAGTTTGTATGTGTGTGTGGGAAAGAGAAGACAAGGTACTACTGGCCATGAGCATTTCAGAAGACTAAAAAAATGTGTATGTGAGGGTATGGGAACGTACCCCCTTTTCCCCTCCCTCTCTCACTCTCTTTCTTCCTATGTGAATGTGTGTGTGTGCGAACAGAGCAGGACGCCCATTCCCAAAAGGAAACATCTGTACATTCCAGACAAGCTGTGTAAGAAAGATGGAGACTGAGAGAGAGAGAGAGAGGGAGGGAGGAGAGTAGGAGGGAGAGAGAGAGAGAGAGGGAGAGAGAGGGAGAGAGAGAGCTCTCCTCTGCTAAACAGATCAGCAGATGAAACGGGGCGGCATTGAGATACTCAGCTCCCATAAGCTCATCGTTCACACATTAGTGTGACATCTCAGCTCACATAACGCTCTTTGTGTGAGTGTGCATGTGTGCGACTGTATAAAAAAATCTTATTTTTGGGACTAATGTGCATCACCAAACACACAAGAGGAGATTTAGCAAGATAATTTGTGTCTGTGTGTGTGTGTGCGCACATGCACACGCACGTGTTTAACATGACCATATAATGTGACCTCCACCATGTCTATTAACAACAGGCTCCCGTTCTCTGAGCTACCTCTGGACACACATGGTTTTACTTACACACATGCACAAAGTGGAGCACACTTGAGGTATAGGTCTGAGCACAAACATACACACACACACACACACACACACACACACACACACACAGGCGCACACACACAGCTCACATATGGTTCTGTTTTACTAACGGTGTGGCCAATGATCTAACCACTCCTTATAAGGCCTGTCTGGTGCCACTTATTCTGAGCTGGAGGATGAAAACACACACACACACACACACACACACACTCACACAGTCCTCATTGACTATTCGGTGAAAGGGAATGACAGAGGGGGAGTGGGCATGGATTTTGGAGAGTTAAAGATAAATCTGAGGAGATAGAGAAATGCAGGAAATGAAAAAGACAAAGAGGGCTACTTGAGGAGATCTATATCTTTTTGAATTCTTCCGTTTTCCATCTGCACAGAAATGAGAGCCTAAAAAAAGTGCTGAGTTTGGCGCTGGCAGCGGTGATGTAGGTCTGATCACAGGACAGATTGGTGTCTGCTGCGTCGTGGTGGCAGAGTGGTCCAAGTCCCTGTAAGTGAAGGCCAGCGCTCCACTAACCCACTAAACACAGACTGCTCTGTGGTCGCTTTCATCCCCCTCAGCCTGCCCGATTCCTCCTCCGCCACCGCCACCGCCGCTGCCGCCCTCCCCCTGTCTCTTCTCCCAATTTCTTTCCCCTTTTTTCCTTCTGCAGCTCAGCTCCTTTGTTTATGTTCGAAGGCTGGGCCGACCCATTCCAGTCTGACTGGAAGGGCAGCGGGGCGGAAGCAGAGGAGGCGTTAGAGATGATGGAGAGAGCGGTGGGCAGGTGTGAAGGGGAAGCGGAGGAGAGAGCGGAGGGGTGAGCAGCACAGGTCTGGAGAACAATCGTCTCAGTGTGGATCCCAGCGCTGCCAGCCAGCGAGTCACACCTGGGCCGTGAGTGGAGGGGAGGGCGCGGGAGGTGCTGGGTACTTTCCCTGCTGCAGGAGAAGCGGGAGCATGAAATTAGGGGGAAATGGGCCTAGGAGCCGGAGAGAAGGGGTTTCTGATTGAAAAAGTTTGGTCTGGAAGGCCAAACATTTCGCTCCTCCGTCTGCCGGGCTGGGTCACACACACTCTCCTCTCCTCTTCAGAACATTCTGTCCATTTTTCCAGCTGCTGCTGCCTGCGTTGTCTGGTGTCCAGCTGGCGAGTGAAGGGCAGCTGTGTGCAGCGGTCTAACACACTCGCTGGACGAGCGACGCACACACACACACACACACACACACACACACACACACACACACACACACACGTTAACATGCTGTCATTGCATGCAGGAAAAAACAACGATCCTGTAACAGAGTCCTGCGCACATTGCTCACCCTTTTTCTGGTAAACGAAACTGAGAGATTCCCACAAATCTTGGAATTCTCAACTGTGGGCTCAGACTGAAAATGGGTCTCAGGCCTGCAGTGCTTGAAGGATGTGACTACGCAAATGGTAAAAAAACAACATAATTTCAACGATGCATACATCAATTGAACTGCAATTGGCATACCGATTCTGTTAATGTGAAAAACTCCAAAAAGTGGCCAGGGATCTTCTCACTGTGAGGAGAAATCAATGATCATTGAGCCACCATATCAACATCATAATGCTCAAAATTAAGAAAATAAAACACTGGACTGAATTTTCTTTCCTACATTACTACTTTCTCATGAACATGCACACACACACACAACTGAGCAACTCTGCCAATTTGGAAACAAATGCTCTGGGTAAACAATGTCAATGTCTAACTTTACTCGTCTTATTTGCAAACTCTGCATACTGCTGCAGTCTACTGCAGGGTCAATTAGAGCAGATATATCTGCAATAGGATGCCAAATAAATACATTTTTGTCCATCATAAATGTCAAATCATCCACAACACTCACACAAAGTCACAAAGGCCTCACAATAAGCACATGGTGTCAAGTGCAAAACTGAATTAACTAAAATGAATAGCAATCAACACAAGCGAATTACATTCATGAGCCTTTGTACAAATAACATCCATCTACACCCTGCCAATTAAGGTGACACTTTGTGAAACTGGCAAACAATGAGCAGACTGCTGATAGTCGCCCCACCTCTAATCCTACACATCACTGCAAACATAGGTGTACGCCCACTCTCATTCTCACCTCGCGTGTCTGTTTATAGAAGAACCAGCTTTTCACTGGAAATGGCACCATCTTTGCTCCTGGCTGTTTAAATGTTGGAAAACAAACATGGCTCCTGGTTCTGGTGCTTCTGCTATCTAGGAATGAAGATGTGGAGGATGGCCACACTTTGCATTTGAACTTTGACAGGATGAATGTATGACCATCTTGAAAAGGATAATGTGAAACAGAGACAGTCCCACTGGATACGATTGTGTCCAATGTGCCACAGAAATGTACTAATTAAATGTTAAATGCTGAACATAATTAGCATTCCTCTTTTCTCACATTTTAGAGGAATTTACTGTAAACAAAGCAGCCCTAATTAGGCTTTCTACATCTCCAAATGACAGGACATTACCATCAAAGATCCGATAATTAAATGTTAAGTACGCTTTCCATTTTCTTTGTTGTATGCTACTATCCAAATTTTCATGAAGGGAGCAAATTAAAACAAGAGTCAGGATGCACTAATGTCACCATCAACTAATGTTCTACAATATTTTCAAGCAGTGGTGACGATTTATATTATACATTATACATATATCACATATAGCACACGCTTGGCACAGCTTAACTTTAGGAACAGGCGTACAGGTCATTTAAAATCAAAAGGAACAGGGCACATGGCAACTCAAAATTAGCACTCCATGTGCAGCCGTACACTTGTACTAAAGGTAGAGGTGGCAAACACCATGTATTGCTAAGCTGGCAGAAGCCTGAAAAAAGCAAGCTAACTCACTAACTAGCTAACTAGCTAGCAGGAGCGAGCTGGCCCAACATGACGGAGGTGTGACAAAGAAGGTAAGGAATGAAGACAGTGATGATAATTCAGCCTGGTTTTGCATCGACAGTGAAGGCTTGCAGCATGTAAATGCAAATATACAATAAAATTACATTCTCCGATAAAATGCATGGTCAACCAGGTGCAACCCAAAGCCTGCAGCGACAGAATCCTTGACACCTACATAGCCCATTCTCCTCTCCATTCTCCTACATGGTGAAATAGTACCTTGATGTTTATAATGTGTAATAATGTAAAAAGCACAAGAAATTTAGTAAATTAATAAAAAAAAAGTCCTAGTGCTATCACAATGTAAGCAGAAGAACTAGCGGCACAGTCTGAGATCAACACATCACGCACAAAATATGGCACAAAAAATTGTTTTCAACACAGTATAAGCAGACTACAGCCCAGGAGAACCTATTGGAAAAATCAAATTTTAAGGACCGACAATGCCATTTGCCACATTTATGTGGAGACAGGGTTTGAGACCTGTAGAGAAATCTCATCATACTGAACTGAATTGTAATCTACGTGGAAACCTGTATATAAGCAGTAAATCGATGAACATTCATTGTAATCATACATGAGCTGACCTGCCTGAACACATCTGGGGGTCATCTGGTTCACATATCTGATGTATTCATTACTTGAAAATTCAATCCATATAGTGATATTTGTTTTAGCTACATGACGAATAATATAGGTTGTTCAGATTTGGCGAGCGGGAAGGATGAAAGGGACAGGCTTCTAATTACTGATTCTAACTGCTCTGTGTGAAGGCAGCGAAAGATGCGTTATTCAACAGGGGTGTGTGCACAGTGACATGATGGTAAATTAATGATAAACGCTAAGAAACAACCCTGTGTATGCCACACTGCGAGAATCTTAGCAACTGCTCTGATCTAACCTGACATAAAAATTGTATTTAGTCACACAGTAGCATGTGGAGCAGCATTACAATCTCAATAGTCGCATCGCAATACATATAAATGTAAGGTGTAAACACAGCAGCAAGCTCAAATCGCTTATCATAACATTACAATATGTCTGGATAGAGATCCCATTTAGATACCAGGCATCATGATGGTGCTTTTCTATGCTGAGAACCTGGTGGACGACTGTTTACATGCAAACAGCAGATTGAGGGCATGTCCACATCCTGTGTAGACAGCGCTTGCACATCTACTTAATTCAATGTTTGAGATTTTTGAAAACATAGTCATGTCCAAGCACCGCTGTGTGAAACTGACACTAATAGTGTATATGCATATTTCCAGCCTTGAATATACACATTTTTTATGCATTTGGCTCCAGGCAGTCAAGCTAGCCAGACGGCACCGCACTACAATTCGTCTCATGTTTGTAAATGTGGGACGCGGCACATAATCTGATGCAACAAGTGGAAGAGACAGGAGGAGAGGGAGCAGAAAGACACAGTGGGCAGGGAACCAATGGAACAAGCAAAAAGCAGAGAGCCGAGAGGACAGTAATGAGGTCTGTCACCTGGCAGCTGAATAATCCTCCAACCCCGTCAAGGAAAGCCAGGCATCAGCGGCCCTGACAGCACAGAGGTCGGCTGCCGGAACGATCCGTGACCGAATTGACGACTATTTCAGCTCCACACCGTGAGCGGAGTGACCACTGCTCCGCTCCACGTTTGTCTCCCTGTGTTGATCCTCTGCTCTTTTTGCTTGTTTTGTCAGTTACATCAGTGTCAAGTCTGGTTTTCACCGGCATCGAGTAAAAAAGACTTTAATAAGATTGAACCTTTTTATGACTTGCTGCCTACATAGATACAGGAATCAGAACTACCTGCCCACAGGTAGAAACAAGTATACAAACCACGAGACCTATCATCATATGAAAATGAAGAAAAGTATGTAATCAATAATCAATAAAAAGGTACAGTATATGCAGCTCATATAGTAAGCATAACCACAATTCAATTATCAATTGGGCACAGTATTCCTGGAAGATATGAGTGTATTATTGCACAGAAATTACTGCATTACATCCTTTTTCTCATAATCACATTTCAGTTTCTTTTTTTTTTTTAACTGTGAGAAGGTTGTATCAGGAGCTGCATGGGTACTTCCTGGTTAGTGAGATCCTTGACTCAAAAATAAAATTGCAAAACAGCCTTTTAGAATTATGTCATGACAATGAATGTAAATGAAACGCACTGCTGACGAGCATAAGGATTTTGGCAGGGTCGGAACTCCACACTTTAGAGAATAACAATCCAATTTTCCATTTTCAGCCTCAAAGCCCCTTGTTATCATTTAGCCCATGCAGGACAGAGTGTTACTCTGAGATATCTTTAAGTCTGTGACTCTCTGCATCCAGTGTGAACAGACTACACAAACAGAGCGTGTTCTGCAGTTTCTCTCACACACAAGGGCACGACACATCCCGCATGCACAAACCCCACACACACACACACACGTAACACTCTTGTCTTGGCTGCTTAATATCTTGACGCAGAGAGCGAAATCCAATTATTACTCTCCCCACTTCTTCCTAGAGGAACAACAGGAAGACGAGAGGTTAAGTTGTTTAGCAGGACTAGAGTAAAAGTCAAATGTTTCCTCTGTGGTGAACACCTTCCTTAGTCGTTCCACACGCTGCCCTTCTCTCTCTTGACCGTTCTTTATCTATTTGTGTGCCACAGAGTGTATTGATTGTCAGAGTTGCAGGAAATAACAGAATGTGATCGTCTTAAGTCCATTCTCCTTAAATTCACATAAACCACTCCTCACAGTGGCACGAATCAGATGCTCATAGCATTTTTCGGCACAAAGTAAATACAGTATGCAACTTTTTAAGTTGAATCGCTTGTTACTGCCTTCTTCAAAAACAGCCGTGGAGAGCCTGAGGTGTCAAGGTGAGCGGGCTTTCATTAAGATAAATGCTGGTGCCCTCACTGGCAAATTGATCGGTCTCCACACGACCACTCACTGACACACGATGCAGCATTTTGAAAGGAAAGAAGATGTAGATGGTGTCTGCAGCGCTCACTCCTTGAGAAACACACCAGGTGACATTATATCACTTCCAGGAAACTTGCAGGGCAATGCAGCCTAGCCTGTCTGACTGAACTCAGCGCTCTCTGTCTGGCTGCCTCGAAAGCAGAGGATCTGTCAGCCCCTTGGTGTGTGTTTGATCCATGGCGGAGCTACTGTAGGCGACTGACAGTCAGTAGTCCAATCCCGCTTCCAGAAGCCTACAACATGGTGGAGTTTCCGAACTTGGAGATCTATGTAGTGTATGAATGGTTAAAGCCACTGGCACCTCAGCCACCTGTGATGAGTGTGTCTGTGTGCCTTGGGTGGTCATGAAGACTAGACAAGCGCTCTATAGGAACTTGTCTATTTAAGAAACGGTCCATATTTCTGAGTAGCGCAGCACAAAAACCCTGCCAACACATTTGACTCACGTCTCAGAAGCTTCCTGTTACTTGTACTTTACAAAGTAGACTTAAGTGCATCCAGTTGAGATTGAAAAAGGGAGAGCACGTTGAACTGAGTTCCTCCTCATCTTCACACCAAGAGAAGCCACAGAAGTGACTCAAGCTATTTTGCTCATCAGCGTACACTCTGTTGCTAGTTGCTAAGTGGCACAAGTGGTTTTGGTTGTTTGTTTGAGGCAAGCCTGATGCTAGTAGAGGAATTAGATAAAAGGATGGAAACAACAAAGCACATTCACACGTTTTAATGAGTCCTGTCACTGTAGCTGCCATCAAATATTACACACGTCTAGTGTTTACTATGGCTAGCTCACAGTATGTTCCCCTGGCACTAACTTACAGCTGCGACCAACCAAATGTTATTTCGACCCGAACGCTCTCAGGGACTGAATCCTTCAATGCAGTGTGTGTGTGAGATGTGTAATTTATATTCTACATGTAGGGCACACACAGCCCCTCGACACAAATCAAATGTCCTTTTATCTCTGCGACGTGAGTGCCAGTGTGTATTTATGAAGTGAAGCTCGGCCCAGAAGCTTCTCTTTGAGTATCCAACACTCGCTGGCTGGAGGCAGATGAAACCAGTGGCTGTGGTCAGTCGAATTCAAATCAATTTCAGACGTGAAATTTGTTAAAGCATCCCTGCAGAGTAATCCCCTCCTCCACTGCCCAGTTTTCCCTAAAATGTGGCTAAAGCTCATGGTACGTATGCAGTCGCCTGTTGAGTAGAGCAGAAGTGCTGCTGCTTGGAACACACAGCGACTTATGAGCTGCAGAGCAGGAGTTTATGCTGCAAAAGTGATCTGAGAGGACATAATGGAGATTTTTACGGTGGAAATTTGTCACTCTGGGTTTCCACTGTGACAGAACTGAGTCGCCGCTCTCTGTGAGCGAGCCGCCGACACACTCTTTAGCAACACTTTCCATGTCTGCCTCAACATCAGTGTCATTCCTGATTTTTGGTTTGGCTTATTTTTCCTGGCTTTACTGCGTATTTAAGTCAAAGTGACGCTTCAACAAATAGCGGCGTGTGAACAACGTGACTGATGTGACTGCACATTTCATGCGAGTGTTATAACGCCATCAATTTTTCACTGTCAAGCCTTGAAATTAACTTACAAAGATGGTGATTGATGATAGGTAACACAGCCAGAAGAGTGACTTGAAGACTGGCATCTCAACAAACTTTTTACAAGAGGATAAGATGTGGAGCCGCTGAGTGTAGCTCCTGTTAGCTTCGTCCAGCTTCTCTTCAAAGTAAAAACAAGTCTTATTCCCTGCATGATATTTCTGAAAATATCGGTGATAACCGAGTTTTGGCCGCTTTCCAATAATTCTCAAATGGGAATATGGGGTATATCGGACCGATTTATCAGTCAGGCCCTACTTCTAATGACTTCTAATGACTAATGGCTTCTAATAACAGGATGAACAACAAAAAGCGTAATTGCTGAACTCTTGATTGCCTCTGACGTTGTGTCAACAGGTGGGATTGTGTGTAAATAAAGCTACTAGTTAAAGCAGACGGCCCATGCAAGGTAGCCTCTGCCACCAGTGAATAAATGGGTGTGCATGGGTGAATATGATATGTGACTCCGTCTGTAAAGTGCTTTGAGTGATCATGTAGACCAGAAAAGCACTGTATAAGAACCAGTCCATTTAACATTTATTTGGCTGTTAACTCACAGCCTGCATGTCTGCGTTGTTGTCTTTTCTGTCTGTGAAAACAATGCAGAACCTTAACAGGAGGAGATCCAGTCAGCTGTGTGAAAGTTTTTGCTTTCATTCTCTATAGAAACTGTGAATGTGCCCGCCGGTTGATGTTAGTGGAGTGTTAGTGAGGAAAGATCTGTGTACCGCAAATTTACAAGAGTTTCCCCAATTTAAAAGGCAAAGGAAAAACTTAAGTCAGGAGAAAGTTACATCACTGATAAACAGACAGAGTTGTGCTTTCATTGCCTTTGGTGGCATTAATTTCCCGGTTACTTCCTCTAGTTGTCCAACTCTCGGCATTAACCCCAGCCTTTACCTAACCTCAAACCGCATCTTCTCCCTAAAACGTAGTGATGACTGCATTGATTTTCTGCGCACATACACACTCACACATATACACACACTCAAACACAAATTCTTGTCCAAATGAGAGCTGTCTTCAACATGCCCCGTAACCACCCCTCCAGTGAGTTAATAATGAACCATGAGCACATTTCTGTTACCAGCAGTTAATAATCTCAAAGTCTCTCTCTCTCTCTGTCTCTCTCTCTCACACACACACAGGAGGAGGAGGAGAGGAGCATGGAGCTTCCGTCTCTTCTCCTCTCCCTGTTTCTTCCCCCGTTCTCTTATTTATGATTGTCTTACTATTGCCATGGCAACACAACAAATTCTCCCTTGCGTATGGTCCGTATATTCAATCTTTCCCTTCCCACTTCATTAGTCAGCGAGAGTGAGTGTGTGTGTTGGGGTGCTTGTATGGATGATAACTACCTCTGGCGGAGGAGAAGAGCGTAGAGGTAGAAAACGCACAAAAAAGTGAAAGAAAGAGAGATTGAGACTTGTCTGTCTGACAGCTGTGAGGCCTCATGACCCAGCATAAAGCCAAAAGTGCTCCCCGTAAATAGACTTGTTTTAAAAGCACATCCTCGCGTCTGCACTCTGTCTGTGTGTGTGTGTGTGTGTGTGTGTATGTGCATCTCGCTGCCATGGTAACACCACAAAATCCTCCAGAGGAGCTCGGGCAGGACTGTGGAGTGGGAGAGACTGTGTTTACATTTTCAGGTAAATGGCAGGCGCACACTGTTGACACAACAACTCATTACGTTAATCTGCAGATGTATCTCTTGTTTCATTTCTAGCCACATCTCACTGGTGAAACCACTGCTGTAGTAAGAGCACTTTTTTATGACACAGGACAGGGTTATGTTAAATTCAGATACTATCTTCTGTATTCCCACTGATGTTGCGCATCTCTAAGATGAAACCAATGACTAAGTCTCATTAGCTCATTTCCACTTTACATTTTTCAGACGTTTTGACTCAGACTGTATAATGGTGAACAGAGCCAAGGTGACGTCATCCAGTGGTTTGTCGACACCATGGCTGCTTCCGTCTCTGTTTTCAGGGACCAACAGAGACGATACCCAAAGCCTCACCTTTATTCTGACGGGATCTGATGGAGGACTGTGGGGCATGCTGTGGTAGGGCCCTGTCAATCAACGCACACCTCACTTTGTCAGTTCCACTCCAGAAGTGGCTATAATTTACAAAATGAACATGATGTTGTTCTGAGGGGGAGTGGAGTTGAAACTGCTGGGACCATTAGGGAATGAGAGACAAGTAGCGTCTCTCTCCCACAAATCGAGCTCACTTTGATCTCCCCCGAATTACAACTTGGAAGATGCAATTAAAACTACTGGTTGAGCAGACAGGGGACCCTGAATGGCATGAATGGAAATGAATGGGTGAATGTGACTTTTAGTTGTCATGAAGACTGAAAAAGTGCTATGTAAGAACCTTTCAATTTACCATTTATTTCACTTTTGAAGCAAGCTCAACGTGGCCATCGGAGGAACCGCAGCATTAAGAGTTATTTGATGTATTTTAGAGTTTCCATCATGCTGGTTGTTTCCCAGCACCAGCAGACACACCTGTGGGTTTGCACTACAACCTGAAAAGTTAAACAATGCTTTGGATGGACTATGACACAGCCTCTGGCTTCTTTTGCAACTGAGACAAGACTTCATAGTGAAAAGCACAGTACAGGATGGGTGAAATCGCTCAGCAGATGCCTTTCAGGACCCTCAATATTATTGCAGTGTGAGAGTATTGGTCTTTAGTTGTTGATGCGGGTGAATGGGAAAGCATTCAGCAGCTATGCTGTGCACGGACGTTTGCTCTCTCTCTCTTTTCCCGGGCAGACGCAGCACAGCGATGATTTGTGTCAAATATCTCTGCGCACTAAACAAAGCCTAGTGAGATGTTAAAACGTAAAAAGTTCATTCCACGAGTCTTTCCCAGAAGTGACTTCAGAGTTGCATAAACTGTCTGCATGAAGTGCTAAGAGATTTTTATTACGTGTGTGGCTTGGACCAGATGGACTAGTGTATAATGGGAATGCTTTTCTCCAACTGTGCTCTGCAGCAAATTAACAGGCTTCACCAACGCTGGGTGACTGTTTACCAGCGGCAGCGTTCTCATTTGGGGCCACGTCGGGGCACAGGGGGAGAGGACACAATGCAACAATCCATCCACTTCAACTTTTTCTCTCGCCGTCTAATCCTTCAGTTCACCCCAAGGAAATCTGAGAGGAAAACTGTAACAGTGCAGTGCAGTGATTGCCAACAGCTTTGTGGCATTAAACAGAAAACAAGCACAAACGCCAGCCCGGACTCACACAACATGTGGGCACGTTTAAGACCGTAGCCTCTCTTTATTTTCACCCTTAAAAATTATATATATATATTGGAGGATTTTGAATCGGAATTTTCTTTTCGGAGCAATAAAGTATAAATATATAACACACACACACACACACACGCGCGTACATACACACACTGGTGACAATGTTGTGTCCTTGAACATTGTTAAGACTATCACGGTCACAGTGGCTCACACTGAGGTGGCCTGAATGCATTTATTCTACAATAAATGCATAGAAAGTAACAGAAATGTGGATATAAATTAATCATCCCTTATCCCCGGCTCATGCTCTTCACCCCTCTCTCCCTCTCTGTCGCATAGTAATAACCAGCAGAGGTTTGAAGACACACACACAAGGTCACATCAACTTGCCGATTTTCCTGGAGAAAATGAACATCAGGATTTAGCTTTCATCACTGAGCTACAGACAAGGCATCAGAAATTTCTTTTGATGAAGTAAATCAGTCAATAAATGCCAGCCTCTCCTAAAATTGTGAAGTGGTGTTCGCTGCCTAATGTCGGCTGTGCTTTAACTACACACAGCCATGTTGTGCACGACAGCCCCCTGTGGCCTTCCTCTCACCTATTCACTCATCGTTTGGAAATAAATCAATCGACCAATTTAAAGTAAAAAAAAAAGCATCTTTTGGGTAATCACAGGGAGAGTGTGGGCTGATGCAGCGTCAAACACCTGAGTGTGCCATCACATGTCTGTCTAGTCCACACACAGTCACACACTTGTGCGGAGAAAAAGACAGACACGTACACACTGTGGGCTTATTACTGATTTACAGCACCTTTCTTAGTTGATGTGTAAAGGACAGGTCTGTTGAAATCCACCTTTTGTCTTCTCCAAGGTGCTAACAACAAACCGGTCTGCCAGACACTATTCATACCTGTGGACATGAAAACCTTATGAATAAGGGCTTAAATTCCTTGTCTTTTCTAATAGTGGGTGATATATTTTGGAAATGAAAAGCCCTTGACTTGGAGCAACTGTTTACTTAATCTACTACATAAAAAGATGTATCCATAAGCAGCTGCTTGTGTATTTACTGCAGGACTCATTGTGGCTACTCATGGTCAGGCTGACTGTACTTGGTAGAAAGAAGGTGAGAAAGGTGAATTTAGAAAGGCTGTAACTACATACATCTGAGTCCTGTGCTCTTACCGCTTGCCTCAGACAGTCTGGCCATTACCCAGACGAGTCCCTGCAAGTAAATGACCTTTTTTTTTTTTTTTTTTTAAATAATGAGTGGATAGGTAATACAGGCCGAGCACAGCCTGCAGCATCAGAAAAATGAGCATTGTCAAGTTCTCTGCTGCATCTGGGCTGGCCGTCTCTTCCTGCCACGGTCGGCCATGAAATCAGAGTTAATTAAAAGCAAAATATCTGATTTGAATTCCATGCCTCTGTCTATAGGGAGGGAGCAGCAGACAAGAGGCCGATTCAGCGAGGACATTGAACGCTCACAGTCGGTCACCTCCTCATACGGTTCCTGCTGGCACAGCGCAGCCAAGGAGGTTTATGTAGACTGATGCAATTAGCACTGCAAGAGATTACAGACGGATCCTGCTGCAGGCTCTGTCTCTGATTAACCTGGAAACTGACACAACTCTGACTCTCACGGGCAAAGGCTCTTACTAAATGTCAAGCGATATTAAAGATCACAGCCGAAATGAGAGGGCAGGTTTACACACTTCCACAACAATAACAAACACTACCAACAGGCAAACTGGCCTCCATCAGGAGGAGCTCCGGCTGAAATGGTTTGAAATGCATGTAAACAAACGTTTTAATTGGTTAATGGCTTGACTACTTAATCCAGTCCCAGGGGTGCGGAACTACCAGAGGGATGTGCACTGATTACAGGCTGGTACGGCAGGTAAATCTTTAGGTTAAATGAAGGAAGGTAGCGCGAGAGGAAATAAATAATTGATAACATGTGTCTTCCGCCGGCGCAGAACAGAATGTTCTCGCTGCAGCAGCACCAGAGGCTGAGGACTGATCTGCACCACAAACACCAGGTTCACTTCTCTGGTGACCAACTTCACTCCAGCTACCAGACACACACACACACACACACACACACACACACACACACACACACACACACACGAAAACACAAGCAGCCACACACACAGTGTCACCCTGGTTTGTGACAAGGGGCCTGTGACACACACAAAAAGGTCACATAAGAGAGAGGAAAATCCTCCACTTTACTTTTTGCTATCCCCCTAAATTTCTTTCTCTTTAAATAATATCCATAATATCTTTGCTCTCCCCGCCGAGCACTGGTGCAGAGAGCTGGTGCGGAGAAAATCTTTCGAGGCCAGGCCACATTAATCACATCACCTCATCTGTCAGATGTGCCTATGCATGACTGCAGCGAATGTTTCTCCTTTTTCATTGCTGGCTAATCAGCCAATTATTTCCCCTTTTAATTAAATTTCATGTCTGATTTTTATAGATATAGGAATTTAGAAACACTCTTCACCATTTCCTGGAGCCTAAGATCACCAACATATTCTTGACATATTCCTGTGATGGAAAATGTAGAAAAGTGCATGCAGGAAAAAACTTAATATAACATTATATTTAAAATTAAAATAAATAAAATTTAAAAGATTATTAAAGATTATTAACCCTTACCCAAACTATCACTTTATACAAACCACAGCTGCAACAACTAGAAATCAACTCATAAACTACAACTACTATCCATCCAAATTGACTTAAAAATATATATTTGAGTACTTTTTTTTTAAAAAAAAGACATAATTCTCTTCTACATTTTAATGTTTCCTGATGTCTTCTCTGACAGAAAACGGAATCTCTACAGTAATTATATATATTATATGAATAAACAAGAAGCCTCTATAAGCCATAAAACCTTTCCCCCCCAATATGTTTTACAATTTACAGACCAAACAACTAATCGGTTGATGGAGAAAATGATCGCAAGATAACCATTTGTTACAGCTATCCAGCTATAAACGCTATGCAGCAGTTACTGATCACCTCTCACACAATAGGAACAAACACCCAAACAACATAACACAGCGCTAATAAACAAAACCAAACTTTTCCAGAGTGACGGAAGGCCACCAGGCCTCCCTTTTCCCCCCAACTTTCCAAAGTTGGGAGACAGCGTGGTACTTATGGAGCAGCGTAGGTGTGCATCCTCTCACAGCGGAGTAAACATAACCTGACCGTGACTTTCCGCACGCTCCTTGGGACCGTCAGGCCTTTTTCGTTGCGGAACCCCCCCACCCCATCCCCACCTCAACGGAATAAGTGAAACTTTAGCCATTGCGCAGGCCTGTCTTCAGTGTGCCAGAGATGGGGGTACTCACAGGATGCCGGTGGCCTGCGGGATGTCCCCGGCTGCTGGGGCCCTCTGCAGCCCGCTGCTGGAGCAGTTGACCAGGCAGTCGTGCTGCGGGCCTGCCGGCGCGCAGCTGCAGTTGACGGGGCAGGGGCTGCAGGTCCTGCCGCTGTGCGCCCCGGAGCCCCACACCCCGCACAGGCAGCCGAGCAGCACCAGCACGCCGGAGAGGAAGCTGCACCTCGGGACGCAGACGCCATGTTTTCGCTTGGATAAAACATGTCCATTTCCACAAGGCATAGCTCACTCACATCTCATCGCCTCTGATGGGGGGTTAAGTCCTCTCAGGAGAGTGAAAGAGACGCGTCCTTCTTCTGCGCTCATGTGAAGAGACTTTGTTTTGTTTCTCTTGTTTTTTTTGTTTTTGTTTTTGTTTTTTTAGGGGGGGGCACCCTCGTCTCTCCTACTCCAACCGTGGCTTTTCTTCAGTCTTCTGCTGTTCCTCTGGAAATCTAACGGAACCTCTTCCACGATCCTTCCAGGGAGGAGAAAACTTTTTGGAGAACTTCCTCTTTCCTCCTCCTCCTCCTCCTCCTCCTCCTGCTTATGCTCCATCTGATGCAGTTCCCTGAACCACCACTGATGCTCAAGATTCAAGTGTCGCTTGACATTGGCATGTGTAGAAAACAAGTGAAGAGTATAAATTAAGCATAAACATTTTGATTTGACAGGCATGATTGATTATTATCAACATACATCATCATAAGTAGAAATTACTCACAAGGTTAATTTAACAGCAAGGCAACGTGAAGATAAACTGGATAAGAAGCTGAAATTATCAACTTATCTCAGATGTTACGCAGCAATACCATTTTTATCTTTATTTTCAACAGTTACTGTTATTACTATTGTCAACACTACTTATTTCTGAATCATTATCAACTACATATAATTCTTGAAAGTTCCCTTAGCTAAAATATCACGAAACAAAAAACAAAACTAAAATATCAACTATTGAAATTATGTTCTCCTTATCCGTTAGACCAGGAGTATCCAAAGTCCAGCCTAGGGCCAAACATGGTCCGCGATCACATTCTGCACCGCCCCAGGCAGCTTCATAAAAGAGTATTATTTATGTCTATGGAAGTTCTCACTTTTTATTTACAAAAAGTGTACTGTTAATGTCTGTGGAGGTCCACGTTACGGAGGTCTGTAGGTGAAGGCGGGCAAGGCAACTAGACTTCTGTTTGATAAAAATGCTTTTCTTCTATTACACATTATTAATAAAATACTGGCTTCCAGTTCCACAAGCCACAAAAGAGTGAATGGCAAACAACAAAATAATTATACCTCATCAGTGACTATTTCCTTCAGGTCACAACATTTGCATTTCGTAATTTAGCAGATACTCTCATCCAAAGCAACCTGCATAGGAAATAGCACTTAAGCTGTGTACAATTAGGTACGCACTGTTACTTTATGTGTTGGCAAGACCAAAAATAGTGCTTCAGCATTTCCATAGATTTTATTTCTGTGGTGGTCACCAGAGGACCCCAACCAACTTTGCAGTTAATTACAAGGCTGTGAAGAAATTATATGACATTCAAGTTGGTCCTTGACCAGGGGGCAATTTTTCCATCTTGCTGGCTCAGGAATCCAGCCTCCAGGGCAAACTTAAATTTCTGCAAATATTCATCCCAATCAGCCGCTGCTGATTACGTAACATCCAGCCAGCTTTGTACCTCAACTGTCTTGGGGGTCTGTTGGTATCTCTAACACACATGATACAGACAGTGAATACAGCCAGGACAGGTCGCTAGTTCATCACATGGCACCTTTCACTCACACCTAGAGGAAATCTTGAGAGTCTCCAGTCAACCTTAACATGCATGTTTTTAATCTGTGGTAGGAAACTGAGTACCTGGAGAAAACTCACGCACACACAAGCAGAACATGCAAACTCCCACAGAAAATCCTCCAAACAATTCAAGAACACTCTTCTGTCTTGCAAAGAAACACCAACCTTGAGGAAATATTGTGCGGTGAAGGGTGAAATCATGATGTTTCTCCCATATGATGCAGTAAGTCACAAGCTTTATATAATTTGTTGAGCAGCATTTTTCCACAGCTGGGTGCAGGTCAGAGAGGAGTAAATGCCTTCATGGCCCTGGACAACAGCATCACCACATGCAGCAGCCATGCAGTCTGTCTACACTGCCTTCAGCTCCTCGTATAGCAGCTTTCATGCGTCTCTGATAAGACGTTGGGGGGTGAACTGACCTGAAAGCTGCTGATGATACGTCTCGTCCTATTTTTTCTGCTACACCCTGATATCACGCTTGACATCACTCAGTGTTCAGTTAATTTATGTATTAGTTTGTGACACTTTCTGTCATGCATTCAGCCCATTTGCCCCCCCAACCCACACACACACACACACACACACACACACACAACTCTTTCCTCAGAAGTGCTTGGTTTGAGGTGATAGAGGGCTCTCAGCTGGCAAGTCTCTTTTGAAGTTTCTCAGGAAGTCTGTCTCTGGGCTTGTTGCCGCACTTAGAAAGACTCAGCGTGAGGCTGAGCCAAGAGAGCGTCTCTCCAAATTCACTTCAAGCCAAATCAATTCAACTTATTTCACTCACATTTATTGACGTCTGACTGGCAAAGCAACTGCTCTAAAGTTTCGCCAAAGCAACATCATTAAAAGCATGCTTCTGTTTGTGTACGCGTGCACGCGTTTCCATTCCACTGCATGCAGGTTGATGAAAGTTACGCCCATCACTAAAATCTCCACTATGCATAGATGGACTCTGAAATTATTGAAAAGATGAAACATCAAAGTGCAAACTACAGAAAACGAATGAATTTTTCAGGTGAAAAGTTAGAAATCACTATGAGGCAGTCACTCCTCATCTCGAATCATTGATATAACTGCAGTGCAGCATCCCTTGCAGAGACTCGTCTCATCTTGCGGATGTGCACAGATGACATGGCTCTGCCATGACTCGTTATGAGATGACAGCTGTTACATAAACTTTCACACATCAGACTCCAGCAGCCCCCTCCCGATTCCCCCACTTGGCCCATCCTCTCCCTCTCCCTGCAGTATTTCCTGAAGCCGTGCAGGGCACGTGTTAGAGGTGTTTCCTGGGTATTTGACTTGGCTGGGGCGCACCCATTCTCCCAGCAGGCATCTGGTGCTTCGTACAAAGAAGAGTCCCACAATAACTCTCGGGCTCTCTTATCCCCACTGGTTGCATTGCATCGTGGAGTTCATATCTCAGAGGCAAAATATATGAGTGAAAGATACCAAATGTTCCTAGCTCCTCTTGTTTTATCCTATTTAAAGTAAATGAGTACACATGAAAAATCCAGTTTGGCTGCGCTGTGTGAGATTGTAATGACTGGTTCTTAATAGTGCACAGTAAAGGCTCAGAATCAGAAGAAAAATATCCCATCCAAAACAGAAGGCTTCTGGTTCATCGCCTGATCTAGAAATCTTTAAATATTTCTTAAATGAGAGGGGGGAAAAGAAACAGCAAGAAAGTTTGAGTTGAATGTGATTTTATACAGGTTTCCCATGCAGCCAAATCTTCACTTTGGACCTGTTTATGCATTTCTAGGTTTCTTCCCTTCAGGTATTTGAGAATAAAGCTTGAGATACTTTCTCACCAGAGAATTGACTGCTACTACTTTTCTTGAGCAATGACTATGAGCTCTTGAGTCCCAGTTGGCAAAGATCAAACATACTGTTTCTATAAGCTGCAGAGCCAGTTTATACAGTGAGCTTTTCGGCTGCATCAAGTCAAGGACAGAGGGAAATGACATGTTCATGTCCAGGTTATGTTAACGTTAAGTGCAAAATGCAATCAGAGAAATCTGAGTGTGACTGATTTAATGCTGATCACTCTATGTTCCTTTAAGGTCTAACAATAATATTTGATAACAAGCTTGAAAGCCTTTAAAAAAATCCTTTTGAAATTTTGTGGGAAGAAATCAGACAGCAGAGGCAGCATTTTGATTTCTGTAAATTGTGAGATTTACTGATTAATACCCAGGGGAGTTTTAATTTATCTTCCCTTTCTTAAAAGAAACCTACTTCTCCATATAAGCTGAATTGTTCGCTTGGCTGTAGAAATGAATCCTTGACAAACTCTTGAACGCTCAGTGCTTAATGTTTGAAAGCGTACTCATTTCTCCCTTTACGCTGCTCCAATTTAAGTGGCCCTCTCTGGGAACACTCCCATGAATTTAAAGATGCGTATCAGCTCTTTCCTGGAGAAAAACATGAGGAAAAAGTAAAATGTTGCTGGCATGTGTATAGTGGTCACAAATCAAAGTCTTCATTGCAATCCATCTGATGGTCATGGACATATGCTAAAACACACACACTCCTCTAGCTGTATCCCTGACTATTTCTTATCTCTGCCATTCGCTGTCAGTCTGGTCTAGATGGCCACAGCACAACAGCTTTGTTACACCCCGAGTTATCGATGTTGTCGATTTATACATGTGGAGCGGCATATAGTAGTACACACAGTAGTACAGTTCAACCTGCCTAACAACAACTTAACAAGCTTATAAAGTTATATGGGGTGTTTATCTTTCTTCAGAAATGTTGTTTTTTCTGTGGATTTTGACACAGAGCCTGTGTCGGCTCATCCAAATCTAACCACATACGGAGAAAAGGGTAAATCCTGTAAAGTTTGTGCTTCATCATTACAGATGAGAGAGGAGCTGGCCCAGTGAGCCAGTTACTCCACAGCATGAAACACAGTGCTTTGTACTTGTCTGGCCTGGACTGGTTCAGTCTGGGCTGGGCGAAGGTAAAATGAGCACGGCTCCTGTTTAGTTATGGGGAGGGTCCTCCAGGCCGGCCAGGAAAACAGCACTTACTGAGGCCTCTGTCTGTGTTATTGTAGGGCTACAGGAAGAGCGGGGGAGAGGAGGGGAGAGAGAGAGAGAGAGAGCGAGAGAGAAGGGAGATGGATGAGGTGAAAATGCAGAGGGATAGAATGAGGAAGGTCTGGAGAGGGTGAGGAAGAGAGGATGTGGCAAAGATGAGATGACGGCAGTGACAGAAACCAGGAGGGGGTTGGAGGAAGGAGACACCGTGTGCAAACAAAACACAATCCAAGCACAATTTCTCACCCCCCCTCTCGGTGAGAGATTCCCATCCTGGACCCATGAATGTCCAGAGGTGAGGCTCAGTTACTGGTGGAAACTTAGAGAGGATAGTTGAGTCGCATACAGATTTGAAATGAGATTTTCAATCTACTTTCCGCATGTGCTCAAGGGAAAATATTGTGACTGCTTTGAGCTTTGTGAGTTCAAACACTATAGAATTATTTCATGGCCAGGCAATGGGAACAGCAATTGTAAGAGCTGATAGTGTCCGACACTGCAACACAGCGCAGGAATCGTGCTATGCCGTATGTCAACAGGTTGGCATACAGTGGCATGGCTGACACAAAGAACGACATACAGCAGAAGAAAGACAGTTCTGAAACATTCACCCTCAGTATTGAATGGAGGTATTATTACTCAATGACTGCAAACCAAGGCCAAACAAGCAGAAATCCATTAAGTTATGCCCACATAGAGTATGATTTACTTTGATTATTTGTTCTGGTTACTTTGAAGGTCATGATGTAGAATTAAAATGATGCAGTATTGAAGACTAAGCGACTCAGTTGAAACATTGATAATGAGCTCTAAATCCACTGACATTAAAATGCTACGTCTGTACAGTATAAACGCATCAATACTGACATTACAGATATATGGTATTTTATAATACCCTGACAGGGCCTTCACAAGAAGCACAGCTTTAAAACTAAAGAAAATTTTTATATACATTGTTAATAAATTAACAGTGATTGTCTTAATGGTGAAAATACCATTACTTGTTCAAAATATGAAAACATAGAAAAATAAGATAAAGACAAAATCATTTTATTATCATTTTTGCATCCTGACTGCAAACCTCCTGGATGAAATTACTGTTCTCAATGCCCAGTTACTCAGAGCATTGTAATCTCCCCCACGCTTATCTATTAATAGCAACAAGTGGAGTGAATAGAGCAAGAAATAGATGATAACATCACTGCCAACAGCTCTGCCCTCACTCCCACTGTATTTAATCAGCCTTTCCTCCACCTCAGCATCCACCTGTTCCATCTAATTTTAACTTGGGTGGAAAAAGAAACAATCTTCAGCCTCCACCTGGGCTGAACTTAAGTGGCACATTCCTCACTGTCGCTGCCACTGCTGTGTGCATGCAAACCCCTTGGAGATGTTAGACGGAAAGCAAAGTAGTACAAGACCGCTATCAGACGAGCACTTTGTGGTGGAGTCGTACTTGACTGAAAACTGTGTTTCTATATAGGGAACGCAGGGATTGGAGGACGACCATATAATACAGACACTCTTTGCTGCATATAGATACACCTTAAAATGCTTAAGATTGGAATTAGAGCAACAAAAAGAGTTGAAGAAATCTAATCTGACTCTGTTCACTCACACATTTTACATCAACTGTGTGCTATTGATAGGTGGTCCAAGCTTTCCTTGCCCAGATGATTACTCTGATTGCCATCCAATGGATTGTGTAAACACATGAGCAATACTTAAACTGATTTTTGCAACAAGAGATAATTTCTGTGGGTCTAACACTAATCAGCAGAAACACCACACTTGAAACTGAGAGCTCTGAGGAGTAATAGCGCTATAATTGTGAGGCTATGGCCTGGTGCTGCTGCCTTAAACCTACAACAACCCTGTATTTTCAGTTAATACATAATAAATAAAGCTTTGTATTTAAAATCAACATGAGTCTGACCAGTACCACACTGATACTTACACTGACAGCTCTTGATGAACCACATTCTCTTTTCAGCTGATGTCGAATGAGACTGTGAAGGACAATTTCTCTTACGTTGGCAGTGAGAGTATATTGTAAGTTTCTGGTCAACATTGAACACAAAGAGAAGAACACACAGAGAAGAAGAGGCAGCAGCGATTACACATTGTCTGCCAGATGTTCCAAGGCTAAGTAACATGCAGTGATGCTCTGCTGTATCTACAGTATCAGATTATTCTATAATGCACAAAGGGTCAATTAAGACACTTTAACACCAAGACCATCCATGCCTGCTTTGCGCTCTAGCCTATTGCAGTGCACATAGTGTGACAGGAGGGGCCAGGAGGGGATCCTGTCCATCACACCACACACCATTTACTCTCTCACGCACACCACATTTATAATCTAAAGTTAATAATCTACACATGGATGATTTTAGACTGGGAAAACCCACAGAGACACGGGGAGAATGCAAACATCACAAAAGCCATGAAGCCCTTAGTTTAATCAGCAGTAGAGCCAGGGACATGTTTGTTGTGAGGTGACGGTGCTAACCACTCAGTCACCATGATGCCCAGGCCTCAAGTCTTCAGGTCAAAACTCAAATGAATGGACTCGACTAGAAAGCACGAAGAATGCACATACCTCTGCCAGTGAACATCACCCAAATGTGTTATTTTAATGATTGGAATGAATTCATCTGCACCTGGGTTCAGATTGCGCATTAGAACACACAAGATGGATGGATAAGCTGACTGTCAGTTGGCTGAGGTAAAACCTAAATGTACAATGGAAAAATCTTCTCAGTTTGACCAAGGCTGGGTGAAGAATTTCAGAGATCACTTACCATTTGCTTTCCCATTCGTTGTGCATTTTAGGAGAAATGGTAAATGAAAAAGGAAGGAAAAGGAAGCACAGAGTTTGTATTTCAAGTATATGGCACAGCAGTTCACCTGCCACAGTTAGATAACACCAAACAGTGCTCCAACCCTCTCTCTGTGCTCCCTCTCACACTGCAACGTGTTTTAATGAGGTTCCACCAACTTGCTCTGTCAGGAAGTCTGAACGTCTCTCTGCCATTTTCTTTTTTTTCTCAGCTCCACTTTAAAAGAAGTTGTTGTTGTTTTTAATTGTCTTCTGAAGGTTTGCAACCCTGACACAACAGCACCAGCTAATGAGAGGCAGCCTTAGATCAGGTGATAAAACAGGTTTGTCTTTAATTACAGTCGCCGGTCCTCGGGTGAGACATTTGACTAAGAATTGGAACAAAACCATGTATAAACGTGGCCCAGCTTTATGGGCCTTGAGGGGCCCGTCTGACTCTCAATGACTCTGCAGCAGTGCAGTGGATTCAGGTCTGGAGCCCCTAGTGGTAAGAGCACGAAACTGCACTCATCAGTGTGAAGGATACATGCGTCCAGATCGGCTAGGGATTGATTATATTACTGTCATCTGGGCCAAGAACTCTTTCAGACTGCTTATTCTATGAGAGAAATGAAACACAAAGTTTGAGCTACTCTCTATGAACAGGTCTGTGCAGCCAAATGCGAAGAGGTTTAAGAAACTAATTACGTTATCACCAGAGTTTGCAAGTGGTCCTACCCTTTACAGTAGCAGCTGTATGCATACTCAAATATGCTCTGATTTTTAATTGATATCGGATACTGGAAACTCTTCAGTTAACAAAAGTAAGGGTTCCTACAAGTATTGTTTTAGTGCTCACTAACAGACCTGAATCACTCAGTGTATTTCCCCTGTGGTTATCACATGCAAATTCTGTTATGGATCTGAAATGCGTCACACAGACCACCTCAGATGTTTAGGCTGGTCCAGGGCTGCTTATTGTTTGCCTCCTCAATGAAAAAGTCCCATACACAGCACACACTGTCATGCCTGGAGAAGAAGCTGCATTAAGAGAGAGCATCTCTGACAGGGTGGCACTGCCGTGGCTCTGAAGCCTCACGGAGGAGACGCCTTGTTGACCTCAGGGAAATAAACAAATTGAAGCAGGAAAAACATGTGCTACCCACAGCAGAAGAAACAATGCCTCAGCTCTGAAGTGTTCATCATTAGACGCCGGCAGTGGGTGTGAGCAGCTTCCGTTGCATGAATATTGCAGCAAATTAAGCACTTTCATAGCTCCCTTTAGGACTTATTCCCTCTGCCAATTCCCATTTGGAAATAGCAAGTTCGCTATAAATCTTCCTTTGAAAAGATCAAATGGGAGGCAGAAGAAATGGGAGACACTGAGGCCCATCTGAAGGGCATCCCTGATCATGGAGAAACCGAGGCGATAAGCAGGTGGAGCAGGTGGTGGCAGTGATGGAGACAACTGCCTCAACCTGAACACAGCTGCTTGTAAGTTTAAACTCACACCTTTAATGATCAGCAAAGACCTTGGCGATGTCACAAGGCCCAGAGGAATGCTGATGAGTAAGTTTGGGCAGCCAAAGCTCTCTCTAGGGTTTTGGGGATGAGAGGCATGCACAGGATCATTTCACATGAATGATATATACTTATAATTTAAGTATTACCCTTCTTCACTGGTATTAACATAGCTGCCAAAGGTCATTTATGTAATCAGAAATGGCTCAGATACTATTTAACAAACGCTTTTACAATCTTTTGCCTTGTGCAGGAATTACAGTCTATTTCTGCACAGATCTGAGGCCACGCTTATCACGCTTATCAGGCAACCAAACATCGGCATCTTACATGCCACTCACACAACTGATTACATGACTTAAGGTTCCTGGTTAAACGACAGACCTGAGCAATTTTTGCTTTACAATTAGATCCTGAGGCATAACCTGGAGGACAGCTGCATATGGAATGCAAGTCACATTTGGTTTGAATGATTTTCTATTGGCTGCGTTGACTTCCTGGAAACACAGCATCGTGGAGAGGTTGCCAGGCAACCAACAGTGGCAAAAGTTTTTCTTGTGACTTTCAGGAATTTTAAGCCATTTCTCAGAGGACTTCAGGACCCACCATGCTTTTCCCCTAGGCAACAAAAGTCACAGTCCAAATAAAGACTGGGCCATAACTTCCAGATCAATCTCTTTCCTTAACAAATCACTGGATTTGACCTACAACTGCAGATAATTATGATATCAAAATTGAGTTTAGAGTGGCAAACAGGAGAGTCCAAAGCCACTGGCTTTATGTGTTTTTACTGATGATATTTTTACTCTGTTTTTCTCCTTCACATACACTCTGCCCACAGGACAATAATGTCCTCTGACAGGCTGGTAAGGTCAACCCTCGGGCTGTGTGATAGCTTCACTCCAGGGGACTGTTGAGGAGATGGACATTAACTTTCCACCCTTTACCCACCTGACACTCATATTAACTGAGGACTCACACTGTGTGTATATGTGTGTGTCCACAAGGAGCTCTGTGTGTGTGTTTGTGTGTGTGTGTGTGAGAGAGAGAGTTGTGGCCATAGAGGCTTTGTAGGTGGGAGGGAGGGATGCCCACCTCCTGCAAATATCTTCCGTCTATAGTAGGAGGAGAGAAAAGGGGCAACACAGGAGACTGCAAATCCGTGGAAATCAAGGATAAATATTGTGGTCATAGAGGCGTATAAACATCATGATGTATCTGTTTTGTCTGCTGCTTCTCTATGGTGTCTAAATGTGTGTGTGTGTGTGCGCAGAGTGAGAATAACAGTAAGTAAAAAAAATCATCTGCTTGTAGCACATTCTGAAATGATTGGGAGATAACGAGACGTGCAACTTTCTTATATAACACAGTGAAAAGCTTTCCAAACTATTTCTAAAATACAGCTAACACCCTTTTGTGAAATGACCTACGATGAAAAACATTAAATTTGCAACTACTGTAAAGCGGCAGCAGAGGTGCAATTGAGTCAAAACTGTGAACATTTTCTTCTGACATCTTGTCGAGCTGTCAACTTTTATTGATTTTTTTTTTTAATCTTCTCAAAATGTTACAAATGTTCATTTCACAGGGCTGAACACATCTGGCTGCGTCTGTGTGTCTGTGCTTGGGAAGCGGTGCCTCCAGCTCTGAAAGCGTGCACTCAACATCGGCGAGCTGTCATTCAAAGCCATTCATCAGCGAAAGCCCAAAAGTTTAAATTCCCACCTCCAGCAGGGAAGAAGCACCTACAAGCTCTAGCCGCTCATTTTACCCTAGACAGCTCGAGCTCCGTGTGGGAGGGGCAGCGAAAAGACGACTGAAGGTGAACAGAGGTCACTCTGAACCTTTTCATTCATGGGGACAGAACACGACAGGAATAAACCGGTCATTATTATCAACAAACTGACGGACAAGAGTCACATGGACCTCAGTTCATTCATGATGTACCCAGTGGTGTCACAGGGAGTCTCAGGGCAAAGGATGAGAACACACACACACACACACACACCACTTACCCTCACACAGTCACCTTGGAGGGGGGATTTAGTTTCCAGTCCATTGTCTGGTCATTTTTTGGTCTGGAGGAAACTCACAGAGACACAGGAAGAATCCAAGCTCCACATGGGTCGCTCGGTCCAACTGGGATTCACTATTCACTCTATTCACTTGGTGTGATTCATCATGAGACATTGACATCTATTTGCGAAATCTGTTCTTGTTTGTGTTTATTTCACTTCAATATTCTAAACTACCAGTAATGTTTCCTGTACACCCCAGCAAGAGACACGAAAATGTTGATTCTTCTCAAAGGGCTGCAAAGAGCCATAACACACAGGAAACGAAACTGAGGCAACTGTTAGTCACCTATTACATGGCTTGTGCTCCGCTCTGTCCCACTGGGCAGTTACATAGTCAGAGGGAGTGGGAGATTTACGGCGCCGCAGAAGAGGCTCAACTTGACCTCACTTTCAACACACAATAATAGCTATGTCAAGGTTGAAAATAGATAGCTTGCTCGGAGTAAGGCCCAAACACTTAAGGCTGAATTGAGTTTGCCGTCACCACAAGGAGGAGGAATGTCATCAAGCGCGGACCTTGCAACTATTTATTAAGTGGTACTAAAAAAATGCGCACATTGCCTTGATATTTGCAACATCCCGTGCTGAGGCGCTATCAACTTTTTTCCTTTTCCATCCATTTATAAGTTGATATCAAGGTCCCAGCAGGCCTTTGCTGTCCTGACCCAGTGGTATTCAACCAATTTCCAGAGACAGAAAAAAAATCATGTTTTGATGAATTTATTATTTTGTTGTAAAGTGGCAGCTCTGGACTTGCATAGAGTAGTGTTGTGCCATACTACTGATTTTGATAGATATTTGATAGATAGATAGATAGATAGATAGATAGATAGATAGATAGATAGATAGATAGATAGATAGATAGATAGATAGATAGATAGATAGATAGATAGATAGATAGATAGATAGATAGATAGATAGACAGACAGACAGACAAACAGACAGACAGGACTGACAGACCAACAGACAGACAGAGATAGCATTCAAATCCAGAGTGCAGCTACACATTGTGATTTGCTTCTTCAGTCCCATTTGAGCAGAGGTGAGACTTGGAATGTGCAAGTGGATGCACGGTAAGAAAAAAAGGTGAGCGTGCAGAGCAAACAAAACCTGACTTGAGTGAAATGTGCTTCGGTTCTGAGCTCAGAAATGTCTGAATCAGCCTGTGGATGCAGGAGTAGCCACTCACTTATATTCAGATGTATACAAGTGTGTGTTTGATTGTGCTGGACCCACTGTGGTTTTCTCCCTCTGATGAGCCTTCAGCTACGCGTGCTGGCCCTTGAAGGCACCATGTGGAGACTCACCACCAGTTGTTATGAGTGAATCGATGTTCTGACTGTACTGTTCCCATGCTGATGTTTGCACCCCGTGTCTGTCTGCGTCATACAGTTCCATAAAAGGTTCATTCTAGCATCTCTATGACATGGGGTTAATGTCCTGACACAATCAATCAAAAAATCCATAGGGCAATTTAGAGTCTCCACTCAACATAAGCGTGCATGTTTTTGGACTGTGGAGAGAAATCAGCTATGCAGACACAGAGTACATACTGCTTAGAGGTGACCAGGAGTTGAACCCAGGAACTCCTTGTTGCAAGGTGACTGTGGAAACCACTCATCCAATCATGCAGTACATAGAGCTGCTCTTTTCTTTTTTAAATATGTAACTCCATGACATATGCACCTTTATTTACATTATGTTAATTCAAGTAAGTCAGCCTGAATTTTAAGCTTCAGAAACTTCAGTCTACAGGGTGGAAGTTTTGAGTTTTAACCTGATCCCTACGACATGATGTCCTTAACATGTGAGATGCCTGAAATAGACATGAATGAAATTACTTTGCAATGTGCTGCAATGAGCAGTTTGTAATTCCCCACTGGTTTTATTATGGTACTGACCCTGCTCTTTATCAGCAAACACATTGTCCTTCGAGATGGTATGTTCTGTATGTGACCATTGAATGAACATTTTACTTTTGTGTCGTGCCACCAACATGGCCCACACATTCACACATTGACACATTTACCGAGATGCATAGACAATCCCTCCTGTTGATAATAACTTCCACACAAAAACAACGTAAACTTGAGACTGCTAGCAACATTCGTCTGTATATAGGTCTTCCTCTCCTTGTCTAGGCCTATTTGAGATGCAGAATGATGACGAAAATGCAAAAATATAAATCAAACTGAAAAAGACAATTCTGTGACTCTCTGTTGTCCGACCACACAAATTCATTTTTTCGGTCTCTCTTGCTAAACTGTCTTTGGCAGTGTCATTGAATCGACAGTATGCCTAAAATGCACTACAAGTACTACTTCTATCCTTTTCTGCTAAGCCAATATTTCTACTTCTAATAATCTAATTAGAGCACACAAAGATTTTTTTTTTTAGAGAAATCAAAGAAAACACAATATTCTGGCTCAAATACATGCTTTATTTCACAGTAAGTGCACAGCCTTGGTTTACCGCAAATGTCTAATGCCCATCTATCTTTGAAAAATAATTTATTTTAATACATTAATCTCCACTTTCACTTAATCATAATAATGGTCTTCATATCCTGTCATGTCCTATGCCCCATTAATCAGAACGTCCCACTCAAAGATTTTCCTCAGAATCCTGAGAAGAATAATTCCTGACCACAGGCTTTCGGGAAGGCAGACACTGAATGGAAAACTCCCCCTCTCAGGATTTGTGTCAAAGCACACATCTAGGTCTTAATTCAATGGATGTTTTCTGCAGTGACACTTGCCGATTCATCCAAAAACAATAATAGTGTTTGGATAAATAAGTACAAGAATGAAGATACTGAAAGTAAATCACTCTGTGAAAACCATGTATTGATTTCTACTTGATGCTCTGCAAACGACCCTGCACAATCCTTGACAACTTTCATCTGAAGCAACTATCTGAACTCTCACTGACACCGTATTTTCACGGGATTTGTCTGTACTTTCAGCTTCTAAGTGTGTTGTAGTCTGTGTTGAGTGTCAAACTCATAAGAGATGGTGCGACAGAGACGATTTCTGATTATTGTATAATGTTCTGTCTTTGCTCTGTTAAATGAGATTTAGATCGATTGGAGGATACTAGTCTCTCCCTAGACGCTGTTTTTTATGCGCATAGAGCTGATCATCTGTGTGACGGCAGTAGTAGTATGTGATGTACTGATTTTGATAGATAGATAGATAGATAGATAGATAGATAGATAGATAGATAGATAGATAGATAGATAGATAGATAGATAGATAGATAGATAGATAGATAGATAGATACTACTACTCTGCTACCTCTGATACCTCTGATACCTACTCTGCTCCTCATCTGACCACTGTATATAAATGCAATTTTCCTGTCCCCTCTTTCACCACAGTCACAACAGCTTTATGCCTTGGCGCCTGCTGTCACCTATCTCTCTCTCTCGCCCTCTCTCTCTCTCTCTCTCTCGCCGCGTCTCTATCTCTTAACAAATCGCATCAAACAAACAGCAGGGCTGTGTGGGAAGAAAGTTGAGGGAGGAAGGAGGAGCTGCTGCTGCAGCTCCAGACCCTCTGAGCTGAGCACCGCGGACAGAGACTGCTGCATGTGCGCCTGGACACGGAGCATCCATCCATCCATCCATCCATCATCCATCTCAGAGACTCTCCGGACAACCAGAGGGACTGCATGCCGAGGAGTTCACTTTGGGATATCAGAACCTTTTTTAGTTTATTCACCCCCTTCTACTTGCCCAAGTAAGCGTGTCCTTGTCTATCTCTGAATTAATCATTAATGCAGCATTGCGGTGGCAGCGCAAGCCAACAAGCATCGCTCATTCGACAGCCCACCATGTAGAACCAAACTGTGAGTGTCCGTTTTTTCCTAAATAATGCCTCACTATCGAGCTTGTAATCAGATCTGCCGTGCGTAAAAGCCGTGGCACTGTTCCAGCCGATCGTCCCTTTTGACGCACGACGCAGCAGGTGAATCGTGTCGGAGCGGAGTGAACTCGAATCAAAACTCGATAATCAATGTTGTCACATTCACAAGAGCCGTGATTGCGATTCAATAAACGTGTTGGTTTAGTAGGACCGCAGCGGACTGCGCGTAATTCTAGCTGTGCTCTGAGTCACCGCGTCTCTCTGCTGGGTGCGCACACAGAGGCTCTAAGTCTAAGGACTTTATTCCCTTCACTTTTATCCATTACCTGGATTTGTACGCTGGCACCTGTTTCTGTTCCAAAATAAGAGTGGCATGCTGCATGACAGGAACAGTGAACTCTGAATCCCTGAGGAAAATCCTTCTCTCACAACTTCAATAATGGAGCCCCAGGATCAGGGATCTTTTCCCTCGTCAGACCTGAACTCCTCCTATTCGGCTACTCCCTCATCGCTACTCTGTTCCTACCCCTGCCTCCTCAACCTGACCTCCAACCTGTCCTCCAACGTCTCCACCCAGAGCATGCCCTTCCAGGGCAGCAGCACTCTGGTGACAGCCGTCATCTCCCTCACAGTCTTCGTGGTGGGTCTCACTGGCAACACGTTGGCCATCTACGTGGTGCTGCGTTATGCCAAGATGAAGACGGTCACCAACATCTACATCCTGAACCTGGCTGTGGCCGATGAGCTCTACATCATCGGGCTGCCCTTCCTCACCACGCAGAATGTTCTCTCCTACTGGCCTTTCAACCTGTTCCTGTGCCGCGTGGTCATGACGGCAGACTCCATGAATCAGTTCACCTCCATCTTCTGCCTGACTGTGATGTCCATTGATCGCTACCTGGCTGTGGTTCATCCAATCCGCAGCACCAAGTGGAGACATCCCCGAGTGGCCAAGGTGGTGAGCGCAGGGGTGTGGGCCATGTCCTTTGTGGTGGTGCTACCTGTGGTCATCTTCTCTGATGTTCAGGTACACACACCAACCTCAGCCCATGCAACCTGTCAACATGGTTGCTATTGATTCAGATATTCAGTAGGAATTTTCCTGTCAGTGCAGCAAGGACTTTGTTTGGAGTCACACGTGAGGCTGCAGGTGTACATGCTGTATCTCTCCAGTCATTGCTTTGTCTGGGTAAAAGTTTTTTTTGTGACTACACATCATAACACATTATCATGTGAGTGGCAGGCAAGTCCACGACAGCCAGTCCACGTAAAACCTTTGCGCAATTTCCAGATGTGCATGAAAGGGTGCCAGACCGTAATTTTGTCAAACCAAAAAAATGGATTTTAAAAAGGCTTGTGAAGTGCTCTGTGTTAACACCAGATAATATAGAATATAGTGAAAATGAAGACATCAGACAGTTAAGTTAGATTGGCATAAACACTGGAAACAGGGTGAATAAGCAGTCTGGATTGGAGCTTAATTTACATGACCCTAAATTGGAGCTCTCCTCAGCTCTCCTTCAGGGTATTGTTTTGTTTTTGTTGCTTGGATCTTAACATTTTTTTAATTCACTTTTTATCCCATCTGCCTACTAGCCATTATTATAACAGAAAAGCTCCTATTAAGAGCAGCATCAAATGGTGAGCTGTTGACAGTTAGCCCATACATAGCTGATGAGTTTAGGTTCCCTTGGGAGCTACTCCTGTTTCTGCTGCTATTTACCAAAAGGTTTGTCATTTTAACATTTAAAGTTCGGGAAATACACAGCTTCTCAGCTTGCTACTCCAATGTACGCTCCCTGAAAAGAATGTCAAAGACTTGAAAGACTTTAATTAGTCAAAAAACTACCTTCACATCTTTTTTTTTCATTCTTTTATTTTGGTGTCTTTTTATACACACTGTGAAGGCAAGACGGCCATTGTGAAAATATTTTTAAAAAATTAATTAAACCTGAATGTGTTGGGTGTGCAATGTTGGCAAAAGGATTGTTAGAGATTCTGTAACAACAGAAGAACTCAAAAGCTTCCATACTATAGAGTAACTAAACTCTCTCACTACTTTTTTCTACTGAAAATGAATATGAAGTATGAATGGTATGTAGTGCTATGGTAATGGTAAGAATTGTTGTGTCTGGTTTTCCACTATGTGGTACCAACTCTACTCAACTTGACTTGTGATTCTGGTCCAATTCTTGACATTTTATTCAGTATTTCAATTTAGCATATTTTGTTGTAAAATGTGCGAGAGACTGCCCTCTCTAGGTTTAAACCCAGCTATTACAATCAAATTTTCCTATTGGCTTAGACAGAGGTGGTTTTTATGCCCCTCCTGTAAAAAACAGCTCCGGTCAATTCTTTTCACTGCACCGAATCCCCAGAATCTATTCGCTAAAGTGATTCATTCAAAAGATTTGTTCACCGAATCATTCAGTGCTTCGCAGGAGCCCTGGTATGGAATTAGATTTATGCCAAAAATAGAAAACAAAATGTCAGACAAAAACAGCAGAGTGAAAGAGAAGCAGAGGGAACCGTGAGCAAACTAATACATTATTCGAAGAGTAAAAGACCAACACTTTACACTATTTGACAGTTTTTGATTGCAAGTTGATGCTACATGTTGATGATGTACATGATGCTATGCTGATGTTAGCAAGAGAGTGTTTATTTTAGCAGAACGGTTTCCAAATCAAGTCCTCTGCCCTGAGTGTTGGTTAGGGCAGAGTAGCTGAGCTTGGCTCTCTGTGTGTGGAGCCATAATCCAGACTTTGTTTGATTTCCAGCCCAGACACACTTTAGTCAAAACTTTTTATAGGAAGCAGGACAATGTCATTCAGCCTACTGGTTTAATATCTGCATATCAAAAGGAAGGAAGGATTGAAAATATGATCATTGATATGATCAAAATGATAATCTGATAAGACCTGAATGTTTCATTTACTGCAGTGATTTACTTTGATATTTCAATTCGATTCATATCAGGACACGTTTAACTCCTGCAACATGAACTGGCCAGAGCCAAAGGACGTGTGGTCGACAGCCTTCATCCTCTACACTGCCACAGTGGGCTTCTTTGGACCCCTGCTCATCATTTGCTTCTGCTACCTACTGATTGTTTTCAAGGTGTGTATGTGCAGCGTGTGCAGCATGTATGCATTGATTCTATGATTTGTGTAATGAAGTAATTGTAATCTCATCATCATCATCTCCCCCGTCGCCTCCATCATTGTCATCACTGCTCTCATATCCAGTCTCATCACGATTACACTATTTTGTTATTCATATGTTTGTCTTCCACAGGTGAAGTCGTCCGGGGCGCGGGCTGGCTTCACAAAGCGGCGGCGGTCAGAGCGCAAGGTGACGCGCATGGTGGTGGTGATCGTGGTGGTGTTTGTGCTCTGCTGGTTGCCGTTCTTCATCATCAACATGGTCAACCTGGTGGTCATCATCCCTGAGTCCAGCGTCAGTGCCGGCATCTACTTCTTCGCCGTCATCCTGTCGTACGCCAACTCCTGCGCCAACCCCGTGCTCTACTGCTTCCTGTCGGACAACTTCAAGCAGAGTTTCAGAAAAGTAGGTTGTATATTTACTGGATGTGGAAAAGGGTTTGGATATGTGCAGGCTTGTCTGGTTTGTCCAAAATCAAAGGAAAACAGGCCTGGGAGGACCTGGGAGAAGCATACTAATTAACCTGTTGCTTGACACATTGAAACCAGAGCTGCAGTTCAGGCTCCGTCAGGGGAATATGTGCCAGACTGTAGCTCAGATGAGAGCAGTGACCTCCTGCAAGGAAAACGTTAAATAAAATCTACAAGTCAGAGTCCCTTTCACAAACATGGAATTGACAGATAATGAAACATATCCTGTCAGCCAAGCCCCAGCAGAGAGCATCTGATTTCATTTCCACGGTCATTTCATGACTGAGTGAGAATTAACACAAACAAATCAGTTTATGTAAAGTGCATCAAAAATGTGATGTGTTCTGGAAATTATTTTGTGTTATAAGGCATTATTTTTCAATTTGTCATTGTAGGAGATGAGCAAAGTGTTCAGCATAGTGTAAGTACTATAAAATAGTCAGATGGACTAACAAAGTCGTGCTTTTCAGTCCAGAGGTAGTGTCAAAAATGACTGTGATGGGACATCTGATCTGACTCCAAGACAGTGTGATGGGTGGACTCGAGGCAACTTTGAGACTGCACTGCTTTTCCATGTTCAACATGATGGCAGGCGGTGATCCACTCACAGCTGATGCCTGCCGTGGCTCTGTCCCCGTAGGTGCTCTGTATGAAGGGGATGAGGTGCAAGGCCAGTGGCATAGATGATGGCGACCCCAGTGCTCCTCGCACTGAGAAGACCACAGCCCAGGACTGTGTCCTGCTCTCCACTCGTAACCAGGTGTACCACGACCCCCAGAGCAGCCAGGTCTGTATGCGTGTTTGTGGAGACAGTGACGATGCAGCACTAATGACCTCCACTCAGATGGAGGACACATAAGAAATATGTTTGCCGGGCTTTTGCTTAAAAATGTTTGAGAAACAGGCTAAATGTTATGCATTGTGTTGTAGTGATGTCCTTTGGAGCAGCGCATCTCCCAAGTTTAGGCTGAAGCATCGTTTGCCAATTTATTTACAGGCTCTTGAAGCTTGTTGTCTAATAAATAAGCAACCATAGAAAAAACCTCACAAGATGTTAAGAGAGGAAATGTTCTTGATCCCCTTTAAATCCCCTTTGAAAACACAACAGTACACTCTCTCCCAGCCTCTTAATTCATCATAAGAAACACTTTGTTATTATCTCACAGGTAAAAAATAAAACTCACTAGAACCATATTGGTATGTTTTGGCTCTAGTGTGGTGAACCCATGTTTATTTGCCATTTGTATAGATATACCTTCAGTAGGTTTTCTATTCTGACACACCAAGTCAGAAGATGGTGATAAGATGCCTTCACTGGTCTTTAGTAAAACACGCAGACACACACACACACACTTCAACACACACACACTTCAACACACACACACACACACACACACACACACACACACACACACACACACACACACACTTCATAAGTGAGTCTGATGCATCAGGTCTGGCAGTTCTCCTAATTAAGAGAGGTCTAACGCTTCCGAGTTAATCAACAGGCGTGTATGCATGTGTGTGTGTGTGTGTGTATGAGAGCAGCTAATTGAGGATGGGAGGTAAATTAAAGCAGCTGTGGGAAAATGATTGCAGAAAAATTTGAAGCTTGAGTCAAAGGCTAAGAGATTAGATGCTTGTGTGTGTGTGTGTGTGTGTGTGTGTGTGTGTGTGTGTGTTGTGTGAGAGCAGTTAGGAGAGGGAAAGCTTTGACTTCATCTGTGCGGTACCTACCTTCAAACTGGCCAATTAGAGGACTTGTGCAGGAGCAGTGTGGTGCATCAGACTTACAGAGTGGCTCTGATGAGACTTAAACAGTGCTCCCTCAACTAGATCAAGGTTGACAAAACTTCAGCTCCTTCCTTAAGTCATGGGTCTGAGTGTATGGAGTGTTTCATTATTGATGAAGGGAGATTCGGTTATTCTTAGACTGTTGCTTCAAGTCACATTTCTTTGTCTTTGAGTGACTGCTCATGCAGTCAGATGGAAACTAAGACACACACACAGACACGAAACCTTTTGACACCACAGACCTTTTTATGATCCTGATATGAGATATTTACTTAACTAGAGTGGGAGAAGTGTATAAGAAAAAAGAAAATCAGAGGCAGGACTTTCAAGCTGTTATCCAGGAGATTCTGGCGATCCAGGTAATTATGTGAAACCTGTAATAACCATGACAATCTCCAGTACAGTTCAAATTCACAGGTATATTGGTGTGCACTGGCAGTGACTTTGTATTTGAGGACATGCAGAGGGTGATAACAGTAACATAGATTTCAGAGGGATTGATGTAGCTTAGATTATAAGGTGCAAGGGCACTAATCATGGCAGTCACAGCAAACACAGCGGCAAAGGAAATTATTAAATGAATATTTACATAGAAAAGTCGACCATAAATACTACCAGGAATGAAAAGAAAAGATTCTCACATTATTTTCTCAGTATTAAACTGGGCTTATCTTTAATTAAAATTATAGGCATCTCATTGACATCCAGGTAGCACAGTGATTTAATCAGCTGCAGAATGCTGAAAGGTTGTGATAACGAGTTGCCCCACACTACAGTGAAGAAAAATATCTTTTCACAAGCTTGTTATTACTGAGCCTACTGCTTCCTGCTTCCTTATTTCATGTGATAGTGTTTTCATGCATCCTGACTCAGGTAACCCAGACATGAATTAACTGTCTTTCCACTCTCCTCCTCCTCATACCCTTCAATTTTATGCCTTCTCTTCTCTTCTCTTCTCTTCTCTTCTCTTCTCTTCTCTTCTCTTCTCTTCTCTTCTCTTCTCTTCTCTTCTCTTCTCTTCTCTTCTCTTCTCTTCTCTTCTCTTCTCTTCTCTTCTCTTCTCTTCTCTTCTCTTCTCTTCTCTTCTCTTCTCTTCTCTTCTCTTCTCTTCTCTTCCCTTCCCCTCTGCGATTTGCTTCCTTCTTGCTCCTGAAGATCTCTCCTCAGCCACTGGGCTCACCTACATCTCACACAGCAGCAAACTTGCCCCGCTCCACCCCGACCTGCCTCAGTCCCTCCACTTGCCCGGCAACTGGACTCACCACTGCCACGGCAACCTCCACAGCAGGCTCCATGGTAACCTCCATGGTAACAGCGGCTGAACTCCCGACCATCACCGCCCTGACGACACCTTTTTACATCGCATCGACAGCTCCGCGCGATTAGTAGTTGGTCACTTGTTTTAGGGAAGCAGCAGGAAAAACAGAGAAGGAAAACACTGGGGATGTGGAGGAGAGACAGACTAACCGATCCGAATATGGATGGGTTTTTTTTCAGTGTAAAAATCCATTCATGGGACTGTTTCTGTAAGCCTACTGTATGAACGCTCATCCTAAATGCAGTGCAACATTTATGCTCCATATTGGTGACAGGATCTCATGCATATTTTTCACATCTCTGTGTGACACTGCACCACATATGGATCGGTCAGCTGTTTACCAAGCACCAGTTTTTTTTTCATGCAGCCATTTGACATAAGTGCCTTCCCAGCTGCTCTCAGCTGCTATCACAGCTCCTAATGGACACAGAAACATTTTCACTTTCACTCTCGCTTCCTGCTTGTTTTTCACACGGCGTGCAACAACACATTTACATTTCAGAGCCATAAACTCCACAGAGCATATATGTAAAGCCAGTGGACAAGGTTTCCTGCAGGTATTCATTCAAATGTTGGGCATTACACGATTCTTTTTGCTATCACTGAGTGATTTAGACTGAACAGACGGGGCTATTTTCAGACACAGGTCCTGTCCTCTAAAGTGTTTATTCTTGCTTAAACAGAACAGCACACTGCTAATTTCCTAGTCGTCTTTTTGTAGTGTAGTAAAAATGCATTTTTCCATATATTGTTCCATTCTGTTTCCTTTACTCAGTGACAACAGGTAAATTGTGATAAATGAAGTTCACATTTGTACGCTGTTGTGGAAAAAGTCTGCAGTGAAACGTTTTATTGTTAGTATTTTCAGAAAGTGGCTCGTTTGCTGTTTGTCAGCTTCTCTGTCACAGAGTAAATGACTCTTTGCCTGCTCAGCGTCTTTCTGCCAACATGTAGCCAGCATTGAACACAAAACCTCAGACCTCTTTAAAAGCCTGTTCGGTTGTGCGTTTGTGCATATGCGTGTCATTTGTGTGCGTGTTTGTGCATATAAATTTTTGGCGGCGCATATGTATGTACATATTTTCTCTCTGCAGAGGTCGTCGTGCTGATGAATCCGGGCTTTATATTTACTAGATTTATTGTGTGACCATGCTCTACTCAGCACCTTACCTACTGTGGATGATATCATAAACAGACCGCCAGCACTGCTTTTACACAATATTGCAAATGTAAAACCCATATGTGACCCATAAGCTTTTATTATGAGTGGTCCAGTATTGGTTTTAGGGATGAGACGGTAAGGACTGTGCCACAGCCACAGAGAATACTTGTTTCTGATTGGTTGGTAGATGCCCTTTAAAATCACATAACAGACCTCAGACCTATTTACAACCAACTACATCAGTAACCATAGAAACACAAATTTTGCTTATGCTAGTGCACTGAAGTGGTGCAACAGACCTAATTACAAGTTAATTTGAGCGTTCACAAAGATTATAGATGACAAGGTGAACACGGATTCCCACAAAAGCCTAGAAAGTATCGTTGTAATATAGCTTATGTGAGCTGCTCCCACTTCAGTCATTGTGTTTGAGGTTATTCAGTAAGAGCAGATTAGAAATGAATAACATTCTTGTCAGATGTAATGAGTTCATTGTCGTGGCACGTATTGAGGTGAAAATGAGTTTAGAAGACATCAGTGGTGGAAAGTAACATTTTTCTTTCAGCCTACTTTCATATGCATAAGAGAAAAGAAGAAAAAGAAATGAATCGGGTGAAAATTATGTCTTGAGGAGATAACAGAGAAACTGGTAGATCCTTCCTCTGTTGGCGGAAAACAGCCGATCAGAGTGATGGCTTTTACATGCAAATGCAGAGACAATGATGTATATTTTAACTGATTATTTGTTGTTGTTCAGACGCTTCAGTGATGTGTGTTTGTTGGGTTTCTTTGGAATAAAATCATGTGATCTAAAACCAGATATTTCTGTCTGCTGCTGTCACACACAGTCACACACCTGACATCTGCAAAGTGTCAGTCTAGGGAGATTGTAAAAACACGAGTGGTCTGCACCCCTAACCAAGCTGTGAGACTCACAGCATCAGCTCGAGGCTCATGCTTGGTATGCGCAGGGAGGAATGTAACCTTCTCTGAGCTGTAGTCATATGTGCAACCTCCTATTTACAGTACATGTTCAACATCTGGTGTATCAGCTGGAGGATCTGGAAATATGTCATGCGTCTGAACACAGAAATCAGAGCTTGACAGCGGGGCTGCCAGTATTCAGTTTTACTCAAGTAAAATTTGCAGGTTGATACTTAGGTACAAAATGCAAGTTTTCGCATTCCAGAATTATTTACTTTCATTCTTCAATTTGCATGACAATGGCTCTGTCATGTATTGCTATAGGCAGTAATTTATATGCATTACAGCTATGCAGAGACTGCAGTTAGAAACCATAAAGCCTGTGAACTGGTGTGAACAGCTACATGTAAAGCAATAATCAAAGGTTCTGTAAATGTATTTTCTTGATCTCAGTCTTGATCGTAATGGATGGATGGATGTGTTTTTCATAGGGAGCTGGGCTTGAACAGAGCACATGGTGAAGCTATACACAGATCATGATTTAAAATTAAAATCTTGCAGTCAAACAACAACAACAACAGTCAAATTGGAAGAAACCACGAAGATGCTGATCAAACTGGGTAAATTGCTGTAATTGTGTTTGGTCAAATAATTAATACTTATCTTATAATAGACATTTATCCATGAATATTCAAGCTTACAGTGTGGAAGTGTGAATATACTTTACTTTACTTTAATGAGCACATTTTTCTACAAGCACAGTTTTATTTAACTTATATTCAGTGACCACAACATAACTCCCAGTAAACTTCAGCATCAGGGTCATCAAGTGCAGTGTTAATTTTGTCAAATTATCATCATGTTGTTTTGGATGTCTCTTCTTCGCTAGCAGCCTGTCAGGTGGGAAGAGAGCACAGACTGGACACATTTCTCCTAAATTCAAACTGAGTGCATTATCCCTTAGGATGTAGTGCCTGTGGATTCAATGGAAAAAAAACAAGACGACAGAAGGCAGCTGAGACATCCTGCGAATCACAGTTAATCTTCATTATCACTAAAGATAATGTTACTCGTGACCAAAATCATTGAATCATTGAGAGTATTTGCAGAGGAGGATGAGAATTGATATAGACTGTTTTGGAACGTACCACTTAATGTTTTTTTTCTCCAACAGCAATTACAAAAGTCCCAGCATGAACTCACATATAGCATTTGTTTGGGAGAGGACAGTCACCAAATTTTGAGTTGAGAATATTTTATCCCAGTATATCTCCCTGGGCCCAAGACTGGATGGCTGTGCTCAAATCTTAACGATGTGTCGATTGGCATTTGCTGTATAAAGACGGAGAATGACAGCAATCACCTTCTTTCGCTGTGTCATTATGCCACTATGTGCACACTTTCCCTTTCCCAGAAAGGTCTGTCAGGGGACAGTGCTTCCCAGTAATGGCCAGAGACTGGATGTCTGGTTGACTCTCCCTCATTACTCATGTAGCCTCATGCACACCAACACTGGCAAATGTACAGAAGCTTAATAGCATGATGTCATAAATTTTCCATTTTCACAAGAAATAATTGATGTTATTTATTCCGATGAGACTTACACACAGACATTCATGTGTTCTTGAGAAAAATATGGATTCTTGTAAACCTGAAAACAGGATTCTGTGGGCTGTGAGAGGGAAGATGCAACAATCTCTATCTATAAATCTATATCAGCCTGTGTTGTGTAACATTAAGCAGATGTAGGAATGAATGATTCACTCGAAGTAAGTCTTCCAAGAGCGTTGTTTCCATCTTGGCTTATTAGCTAGACTGTGAACAGGGCTTTCCGCTAAAATAATGATAACTTTAAATTAAATTTGACTGATACACATACCTTCTGGTTAGGAATAATGAATCATATTTTAGTGGTGAGCAGGCTTTAGTGAGGAATACCAGTAATTATGCTTCAAGACTCTAAAGCTCTTCAGTCCACTGAGTAATGATGCAACTAATTTCCCTCATATGTGAATCACAAGAGCAAATGAATCAGTATCAAAGCAGTATTTACATGTGATACACTAATTATATTTCTTATACCCTTAACTGAGACATATACATCCCATAAAATGTAAACATTCAGATAAAAAAACATGTTAATTATTTTTGCTATGTATTGATTGTGGGCTGCAGCTCATACAGCACTTTACCACTGCTCCAACTGTGCACCTGATTCTCCCCTGCATTATAATGATTGACACAAATGGCATGCCAGTCAAGTGGCCATCAAAGCTCTTTACTATATATGCTCTGCTGCAAATTGCCTCCTCTCTGGATTAGGACTTGATGTTAACCACCTGGGGTTTGACTGTCACTCAGCATATCTGTCGACAGACTCACAGCCTGCCTGGCTGCTCGCTCCACTGCACGACGCATGGTAAAGATAATCACAATGACAACAGTAGAAACTCCTGACACAAGGATACAAAGGAAGCTAAAGGGGATTTTTATCTTATGCAGGGAGCAGAAAATTTCAAAATCTAAAAGTCTTAAAACTGTTGTGTGTTGAATAAGGAGAATATCATTACGTTAGCTGCATTCATAAACATCAGCTCCTGTAGTTTTGAACAGGCTTAGCTTGGAAACGCAATGTTCAAAACACAAGGGATGTTTGATGAGTTGATCCATAAGCTTGGCTTACTTGACCTGTAGCTCTGCTTTCTTCTTATTGCAATTATTATTATTATTATTTATGAACAAGCTCAGACACCGACTCAGGCACGCAACCATGCAACACTGAGGAAGCAGGAGAGCCTGACTGCACAATGAAGAGTCCTTCTCTACACTCTGACACCGACACTTTCATGGCTGTTATTGTGCAGCATAAGTCCAACTGATGACATGCAGCGACAAAGAGAAAGAGAATGGAAAATGTGTGTGGCAGAGAGAGACAGACACAAGGGAGGCTGAATATGTACATTTCAACAAAGCTACTGAATGGATTCAGCATGAGGACTCCTGGAAGAGACTGGGTTAAACCGCAAGCTAATGTAGAAGCTTTGTGTTTTCCCTTTTTCCAGATTTTGTCATCTTTTCATTTAATCTCAAAATGGATTTAGTTAATTTTCCTCATCAAAATACAGAGATATTTTAAAAATTTCCTGAGTATGTAGAAGATCTGCTGGAGCCTACCTTCAGGTCCCCAGTGTGTCACAGAGCACATACACCATTAAATCTCACACTCACACCCAGAGATAATTAAAGTCTCTTATCGACCTCAGCATGCACTGGCTATTGGACTTTGGGAGGACCAGTGAGCACCCAAAGGAACTTCACATAGAAAGGCCTTAGGTTAGATATGAGCTGGTGACCATCTTGTTATTAACCTCTGAGCCACAATTTTAAATACAGGGCCTTACAAATCCCCCTTTTACTCCTCCTTTTGTTTCCAGCTGATATTGAAATGGATTTTTGTGGCATTAGCGCCATTTGATTTACACAGCATGCCTAGCTCATTCAAGATCTATTCTCCCCCCACCAGGCACTATAATCATGGTAAATGGACTGGTTCTTGTATAGCACAGCACTTTGTACAGTGCTATAACCCTGCACCAATAAACATCCACCCATTTAGTCCCAATCAAGCGGACGAAATGGCCAATCTGCTCAACCAGTAGCTTAAAATACTCATACATATTCATACACAAAATGAATGTGTTCAGGACAACACAGCACCAGGTTTCAGAATCTTACACAAGATGCGGCCCTACCTTGACAGATAATGTGCAGGGGCTTGGGATCGAACCACACACCTGTCATCCAATTATTCATAGTTATTCAGAACTCTTTTTCAGGATTCTCAAAATCTAGGCTCTAATGCATCTCATATTCAGAGGTCCAGGAGATGTTGCTATGTCTTGATTTGTCTTGAGTCCATCTCAACCCAAAAAAAGACACACACACACACACACCAACACACATACCTGTCGAAAAGCAAGTCTCCAGGTTAAAAGAGATATCTGTGAAGCTTGTGAGACAGGATTGAATTTGGGTACAAATGATGCAAGAACATTTCTTCATCAGTGAAAAATACTCAGCAGCACAGTAGCCTCCATTAGTCTGCAGTGGAGAACTTGTGAAAGCATATTTGTCTTGGATCTGGCAGTCCAATCATAATGAAGAGGCTTGCATAGCCTCCAAAGACACCTGAGCAACTTTCAGACCACATGCCGCAAAAGTCTTTGGACTGATGAAACAGAGTTAGACTATGTAGCAATGATTTCCAGCAATAAGTGGGGAGGAAACCAAGACTCTGAGCACCAACATTATCCCTACAGCCCTGCAGTCGCTGCGGTGGCAGCATCATAATGTGGGGATGCTTTTCTGCCACATGGACTTGGGAACTTGGGAACAGGATGGAGGCAAATATGGAGACAGGAGAACAAAGAGAAGAGCTGGGTGAAAACTTTTCTGGAGTGCCCAGAGTGAGATCTGAGAGTGCACAGATCTCTGACTGGGGTGGAGGTTTACAGTTCTACAAGACCCGACCTGAAGCATATTGACAAGAAAACATGTGGCTTTGGGAAAACTCTTGTTTTGGTGCAATAACAAAACACCAGTAACTTTAGGGTGATGTGCAGAGCCTGGCTTTATGCACATACAACCTAACCACAACATGAACATGGACAAAACATGAGTTACAATTCTTGTAATATGATGTAACAATAACCATAAAATGGTTCATTTTCTATTTGTTTTTCTCTGTTTGTTTGTGTCTTTCTTTCTTTCTTTCTTTCTTTCTTTCTTTCTTTCTTTCTTTCTTTCTTTCTTTCTTTCTTTCTTTCTTTCTTTCTTTCTTTCTTTCTTTCTTTCTTTCTTTCTCTCTTGCATGTTTGCTCCATATAAGACCGATTCATTCAGTTTTATAAGACCAAAGCACAAAACTGAGCTTCAATAATTGAAGATGATAACAGTGTCCCAAAACTTGTCTGGCCATCAAAAGAATAGAATTGAATCACAAATGATTTTTTGGAAGAGCATGAGCAAACAACATTTTTGGTCTGATTTTTTGCAGTATTGTTTAGTGTAGACTAAGGGCTGCAGTGTTTGTCTTTTGACAAAAGGACAAACAGACAATGAGTTGACAACTGATGAATGAACTGGCCCCTTCCTTTGGACGGTTCACTTAATCTGCACTGATGCCAGTTTGCAGCCAACGCTTTAACTTTATAGTAATTCTGTTTAATGTTGGTGGCAGCAGATAGACTATGGATGTCACTGAATGGGAAGTTTTTATCCCTTAGAAAACACTTGTTTTAGCACTTACCCTGCCATAACTCATCTTTCCCTCTCCCTCCTTTTCTCGCTCCTTCTCTCTAATGTTCCAATGTAAGTGTCCTGAAACTAATAAAGCATGTCTGCAGAGATCTCAAATGGCTGTGCAACAATTTTGCCAGGAAGAATGAGAGATGGCCAAAAGGCAGGTGTGCCAAGCTCTAAACTCATTTTCAGAAGGACTGCCAAATGTGCTCTTTCTAAAGGCTATGACAAAGGTCTGAAGACGCATGCATGTAAATTGGATATTTCAGTTTCTTATTTTGAAAGGATTTGCAGCTCATTCCAGTCCAACCTGTTTTAGCTTTCCCATTGTGTTGTGTGTTGACACAGAGAAACGGGAATTGGATGCATTTGAGGGGCCACAACAAAACACATAAAACTTGAAAGACTGATTGGAGCAATAATGTGTGTGGGACAATAACAGACACAGAAACGACAAGACAGATAGTACAATATGTTTGGCACCCACTCTTGGTTCTCTCTATATTTTTACTCCCCATTTCTCACACTTTTATGTTTCCAGTTGCCATCAAGAGGTTTTGCTCTGTCTTTATTTCCTCCACACACACACACACGCACACGCACACACACACACACACAAACATACTTATGTACACACACACACACACACACACACACACAAACATACTTATGTACACACACACACACACACACACACACACACACACACTCCTTTAATTCAGATCCTTGTCATTTCCCCCTCCACACTGCTTGTCTGGCACTATTTCCTGTGCGATTCACCTCTTCCCTCAGCTTTTTTATTCATGCAGTGGAGTTCTTCTGCCACTGACAGAATGATCATGAAAAAGTGAGGAGGGTCACAAGGAGACTGAAGAAAGAAAGCAGTCAGAGATGAGACAAAAGTTGGGGCTATAAGCAAGTCATCTCCTCTTATTCATTTTAAAGAGAGTTAATAGTTTTTACACAAGCACCCTTTTTGATGAGACTCTTTTGTCCTTCCAATCAATAATACGTCAGTCACATCCTTTCTGACCTGTGCTGATAGAGCTAGATGATTTGGCTAATCAGTGTATTTTTCACTCCCCTTGGCTGCATAAGATATATTAATTCCTTGAGCTTCATTCCTGCAATCAGCTGTTTCAGGGGTACAGGCCGGTTTTGATTGGCAGCCACAAAAAAACACATTGATTGATCAGCAAACTGATGAAAGATTCCTGCAAAACAAATATGCATCAGTAAAAGTGCATTAATCGGTGGTTTTGCTACTGGGTGTGAGTTGACCGTGTATGAATATTTTGTGATGAGCTTTACTTTGATCAAATTATGTTCAACAAGATAGCAGGGACATTAATGGTTAATAGATGCACATTTTCCGTGCTCTGATTTAGTTGAAAACCGTTCTAAGAAAGGCACAACAAATGAAATCTGACAGCACTCAGGTGGACAAACATGGTCATGTGGGAGGGAAAGTCAATATTTGTAAGGTCTCTGTATTCAATGAGAAGGTAGGGTCACATGATTGACCACAGGATTCAGGGTCAAAACAGCCATGTACAGTCAATGATCATTGTCAATGATGAATAGATATGGCTGATCAGGACATGCTCCAACCTTTAGACAGCAGAGCCAGAATCAGAAAACCAAGGCCTTGCAGTCATCTCTATTGCATCGATGTTTTTGCACTGACATGCCAACCTAATAGATCCATTTTATTGGGAATCACAGCAAAGTGTCAGGATGACAGATTGTGTCTCTCAACCAGTTCCTCTGACTCTTGTCGACCCATGTGCCACCTCAGTCCCTTCATGCTGTTATCTTAATTTGTTTTTCACTGGGTGCGATGTTTAGGTTTGGCATGAGCGCTTGTGAAAGGTGTCGGTTGTGTTCCATGTCAATCGCATCTCACAGTCAATCTGTGAGATGTGAAAGCAGCCCCCCCCCCCCACCCGCCCTCACAAATCATATGAATGTTTCCTTTGCATCGCATCAGCTGACGATGACTGCTGCCAGTGAGAGGCTTGTCCTTGCTGGCGCAGCTGGTGGATATTAGGCAGATTGTGTGGAGAGGTAAGAGTTCATTTCTCAAGAAATAACGACAAATACTACGGCCCATCAATTCATCCATTACACTAGCCGCAGAGGTCTCCCAGGGCCTATCGATATGTGAGGGATAGAATATATTGTTCTGAACAACTTCATATTCTGAGCACGCTTTATTTAGAATGAGCAAAGTTTTGCAACACATTCATTACTCTTCAGAAAAGTCCAGACACAGGGAAGGTTCAGAGGATGTCTTGCCTGAGAGCAGACCTACACATTTAGGGCTCCCTCTGTCTTAGTAGAAATGTATTTGTCATGCATCTTGATAGTTTTACCATGTTTTTGGTAAGATGGTGGCCAGCTTTGAGAGACTCTTCTACTTTGTGGAACTGGTATTAGGCCACACTCCACTGCCTATGCAGAGCAACATTCATTTGATTGGATTTAATGAATAAACACTGAAACAGCTTCGCCATGGTGGCAACAGTGACAAGTCTAATGACAATTAAGAAGGCAGACTTGAAGCAGTGGGATGCAGCCCAGTAAATGGCCAGAGCTGGAGAATCAGCCCACTGGATGTACAACAAAGCACAATGGGAATTAATGAATCCTTTTATGCTAATGGGTCTGCTGAGGAATGCTATTCCTTGTTTTTCAGTGTTCAAAGAAGAAGTGTTATAAGAGAAAGTGTGAGATGCGGAAAAAAAACAGGCAAATTGCTCTGTCATTAACCAACAATCAAAACCCACAGTAATTTCTTGCCTCCTCTGATCATGGTGAATGATGACATTTTGTGCCATTGTGGCATCTTTCATCTAAAAATTAGAGCCACCTCTGTTTGATAGACAGCAGACCTAAAGCCCTGACAGAAATCATGTTGTCACGTGTGTTTTATGTGACGTGTGCGTGAGTGTGCCAGCGTGCGTGTGTGCATACGTGCGAGTGTGTGTGTGTGTGTTGCAAAATACAAAATCATGTCAAAAGCTGGAGACCTCCCGGCAATATTATGAGACTTCTGGGCCAGGGAGTGAGGTCTGCCAGGGAAACAAAATGAGGAGCAGGGGTGTTGAAATATAAAAGGCCACGCTGTCGGCGGTCTTGCATTTATCACAGCTCTGCAGCACAAGCTTTTCTCCCTGTCTCTTATTCTATCCTTCCTCCTCTGAACTCTCTCTGCTGGTCTTTTCTCATCTCTTCACAGCTCTTCTCAGGCCCCTCTACTGTTCTCAACATCAAGCTGGGGCTTCTTCTTTTTTCCTATTTGTGCCAAAGCAGGGCACCACGTGGCTTGATTTTATTCAGATAGCTTTGTTGGCTTGATATTAAAAACTAATAAGGACAAAAGTCTAATTTGGTTTCCTTAGTAGGACCAGGTGTTACAGTCCTGGGTATTTCTGCACCATAAGTGTTTGTTGCGAGGGCTCCTTGGAGACAGGTACCCAGTAACGATGTGATCATGACACATCATCAGTTGCGTACTTCAGCATCATAGGGTGATTTGGCCATTTATCACAAGACACCCTCTGCTGAGGAAGGCCCTCTGCTTTGGCTGCTCTAGGTTGAAGTTAGGAATGACTGCATCCCAAGGAAATGTCACCACGATAATGTACGTAATCATGTCAGTGAGATTTGGAGTTGGTCTGGATGTTGTGGTCATGGTGAGGAGGTTGTTATGATTTTGGGTGGGAAAATGAGCCTTTGTCCTGAGTCAGCTTGTGTCTCGCTAACTGTGGCTCCATTCAGTGGCCCGAAATTGAGAGATGTCCATGGTTGGCCTTTGGTTTTTCTGTTGCATGGATGAAAGAATGCTGCAACACTGTTAAAGTGTTTGGTGTTGATAGATACCCTCTTGCTCTCAGGTTCAGCTGCTGGGAGTTTTAGTGCCTGGCTTTGGTGCTGTGTGTACCTCGCTTGTGTAAGGCTGGTCTTTTAGCTGACTAAAAGGGGATTGAGGTTTTCAGGAGCTCTGCACCTGGAGCATGTAGGGTCTTCTCCAAGCTAGAAGTGTACATTTGCTAGTGAGGAATGTCATACATGACTGTGATGATAAAGCTCAGCCATTCACTTCCATGCCCCGATCTCACTCCAAATGTGTCTCCTCCTCCTTCCTCTTGCCTTCCCATCTCATCCAGGAGGCCTGGTTTGCGTATCCCACAGCCTTGGAACATCTGGCTGCCTTCTCCTGTGGTCACAAATTCACTGGAGGTGGGTGTTTTTGTTGCAAGTTTTATCACCGCATGATCCTATGACAGTGATTTGAGATTGGCAGGGAGAGCACTCCATCACCATGGAGCATAATGTTGCTCAGGTATCTAGGTAGCCCAAGCCGTTTCCTCACATTTGAGTTTACCAACCTTTCCGGACAATCACTGTGTGACAGCAATACCTCATACATGGTGATTGGCCACATTATCTGAGACAACAAACCAAACTGGAGACAAAGATAAAGATAGTAGTTACAATAATTAACCTGACAATACTACCATTTTAGGTCCTGATTGTAATCACAGACCATGAAATCCAAATAAAAAGGAGCCCAAACACACACCCTCTACACACACCATATATTTGATTCACACTTTTTGCACTCAGCGATGAATGACATATGACCTCAATTAAATACATCGATGACAAACCTGATACTTGAGGACTGTTCTCCCTGAGCGATTGGGGTGTCAGGTTTTCTCTTGCTGTTATCTAATTCTGTTTTCTCTGCAGCCCCGCTGCAATCAAAGCCTGATTAGATGGTGAGAACCAGAACCAGCCATTACTGTGAATCAGTGCCTCATTGGTGATGCATGTTGGACTTTTCAAGGATCTACAAATCCAGTTCATCTTATTTTTGCATCATTTAAAGGACATGAGGTATTTCCTGTTAACTTTTTAGGGTCTTACCTCTTGTCACTTATCGTAAAATGAAACCATTTGTCCTTTTTAAAGTAGTGGAGAGGCTTTAGTGTTTGTGGGGCTGTAACTACATGAACAGCTTTAAATATGCAAAACAAAAGCCTGAGGCCAAAGGACCACGTTGACTGTTTTCTTTTGTTTTGTTTTGCACCTCAGGGTGGCACAGTGGAATAATATTACAGGATATTAAACAAATATGACGATGCTTGTTTTTCTACATTGGCACATGAATAAATACGCTTGGCCCATGACCAAAACCTGGCAAGAAATTAACTAACAAAACTGAGCATCAAGAAAATGCCACAACACAGGACAGGGCAAGAGACACTTTGTTATTTATTGGACGAGTCCTACAGCATCGGGCTTGTGCCTTTTTATTTAGTAAATCTCTCATCCAGCCACTAAAAAACTCCTGTCCTCACAATTTCTTGTCTAAGCTGTCTGCCGCAACTATACTCTTGTGGTTTCCTCTCACTGCTCTCACTGTTATTTTCTGTTGTAACAAGCAGCAGTTTTCTTTACCAGACAAAAGCAGATCTGTTCCACCCTATCAGCAAATGTTGAACACTGTGGAGCATCCCAGCAACCTAAGAGACAAATATTTCCTTTACAAGTTGGTGGACAAAACAAAAACAAACAACAAAAAAAACATGGCCTCCTGAGAATACAGTACATACAAACAGTGTCGGTGTACATGAGAAGCATTGCATTTATACCTCACAAACCTTGTATTTCTAACTCCGGAAAAGAGAGAAAACTGTATAAATTATGTATCAAGGTAGATAAAAAGACTGTGAACTGTGACTGTGACTTTCTGAATGGACATGAGTGGCCTTAAATCAAAGCTGAGAGTTGTAGCCATCGATTCAGATTGCAGATCTTTTTTTCACATGTGACCTTAGGAAGATTATTTTATCTGTTGGATCTTCTTGTTAAGCTTGCTAAGGGTCTTTTTTTATTTATTGTCCTTTTTCTACAATTGTGTCTTGTCTCCTAAAACCAAGAAAACACTCAGATGTTGGAAAGCTCTTGGTCTACTCTTTCTGCAGCAGTGACTCATTCACTCACCTTCCACATCTTATCCACACTGTCATGAACTGCCAATGACTTGACTCATCTTTATTACATGGTACACAAATAGATCCATAAGACAGCAGTCCTTGATTCTCTCACACAAGGCTCACAGCGCTGCTTGCCTTCAACAATATGCTCAGCTCTCAGAGCAATACAATCAACTCTGTGTTGGCACCTTGTCTTCACTTGTCCTCACTTACGTTGTTTTTCGAAAAAATGTAATCTTTTTTACAAGGTGTGAGTCATTCTGGTCCACAGCAAGAAAGCAAAGATAAGGGATCAAGCAAAGTTGTCAGTGAAAGCCACTGTAACAAGGTGTTGCCATAACAATCTTCCATCAGCTTCCATCAACACAAACTGAGATAAAAATTGAATTTACAAAAACAGCATCCCTCCTGGTTGAGCATATTTGCTCTCATCAGGTTTTGATGAAGTGCTGACGTTCCTTCATCTGTCCCTAATTGAAACAAGAAAACAGACAATAAACACACATGCTCACTCCTCTAACCTTCATATCATAACTTCAAAAAGATTTTGTCTGTCTGTCTGTCTGTCTGTCTGTCTGTCTGTCTGTCTGTCTGTCTGTCTGTCTGTCTGTCTGTCTGTCTGTCTGTCTGTCTGTCTGTCTGTCTGTCTGTCTGTCTGTCTGTCTGTCTGTCTGTCTATCTATCTATTATCTTCTGTACATGCATCCTGACCTGGGTAAAGTTGATGACAATGGACAAATGTGTTCATAGATAACAACTGCAGATGTAAAAAAAAAAAAAAACTAAGACAAATTCACTCTCCTTTTTGTATTTCCTCTGGCTCCATATTTTCAGTGTAGGTGGTTTTCTTTCAAGCTTTCATTCGCTACCTTGTGTAAGGCAGAAGTTTGTGCACACCGTGGTCTGAAAGGTTAGATTGTTCTGAATGGTTTCTTTTGATCCATGGAAACACAATGAGTCTGTAACTGCCCAGAATATACTACGCAGTGTGTCATTTTGTTGAACCTTAGCTTGTACTCTAGTGCCATCTGCAGCTCAGTGATGGTGCATAATATTAGAATTGAACATCCAGTAAATCATCCTTGTCCATCCAGACCTTCCTGCCACATATTTGCATCTACATGACAATGAGATACAACATTATGCAGTGAGGAAAGTATTTCCAGGAGTGGTGAATCCACCCTCTGCATGACTCTGCTGCGATGTCATCACATACCATCTGGTCATATACCATCCACCTGCAGGCAGGGAAGAACGCTATCAAAATGGGGAGCAGGGAGACAGATATTCCAATAGCATCCTGTCATGTGTTGCAAACCACTTTCTGACCAGTTCTGAGTGGCTGAATGATAGCTTGTCCAACAATTTTCTATATAATGACTCATTTTGTCTTCATTTCATAAAGCAATGAAATGATGACTATTACCTTTTTGGGGAATGAATATTCAGCATTTATAAGTATCCTTCATTTTGACTGATATGACAAAGTGAGAATAGCAGAGTATAGTAAAAAGGCAATTGATACACGTCCAAAAGCTTTTGTAATTTGTTCAGAGGAATGAGAAAAGAATGAGAAAGCCACAATGATGTGTGCAAATGACTAAATGTTGTAGAGGTTGAACTAATAGTTATGATAACTTTCTTTCTGATCTGAGAAAAGCACCAAAGTGCCAAACTGAGATGCAAATGCAGAGTGGACAGAGTGCCTTGTCTTCCTGCTGTACTTTTTTGATTGTAATGAAAGATATCATTCTACATCAGGGGTGCCCATTCCTGTTCCTTGTGAGCCCATGTCCTGCATGTTTTAGATGTTTCCTGTTCCAACACAGCTGATTGAAATGATCAGCCAATCATCAAGTTCTGCTATAAGGCATTCATTTGAATCAGGTGTGCAGGAAACATCTAAAACATGCAGGACAGGGGCTCACGCGAAACAGGAATGGACACCCCTATTCTGCATCATGCGTGGTGGCAGAGCTATTCACTAAACCACCATGTCAACTCAACAAAACACAAACCATAACATACACTTGAAAATCTTCACTCCTAAGAGATGACAAATACTTCCTGCTCATATTTGCTGAGTTCTGTAGCAGTGATCATTTTTACATCCTGTTTCTGATAGTTCACTGACCTCACAGCGCTGCCATTAAAGAAAAGCCTCCATGGTAGACGTATTCATGATAAACAACCTATCAATCCATTTTGAAAAGCCACTGAGCCTGTGTAGCAACATGAAGGTGTGACATTGCACAGGGCGTCTCACTCCTCACCCGTGTGTCTATTCGGAGTGGAAGAAACCCCACGCAGTCCACCTGACCTCGTGACAGTACAGCTTACAAAGCCACGGTTACATCCTCCCATGGAGGCTTATTCAGAGTCGATAGAATCACTTTTTCATATGCTAGATAGAGTGTATAAACAGTCTCATTCTCTGTGCAAACACATCAAGATGGCTTTGGAAAGAAGCAGTGGGGAGAGAACAGCAGTCGTGACAAATACAATTGTGACAAATGCCTGAAAATGGCATAAGTTTGCCACATTTTTCTTAAAGGTGAAGATTTCCCAGCATGTATCAAGACTATATTGCCATAATGAGTAAAAAAAACCATTCCTTGGCCGCTCGAGCATCATCTTTTATATAGCGATGAGCTTTTTGTTTTTGTCTTTTTGTATGTTTTCGGATGACCTTTACTTATTTCTCCTTTCTTGATTTTAAAGACAATTTCCACCAGAAGTGAGATTACACATACTGTCAAAGCTAATAAGTGTTATTAAATAATTAAAGAACACCTCACCCCCCTACAAATAACAAGATGTCAAGATGGTGACAATAAACAGTTTATACAACAACATATATATATATATATATATATATATATATACATATATATATATATATACATATATATATATATATACACAACATGCTTTGTTTCAATAATTAAAGTATTTTGTGACAACAATAGGTTTCTTGTAGCAGGTGTCAACAGTTTAACAGCAGGGTGATATTTTACTCTATAACCCTAAATAACTTCCCACAGGGTGTAGTTCTATATATCTATATCTATATCTATATATCTATATATATATATATATATATATACATATATATATATATATATATATATATATATGACGTAATTCCATGTTACTTGATTTAGCAGATAAATCAAGCATGGTCAAATACAAGCAAATACAAGTCATGTACTGTATGTGGAAATATGAGAATGAGGGAGCTGCTCCACCTTCTTCTCCAAACACAACATTTAACCTGTTGTCAGGCTGGACATTCTTGATTATCAGAGGAAGAGGCAACGCTGCTTGCTGGGACTCACGCTCTCACTTTTATCAAGGTAAGCACTTTTACTAAAATGAGACAAACACACACAGATCAGTGTTACCTAGCAGTAGAACCCCAATATTCTACGCTTGTCTGATTTTGTACACTGTCCCTTATGGATATTTTTATGTTTGAATAACCAGCATCCATGGTTTTCCCATTTGTCATGGTTTTCATGATTTTTTGATAACCATCCAAAGCATTTCCCATAAACGCATGGTAAATGCTGACACATCGTTTTAAAACCATAGTAATTTCATGGAATGCTATCTCCATGAGGAAAACCATGGTAAAACAGTAAAAAAAACATATCCATAGGAAACCATAGTGACTTTTCATAAAGGATGTCATTCTGTAAATTTCAATGTCAGAGAACAGACTAAAGGTTCAGGAGTTTGGAGAGTGGCACTGAGGTTTACAGTCTGTCTGTTTTTCATTTTCAAGAAAGAGTAATTTACCATACCACCAAATATCAGGTGATTGTTTGTCCTAGATTGGATGCTGTCTGTGTTGAATGCTAAATACATGCATCATATCCAAATTAGATGTTTTGTATTTTGTAGTGGGATTAAACAGTTACAGTGAACCACATATATTACATTGTGGGCACCAGTGCCTAAACCAAAATCTAAATCCTTGAGTTTTTACTTTCTTTCTACAGCGTGATTATGAATCAGAAGTTTTAAGTGTTCTAACAGAGCAAATAATGCCCATTATGAAATTACATATAATTCTTCATTCACTGAACAGGTTCATCAGGATTCTTTCCATTTGTGACTCCACCTCAACAAACTTTTTCTTTGTTTATCTAATCCTTTCATTCTCAGTAAGCCACCTGTATCTGCCTGCATTATCTTGATCTGTGAGGTAGCTAAGACAGCTCAAAGCGTACATCTTACGTACAAATCACAAGAAAAAATCTTCATCTTCACACACTAAGAAGATGAAAGAAAGTGCAGCAAATACAGGAAATGTAAGAAATTAGAGATATGTCAAAATAGCAGGGGTAGGGATACTGAAAGAAGTAAACAAGCAGTTGATCACACCATACATACCAATGCCTTCACATAAAGCTTTACATAAAGCTGAATCCTGAAGCAATGAGACTCCCTAAGGTCATGTATGAGATAGGGATATCTCACAAACTGGTGACTCTAGTTTCACCTTTGATTATCTCTGCTTTCTACAACATAAATATTCATTGGAACCAAAACAGCTTTCATAAATCTAAAAGTGCCTGTGGTGTTTCAAACCAGTCAAACCACATGTAACCAATCAAACTGCTCTGTGTCCCCTTACATTTTGGAAGACATCATGGAAAAGGATCAAGGTCCTCCCCCAGTAATGGCAGCACCACCATATCCTGGACCTCCAATTGGAATCCAGCCACAGCCTGAGATGCAAGCCGGTAAGATGCAAGACAATTACAGTAACTTATACCAGTTATCTCAGACAGTCCACATCACAGGGCAGTATTCCCTGTGCCATTCAAGCTCAATGTCTCCTCCTAACTTCCAGCACCGGTTCCTTACCAGTACGCACAACAACCCCAGATCATTCAACCTGGTGAGTGAGAGTTAAGTGATAGGTTGGCAAGGAACTCCAGCTGGTAGTGTACGTTACAGAGTGTTGGGTCTTTTCCTTGCAGTGAGCCAGGTCGTGGTGATGCAACAGTTGCCAAAAGATGTTCCTGGACAGATGCTTTGTCCTCACTGCCAAAACACGGTGGTCACAAAGATCGAACACAAAAACGGTTTACTCACCTGGATTATTTGTGGCACCCTCGGAGTCCTCTTGTAAGTGGAAGCCCCCAAAACACAAACACATACACACACACACACACACACACACACACACACACACACACACACACACACACACACACAGTATTTTTGTTAACACAGAGCTCTACTGTAACTATTTCTTGGCAACAAAAGGGCCATGGTTACAAGGAGGTTACAGGTTGACACACCAGTTAAAATCACGATGAAGGTAGAAGAGATGATGATGATGCAGTGGAATTCAGCTTCTGCCTTGGTACATTCACTGTCAGGCATGCAGGGCAGCAGGATCTGCCTGGCATGTTGGCTAGCAGTCAAATCCAGTACAACACTATGAAAATAGCAGGACACACACTGCCTGGTTCTTCAGTGACAAAAGCAAAACTGACAATGTAAAATTGTGAAAATGTACAAAAAAAAGGAATATCAAATGTGTCAACAGGGTCTGAGGCTGAAATGTGTCTTTGCAACTTAAGTTTAGTTAAATAATTTCCTAAAGTCACTTGGTAGAATACTTTTAACCAATAACTTAAGCATCATGTGATCTTATTCCATGTAAGGTGGCTGGGAACTCAGTTGAACTATCTATAAATGCTTCATGGAGTGCCAAGTGATGCACAAATAAGGAAGTTTGATTTTTTTTTTCTGATACCAGGTGCTGGCCTTGCTGTCTCATCCCATTCTGTGTGGATGGCTGCAAGGATGTTGAGCACTCCTGCCCTTCCTGCAACAACGTCCTGCATATCCACAGGCGTAGGTGAAAGACCATTGCTACGTTTCCAGCAGAAACTTCAAACAAGCCTTAATCATGACAAAATCAACAGCAATGCAGGAGCCAAGCCTTAGCACGCAAATAGGTGTCGCAATGAATTATGTACTCGCTGGCAGATAATGATTGAAGTATCTGTGTTATTCTGTACTGTAAATACATGTCGAACAAGGACTAGATAACAAGTGGGATTTCCTTCTTTCCATTTACACTGTGTAATTATACTGTTACGCAATACACATGTGCAAATGTGAATAATCTAATTTTAATGACTGTCCTGATGAATGTGTTTTCTTGAGATCATACTAGTGACATCATGTCAGTGTGATCTATGGTTAATATAGATATGGTCTATTGTGTTTATTTTAAGCAACAATGGAGAGTGGAAATGTTAAGACTGTTTGGTTCAATTATCAATTAACACTGATACACCTGATACACTTAAACCTTTAATTCATCTGAATGAGTAAATTGTCAGTTATCACCACTTAAAAGTTATTCCATTTTTAAATGTCAAATTTCTGTTTAAATTGAGGTTAAACCATATTTAGGAGTAAATGTATACAAGCAAGTCATGAGGCAAAAAAATGTTACATTACGGTTTTTCTCAATCACTTTGTTGCTTTTCTCACAATACTATTAACATGCATAACTCTGCATTTCTCAAAACAGTTAGTGGAAACTGCAAAACAGAGTGGATAATGTGCAAAAGTGTGTCACTTGCTTAAAATGGATAGTCCATTCCTCAAAAGCAAGTAATTATGTCAGTGTGTGTGTGTCTGTGTGTGTGTGTGTGGGTGACAACACACGTGATTTTATGGTCTCCACCCCTCCCATTCTCAGGAACTTCCAGGCCTCAAGATTCTTTTTGCCCCATCTGCTGGACAAAAAGCTTAAATTACCTTGTTTTTTCTTCCCCGTCACTGTGTCCTTGTCCCTGCTTACCTATGCCTTTCACCTGTGCTTGCTGAATGAGTCAATTATCTACCTGTTGAATCTCTGCCCTCATTGGTTGTTCTTCCCCTGTCTTCTGTACTCCCCTGTTTCTCTCCCTGCTGTATTTAAACCCACATGATAGTGAATCTGTCTGATTGTCTTCCTGTGACCCTGTCGTGATACTGTGAGTGTTTTTCTGACCCAGTGCTTTTTTCTCTGGTTAGATTTTGCTAGAGGATTTTTGTTTTAGTTTTTGTTGCTTTTGGACTGGTCTTTGTTAAGGAGTTTTTTGTCCTTCCAAGGGTTTTTTTTTCATTGAAGTGTTGATGGCCTTGTGATTTTGTCTCTTTTTGCATTATTGGATGTTCTCTATTATCTTTTTCTTTAAGATCATTTTTTGAATAAAACTGCACTGCACACTGCCGGGCACTTTTCCATCTCCAGCCTGAAAACTTCCCTACAGATCCAGCCAAGGTGGCTTACGTCGTCACACAGCTCTTCGGTTAAAGGCTAAAGAGTGGGGGAACATCTGTTTGGGAGGCAAAACTACCATTCTGTATGAGTTACAAGGCTTTCGTTGAGGAGATGATGAAGGTGTTTGACCGCTCCAAGCATGGGAGAGAGGCTGCCAGAGAGATGCTGCACATAGATGCCCAGTTTGACACACCTTTCTCAATGGCCTTCTCAATGAACTAGTAACCCGAGAGCCCCCCCAGTGATTTTGATGCCCTGGTGGATCTTGCCATCCATATTGATGCTTGGCTGTGCCAACGATACAAAGGGGGTTCCTCAAGATTTGAGGATGGTGGTCAGTCAACCACAGGTTGGACACCACCTCCATTTCCCGTATCAACTGACGAACCCATGCAGGTCGATCGAACTCAGCTGTCAACAACAGAGAGTCAGAGAAGAATCCAAACTGGTTCCTGTCTGTTCTGTGGCCAACTGGGCCACCTTGTTACTTTTGCCCAAAGAAGCAATGCTCGTCAGTTAAGCAAGGAATACTGGTGAGCGTGACCCCTGTTAAACCACCTCTCAGTTGGGCATAACCATATCTCCTCTTCAAACACCCCACGTGGCGAGAGCCCTGACTGGAGCATTTCTTGGGGAGGTTTCTCACCAGTGAGTCTCTCCCTATCTCGCAACCACAGGGAGTTGATAGCCCTCTGTCTAATTGACTCCCCTCAAGCCCCTCTTACCCTGACTTGTCTGCAGTGTGTTTATACTGTTTCCCTGCGGCGACCTTAGGTCCCAGGTGATTTTCTGTTGTACTTTGAATAAACCCACTTGCCTCTATTACTCTATTGTGTGAGTGTGCTCTTGGGTCTTCCAGCTGGTGCTTTACATTAGCCATGTCCTGGCAATTGTTTATATGTCCCGGTCTGTGTCACTCACAAGTACTACAATGGAGCCACTCCTCCTGCCTTTCCTGCCATCCTGGAGCCAGATGTACCCAATCATTTATTGGACCTCTATGGGAAAGGATGTCCGCAGATTTGTCTCCTCCTGTCCAGTCTGTGCCCAGAGCATGAGATCTACCCAGCCTCCTTCAGGCCTATTGCAACCCTTATCTATTCCAAAGAGACCCTGGTCCCATATTACCCTTGATTTTGTTACCAGTCTGCTAGTCTGATGGCAATACCACTATATTAACTGTAGTAGACTGGTTTTCTAAGTCTGTCCACTTCTTCCCTTTGCCAAAGTTAACATCTGCTAAAGAGACTGCCAATTTGCTTGTAGCTTTAAGCTGCACAGACTTCTGTGGAGGCCCTCAGTTCACGTATAAGTTCTGGCTAGCCTTCTGCAAGATGCTTGGTCCCTCTGTCTCTCTCTCTACTGGTTTTCACCCACAGTGTAATAACCAGACGGAGCAGGCGAATCAACTCCTGGAGATTGTCCTGTGCTGTCTGGCTTTCCAGAATCCATCCACCTGCAGCCAGCAGTCGCCCTGGGGTGAGTATTCTATCAACTTGCTCATCTCCTCATCTTCTGGTCTGTCTCCTTCTGAGTGTTGTCTAGGCTACCAACCACCTCTGTTTCCCGCTCAAGAAATGGAGGTCGGGGTCCCCTCAGCTCAAGGCATGTGCAGCCCTTTGCCGTGCCCCTGCCAGGACCAAGGAACAAGATCATCCGACCGTGGCTCCTCGGTACCATGTGGGTCAGCAGGTTTGGTTGTCCACCCAGGACCTTCTACTTAAAGTGGAATCCTGCAAGCTGACTTCCTCTTTCATCGACCCCTTCCCCATCTGTAGGATCATCAGCCTGACTGCTGTTCACCTGAAGTTGCCCCTCAACCTTTGATGCATCCACCCCACTTGTCATGTCTCGCGCATCAAGCTGTTCTTCTGCAGCCCCATGCACCCGCCCCCTAAGCCAATTTTGCATGTAATGACTCAAGCAATGAAATTAGGACTATTAGTTTTATAGAGAATGGCTATTCAGCTTTTATAAGTATAGTTCAGTTTGACTGATATCACAGAGTAAATGATATTATAAAAAAGCAGAGAATTGTATCAAAGCAATTGATACATGTCCAATAGCATTGGCAATTTGCTCAGAGGAAAGAGAAACTACTGATATGTCCAAATGACTAAATGTTGTATTGAAATAATAGTTCTAAGAACTTTAATTCTATTGTCAGAATGGTACCAGAGTGTTTGAGAAAAACTGTAAATCAAGCATGTACTGTAATTGTCTCTTCACAGAGTTTTAAATACTAGTCATGTTTGTTGAAATATGAGAATGGGGGAGTTGCTCCACCTTCTTTTACGAAGGAGCATTCAACTTCTTGTCAGTCCTGGACATTCTTGATTATCAAGAGGCAACACAGTTTCCCGGCACTCACACTCTCTCCTTTATCAAGGTATGCACTTTTACTAAAATGAAACATGCACATACAGATCAGTATTACATGGCAGTAGAACCTCAATGTTGTACATTTGTCTGATTTATGACTGTATTTTAGATTCTGGAAAAAAATCATGTATTACAGTACTCCTCACAGAGTTTTAAATACTAGTCATATATGTTGAAATATGAGAATGGGGGAGTTGCTCCACCTTCTTTTACAAAAACAGCATTCAACTTCTTGTCAGTCCTGGACATTCTTGATTATTGAGAGGCAGCACAGTTTCCCGGCACTCACAAACTCACCTTTATCAAGGTAAGCACTTTTACTAAAATGAAACATGCATACACAGATCAGTATTACATGGCAGTAGAACCTCAATGTTGTACATTTGTCTGATTTTTGACTGTATTTTAGATTCAGGAAAGACCAAATATCAGGTGATTGTTTGTGTTTGTGTTTTGTGATTGGAAACTGTCTGTGTTGAATGCTATGTACATCCATTGTGTGTAAATGAGATGTTGTGTATTTTGTATTTATTATTGGAATTGAACAGCTACAGTGAACGACATTTATTATGACAGCTTCTGGTCTTTGTGGGCACCAGTACCTGAAATCCTCAATAGGTCATCTTGTGAGTTTTTTTCTTTTTTCAATAGCCCGATTATCAGCATTAGCTTGATGGGTTCTGACAGAGCATGAGAAGTTCACGAGGAGCTGCTCATTGAACAGGTTTATCTAGATTTTTTCCATTTTTATTTTCATTTTAGGTATCTGAGAGTGAAGATCTTGCCTGTATCTGCCTGCATTATTTTGATCTGTGAGGTAGTCAGACAGCTCAAAGCATACAGCTTACATACAAATCAGGGGGGAAAAAATCTACAAATATGAAATAACATGCAGCAAATACAGAAAATGTTAGAAAATAGAGTTATGTCGCAAGCCAAAAAATATATAGCAGCAGAAAGCTGGTAGGGATATTCTAAGAAATAAACGATCGGTTGATCAAAGCACCATAAATGAAAAAATAATTTTGGATGCCATAGCTCTAGCCATTCCTTCACAGTGAACCTCTTAAGCACAATACAATGAAAGATGAAAGATCTAATTTAAATGTCCCAATACGTAAATATAGTGAAAGCATGCATCTTTAATAAATACTTTTCATACAAAACAGGAGAAGCAGAATATGGTCAATTGGCAAAAAGGAAGCAAAATGGAATTGAGCAGTGCCTGTAGCATGTAGCACCTGCCCTTGCTTGTGTTTGTTTTCCTCATTTCCTACGCATTTGAGTATTTTGATAAGGAACAGCCCTTGTAGATCTAACTATAGACTTGTTTGCACTATACACAATGTGTGCCCATATACAAGCTGAGGTGGGAATGGCTATATCTTTCTCACACATTTAGTAATACTTGTTAGGCTCAGATTTTATTAGAAGAGTGGACAATGTGAACTCACACATGTGCCAAGCTGATCAAACCACTGGACTCTCAAGTATTTGACAATTTTGGAGCTCTTGCTCAAGCCGAAAGTACAAAAAGTAAGCTTAACATAAGGTCTCCTGGAGCAATGAGCCTCCCTAGGGTTGCACAGGAACTGACACTCTCAGAAAAACAGGTTATTCCAGTTTCAACTTGCTGCATCCTCGTCCTGCTGCCCAGCCATGCTCTTATTCAATCAGTTACACCACAAGATGTTACCTCTGTAGGACCCTCAGGCTCCCTCTCTGTGGCAGCGGACAATGTGGCCCCATCATCCTCTTCATCCTCATCCTGTGAATATGAGTGTTATTTTTCAGTAAATTTTAAACTTCTTCGTAGCATAATATACAGTATTGGCTACCAACAGTTGCAGTCGCAGGTTCAACCAGATGAAGAACACCATCAGAATCTTTTGGGACGAAGGAAAAATCAATGAAGGGAAATTGATATTTGTGTGAACAATTTAAGACCCAAAGACATAGGCCTATTAGGCCTAGGGCTTGTAGCTCCTACTGTGTGACTGGCTCAGAAGATGAGGTCCCTCCGGCAATACACTCTGCCACTGGCCTCCCAGTGTACACATACATTTTAGCTTTAATATCATTCCACAAGTTTTCACCTAACGACATTATAAGCGTGTTTGCACACATGAATAGAATATATTTCAACTTACACAGCAGCTTACAAGCAGCAATCTTCTCCCATACCGACTCCCTCTCCTTTGTACCTGCAGCACTGTTACAATAAATACTGGCTGAAAGTCACTGTGCGAGTGCATTAAAATCTCCAGCTCCAGCGAAGTAAAGTAAATGGACCTTTTCTTCTCGCTCGTTGCCATGGTGAATCAACGTATCAGGGCTCCATTGAGGATGGCTTTTTGTAGTCACGGTGCATGCGCTTAGCTCGACCTAAACATAGTTGGACTTGATTGAACTAATGGAAAGCTGGTGTTCTGAAACCGGTTAGCCCGACATTCTTAGCTCAGGCTACGCCAAGCCTTAATCCACAAACATGGTAACACTTTCTTGAGCCTGCTACCCGAAACGGGCCCCTGGCACCTACAGCAAGATTTGCAAGGTGGTGTTTTATACCAGTCAAACCACTAGTAACCAATCAAACTGCTCTGTGTCCCCTTATATTTTGGAAGACATAATGGAAAAGGATCAAGGTCCTCCCCCAGCAATGGCAGCACCACCATATCCTGGCCCTCCAATTGGAATCCAGCCACAGCCTGAGATGCAAGCCGGTAAGATGCAAGACAATTACAGTAACTTATACCAGTTATCTCAGACAGTCCACATCACAGGGCAGTATTCCCTGTGCCATTCAAGCTCAATGTCTCCTCCTAACTTCCAGCACCGGTTGCTTACCAGTACGCACAACAACCCCAGATCATTCAACCTGGTGAGTGTTTAAAAAGTTTTTAGCAAAAAACCTGTCAGTTAGGGGACGAGTTAAGTGATAGGTTGTCAAGGAACTCCAGCTGACAGTGTACGTTACAGAGTGTTGGGTCTTTTCCTTGCAGTGAGCCAGGTCATGGTGATGCAACAGTTGCCAAAAGATGTTCCTGGACAGATGCTTTGTCCTCACTGCCAAAACACGGTGGTCACAAGGACCACCGACACTTACATTTACTTATTCCAGTTATCCCAGACATTTTGTTCCACGTTACAGGACACTATTCCCTGCACCATTCAAGCTCAATGTCTCCTCCTAACTTTCAGCACCGGTTGCTTACCAGCACAGCAGTACAGTACAGTACAGTGCAACAGCAGTACAACAAGCCCAGATCGTTCAACCTGGTGAGTGTCTCGTCACTGTTTCTCAGACTTCAAGTTGGCTGATTTTAACAAAGAACCTGTCAGTTAGGGGATGAATTAAGTGAGAGGTTGGCAAGGAACTCCAGCTGTTTCAGTAGGTCACAAAGTGTTGGGTCTTTTCTTTGCAGTGAGCCAGGTCGTGGTGATGCAACAGTCACTAAGAGATGTTCCTGTACAGATGGTTTGTCCTCACTGCCAAAACACGGTGGTCACAAGGACTGAACACAGAAATGGTTTACTCACCTGGGCTATATGTGGCGGTCTAGCAATCGTCGGGTGAGTGGAAGCCCCAAAACACACACACACACACACACACACACACAGTATTTTTGTTAACACAGAGCTCTACTGTAACTATTTCTTGGCAACTAAAGGGCCATGGTTACAAGGTTACAGGTTGAGACACCAGTTAAAATCACGATGAAGGTAGAAGAGATGATGATGATGCAGTGGAATTCAGCTTCTGCCTTGGTACATTCACTGTCAGGTATGCAGGGCAGCAGGATCTGCCTGGCATGTTGGCTAGCAGTCAAATCCAGTACAACACTATGAAAATAGCAGGACTGAGCAGCACTAAAACTGAGTGGATAACTTTCAACCAATAATTTAAACATCATTTGATCTTGTTTTCATGTAAGGCAGTGGGAACTGAGTTGAATCATATGTAAATGCTTCATGGAGTACACAGTGATGTACAAATAAGGAAGTTTGATATATATATATATATTTTTTCTGATACCAGGTTCTGGCCTTGCTTTCTCATCCCATTCTGTGTGGATGCCTGCAAGGACGTTGAGCACTCCTGCCCTTCCTGCAACAACGTCCTGCATATCTACAAGCGTATGTGAAAGATCATTGCTGCGTTTCCAGCGGAAACTTCAAGCAAGCCTTAACCATGACTAAATCAACAGCAATGCAGGAGCCAAGCCTTCATAGGCAAATAGATGTCACAATGAATTATGTACTCACTGGCAGACAGATGGGATTTCTTTCTTTCCATTACAATGTGCAATTATATTGTTACACAAAGCAAATGTGAAAAATCTAATTTTAATGACTGTCCTGATGAATGTGTTTTTTTGATTTCACACTGGTGACATCATGTCAGTGTGATCTATGGTAAATATAGATACGGTACCTTGTGTTTTATCTAAGTAACAATGGAGAGTGGAAATGTTAAGACTGTTCAGTTATCAGTTAACACTGATACACCTTATACACCTTGTGATGAAAAAATAAATTAAATTAATAAATTGGTAGTCATCAAAACCAGATCCTTCCCTCTGGAGGGAAGAATATGTCGGAAAAAAAGCATATTTTGAAAGATAAAGTATGTTGAGGCACGGCTATATGAATTTGAATTGAAATGAATGGCATCCCAGATGGCTGAACAAGTCTCATGTCTTTTATCTTTATAGAATATTTAATTTTGTGAAACACTGACCCATCCTGAGTCTGTGTCAGTCATAAACTGATCCAAGAAAATCTGCTGACAATATGATTAGTATAATTGTTTTGTTATGGCACTGTTAGAGTGAAACTTGCTTTTGATGAAAAGGCACAGATTGTGCATTCTAGATCTCTGAACAGCAATGCAACCATATAATACAATGAGTAAAAATGCATTTGAAGTTCTCTTGTTTTAAGAAGCTTGCCTTTTTTTTTTACATTAATATGAAGAAAGACAGTTCAGGAAGCTTTAATATATTCTAAGAAAACTGTATTGTTTCCAAAAGATAAAACTAAACAATGGTTTTATTGTGGTTTTATTTTCCATTGTGGGATGAATAAATGTAGATTTTATTCTATTCTGTTCTGTTCTACTCTATTGCCTCTGATGACTGTAGATAACCAAACAGACACCAGATGGTGCTGTCAGACTGTGAGATGCAGTCTGTCTCACGCTTCATATTATTTATTACATCTCTTGAATATACTATTTTCCTAAATGCTCCAATGGCAGTAAAAAGGCTAGAATTGTCTGTGGCACCATACGTAAAATCCCAACTAACCTGAAACACAGAACGTAGTTAGTCACGTCCCAGATCAAGGCATTTTGTCCTTGATCTCCTGTGCTGCCTCTTGGTCTACAGCTGTGGGCATCTGTGAAGCCTCCCCTACGTCCTACATGTGTCTCTGTGTGAAGAAGCCTCCAATGGGATAAAGATGGGATTACAGGATGGGCCATATTTAACAAGGCCCTATTAGACTGTGACCATAGTAACCACTGGATTACACAGATTAGAACTGATGTCCTCAATTAGTCAGCACTTCTCTGCCCTGTTGTCTCCCACCTCTGTCTTCAGTTGTCTCCAGCTGAAGACCAGAAATAAAAACTAGCATAAAGACATTTCAATGTTTTGTAATGTTTAAGGAGCCCAAATGCAGAAAATTACCCAGGAAATGACAGCCTAATTAAAAGTGATCTTTACCACAACAGGAGGCAGCAAAAACACAACAATGAGCTGAAATTGAAGATGTAAAAATATATATTAAAAAAGAAAAACATATAGGAACATTGAACATGAACCCAAGAGGAAGGAGAACACCAAGAACGCCGGAAAACCACCTAATATATGAACAGTATATGGATGTCCACAGAACAGCCAGAGAAAGTATCGACAATAAGCGAAGACCTAAAATACAGGCAGCTCAGATCAAAGAAGAAAATAATCCCCAAAGATAAATTCACAAAAACAAAGGATGAAATACTAAATGAAGACTGAAGAAAGACAAACAAAACTGGACATCATGGCAGTTATGTAACTTTTTGAAGCCATTGACTCGGAAATTATTTTATTAACGCTCAAGGCCAGCAGTGACAGGCTGGATGGCTGCTGACGAATGATGTAATGATGCAAATTATAACCAGGGTTACCTCTGAAGGTTCATTTTGTTGACATAAATAATTTGTCAGTTTGAGGCGGGATTGTAGCCTGTAAGTTCACAATGTAGATGGACCCGCAGCTGAACCAGACCAGTGGTTTACTAAGGGTTAGCTCATTATCAAGAATTTGGGAATGTGTGGGGATTTACACAACTACACTAAAGGCCTGATAAAATGTTTTAAATACTAAGCTTTTGAGGTGCTTGGAGGTGTATTTTCCACTGATAAAGAGATCGTTAGCTGTAGCCATTTGTGCACAGTCAGTTCAATGAGCAAAATAGCTGTGATCGACTAATTGGTTGATGGAATTACTGCTCTAGCTTTAATGATGAGTTAGAATCGAGATCTCAGTACATTTCCTGAAGAATATTCTAACATGTTACTGCAGGAAAAGCACAAACGTGCAGATAAAAGAATAAAATGTCACTGAATTTTCATTTAGTCTCTCCACTTAAAGGGTGCTGGTAAATGTTCCCTAATTTCTAATGAATGATTTAATACCGAGCTTGACTGAAGCACCTAGAGCACATTTTGGCAAAATGGTATTGAGGTATAGTTTGTAACAATCTGTTTTCAAAAGTTTTCCATCCACTCTGCTCTTGACCAGCCAGAGCCTGCTGCTGACGCGTGAGGACTGTCTGTGGATTAGACTGTCTTTACTGACACAGCAGGGAGCAGTTGTGCCTTCTTTTGCTTACATCTGTCTGTCTGTGAGTTTATTTGCGTACCACAAACCAGCTTTGGCTTCTGCTGTGTTTCGCCTCATCAGTGCCTGTCAACATCAATCTCTCTCACTCTGATCCGCAGCGACTCAATTAGTGAGCACAATGGTGGCTCCTTGTTGCGGTTGTCCTCATGCCGTGTCACTGTCCAGCCCCGCACAAAGCCATGTCCAGGGGAAGAGATTACTCCACTCTATAGGGAGGCTCGGCTGAATCACGTCTTCATGGGTGTTATGTAATGCTCTCTACTAGGACAGCCACGTGGCTCCGGGGCTCACCTGTGTTCAGATTGGCCAATTGCCCGTCCCTATACAAAGCCCATCTCCACTCTGCAACACACGGACCTGCTGAACAGACGTTGGATTGTTTTGGTGATCAAGGATGAATGGGCATCTCCCACAGCTCTGGGTGTGAGGAAGAACTGCATAAGTGGCATGAGGAAGACGTGGGAGCGTGAAACCAGGAAATTAGACAGAGATGTGCTGAGAAGTGACTAACAGGCCTTCTGGATAGACTGCGATTTAACAGCATCTTATGCTGTGCTAACTTGCTATTTTCCCACTGGGTAGACAGGTGCCTCAGCAAATCATGCCCTGCATGTGTGGGTGAGGAGAAGTGAAGCTGGGATTGCATCTCTGCTGACACCTCTGCAGATTCAGCGTGAAGCGTGGAGAGAGAGAAAGAGAGAGAGGCACACACAGACATGCAGACAGAATGAACAGAAAGAGGAGGACAGCAGGAGAGAAAGCGGCAGAGACAGTGAGAGAGAAGAGTGAGAGAGAGATGGAAGATATATTTGACCATGTGGGTGTGTGAAGTGTCAAGGCATGCATCATAATCGTGGATTCTTCTTGGAGCAGCCGGACATATCAGCGCAGCAGCAGGACATCATTGCTCTCACAAAGTGTGTGACTCTATACTTGAATACAGCGAGAGCTGTGAGCAGGGAAGGCAGCACAAGAGAGATTTTCCAAGGCAAAATGGAAACTGTTTTGTTTCTGCCGCCTCAAGGATTTCATTAACTGGGATTAATTGTAGGGATGCGGACTGGGAAATGATGACACCCCCACCATACAAATAATCAAGATTAATAAATCAAGAATTCATCTGAGGTGAGTTTGGACTATAGGGATATTTTAATGTGTTGATATTTTGTTTGTATTGTCTAATATATCTTGTATTACATTTCAGACTTAAATTATGACAATAAAGCTTGGAATTTGGGTAAAGATTACAATCATAATTGTATTAGGCAGAGGTATAGCCAGGGAATCCAAAATGCCAAGGAGTGCATATATGTGTGTGTGTGTGTGTGTGTGTGTGTGTGTGT